>CM075979.1:70055226-70176796 GCA_038087875.1 Malacoraja senta | reverse complement strand
CTATGACTCAAAAGCCAGACATTAATACTCTGCCAAAGGCAACATGCTGGAGGAATTGAGTGGATCGAACAGCATCCACGTCGGTGCTGAAAAGATTCACCAGGATGCTACCAGGACTCGAGGACTTGCGTTGAGGAAAAGTTGGATAGGCTGGGGCAGTTTTCCGCCGGAGTTTAAGAGGCTGAAGGGTTGATCTTGTAGAGAGGTACATTGATCACGAGAGGTGTAGGTAAGGTGAATGGTCGCAGTAGAGGAGCCCAGAACTAGAGGGCATAGGTTTCAGGTGAGAGGGGAAAGGTTTGAAAGAGATCCACGGGGGAACCGGAGAAACTCACGAGACTGTAGACAAAAGTGCTGGAGAAACTCAGCGGGTGCAGCAGCATCTATGGAGCGAAGGAAATAGGCAACGTTTCGGCCCGAAACGTTGCCTATTTCCTTCGCTCCATAGATGCTGCTGCACCCGCTGAGTTTCTCCAGCACTTTTGTCTACCTTCGATTTTTCAGCATCTGCAGTTCCTTCTTAAAAACTCAAGAGACTGAACTGGAGGAATGTGTTACAAGCAAGACGTGCAGAGGTTTGATAATGCATACCCCCAGATTCAGGGACAGTTTGGTCTCCTCATTACCCAGTGCAATTCTGACTGACCATCTACCTCATTGGAGACCTGTGAACTATCTTTAATCAGGCTTCAATGTTAAATCTTGCACCACATGTTGTGCCCTTCATCCTTTACCTCTGCACTGTGGACGACTTGATTGTAATCATGTATCGGCTTTTCGCTGACTGGATAGCAGGCAAACAAAAGCTTTTCACTGTACCTCGGTACATGTGACAGTGACGATAATAATAAACTAAACTAGACTAAACGAAGGGGTTTTAATATGAGGGTGAGAATGTTAAAATGCAGAGCAGCTTGGAGAGTGTAACATGATGTCCCAACCCTTGTATTCAATGTATCGGCTGATGAAGGCAAGCAAACCAAATGCCTTCTTCATCATCACCATGTCTACCTGCGTTGCCACTTTCAGGGAACTGCTCACCTGTACACTAAGGTCTTGCTGTTCAATAACACTGGGGTGGCCCAGTGGCGCAGCGGTTGAGTTGCGGCCTTACAGTGCCTGTCACGGGTTCGATCCTAACTCCAGGTGCTGTCTGTGCGGAGTTTGTACGTTCTCCCCGTGACTGCATGAGTATTCTCCGGGTGCTCCAGTTACCTCCCACATTCCAAAGACATGAAGGTTTGTAGGTTAATTGGCTTCTGTAAATTCCCCTAGTGTGCAGGAGAAAACTAGTGTATGGGAAGACACAAAACGCTGGGGTAACTCAGCGGGTCAGGCAGCATCTCTAGTGAAAAAGGATGGGTGACGTTTCAGGTCGGGACCCTTCTTCGGATTCTTCAGTGTATGGGTGATCGCTGGTTGGCCTGGACTCGGTGGGCCGAAGGGCCTGTTTCCACACTGTATATCTAATCTAAACTAAAGCTCTCCACCCACAAGCAAACGGCTTCTCAGTATCTTGTTACAAAGTCATACAGCACAGAAACAGGCCCTTCAGCCATCGATTGCCTGCTGACCATCAAACGTTCTTTTCTTACACAAATCCTAATCCCGTCTACTCTGTGAATACTAGGCTTTGCTGTGGCATCTCCTTTCTCCCTCTCGGCTCCAGTGACTTCAGTCCAGCCTCCCCAACAAAAGCATTTTATCCGCTGTGCAGGAGCTGAACAGCCCATTAATTCTTGTCAGAAGAATTGACGGTAGATTCACGATGAGTAATCTTCAAGCGTTTACAAACTGAAGCCAGTTTGGATTCAATCTAACAACAGAGTTATAAATAGAAACAAGGAACTGCAGGTGCTGGTTACATTTAAAAAACACTGCAAAGTGCTGGAGTAACTCAGCGACTCTGGCAGCATCTCTAGAGAACATGGATAGGTGATGCTTCCTCACTCTGAAGATGGGTTCCGAACCGAAACGTCACCTATTCCTTTTCTCCAAAGATGCTGCCTGACCCGCTGAGTTAGTCCAGCTTTGTGTGTCTATCTTCGGTGCAAACCAGCATCTGCAGTTCCTTCCTCCCCATCTCCTCCACCTATCACTTGCCAGTCTTTGTCCTGCCCCTATCTATTCCAGCTTTCTCCCCTCTACTACAATCAGTCTGAAGAAGGGTCCTGGCCCCAAACGTCACCTATCCATGTTCTCCAGAGATGTTGCCTGACCCGCTGAGTTACTCCAGCACTTTGTCTTTCAATGTTCAGACCGTTTGGTTGCAAGCTACCCAAGTAAATATGAGAGTTATAAGGCAGTACGGTGGCACATCCTTAGAGCTGCTGCCTTACAGCGCCAGAGACCCGGGTTCGATCCTGACTACTGGTGCTGTCTGTACGGAGTTTGTACGTTCGCCCTGTGAGTTTTCTCCGGGTGCTCTGGTTTCCTCCCACACTCCAAAGACGTGCAGGTTTGTAGGTGAATTGACTTTGGTAAAAATTGTAAATTGTCCCTAGTGTGTAGGATAGTGCGAGTGTACGGGGTGATCGCTGGTCGGCGAGGACTCGGTGGGCCGAAGGGCCTGTTTCCACGCTGTATCTCCAAAGTCTAGAGTCCCGTGTGGAAGCTTTCCGCCTTGAATGGGTCTAGTCTGGCAGGAGAGAACGGCGTGATCTGGCCTTTGTTCCCTGGTAACCTTGTTCCTCAGGCCCACAGTGAGACAAAGGGATAACTATCACCCCTGAAATCTCCTGATCCCGTTAAATCTGCAGAGAATGCTGCCGGGAGCCGGATTAAACCCCACCCTCGCTGACAGGACGGGGAAATCATCTCGTTAATCCTGTCTCATTAAAAATTCATGTGCGAGAGAAGGTTAAAATGCAACGGCTGGCCTTCTCGAGGCAACCGTGAAATCAAAGTCGCATCACTCCTTGCACTCAGCTTGCAATCTTTATTTTTATATATCAGTTAAAATTCCTGCCCGTTAGCTTTTGCCGATTTCCCTCTCCTTAGGAGAAGGCCTCTTCCCCGTGATAGCTCGGCCTTTAGCCCCCTCTTGAAATATGAACGTGAATGACAGGGGTCGTTGATCCTGCGATTAACTATTCATGCTGAGGCTATGGCAGTCTTTCTGAAAGCAGAGGCTCAGCCATTTGTCAGCTGAGGGGAGGAAGCTGCAGCCTCACACCCCGACATACTCCACCGCTCCGTCAATAGGTGACCACAGTCAATGGTGAAGCAAGGAACTGCAGGTGCTGGTTTACAAAACAAAAAAGGCACAAAGTGCTGGAGTAACTCAGCGGGTTAGGCATCACCTCTGGAGAGCGTGGATAGGGTGGATAGAACATGCAACGTGGTAAGTTTTGGTCACCATGTTATTGAAAAGATGTTGTCAAGCTGGAAAGGGTGCAAAGAGGATTACTTTTCAGTTTACGTTTAGATCATTGCCACGTGTACTGAGGTACAGTGAAAAGCTTTTGTTGTGTGCTAACCAGTCAGCGGAAAGACAATAAATACATGATTACAATCGAGCCGTCCACAATGTACTGATACATGATAAAGGGAATAACGTTTAGTGCAAGATAAAGTCCAGTAGTATGTTGCCAGGACTTGAGGGCCTGAGCTAGAGGGAGAGGTCAGGCAGGCTAGGACTTTATTCCTTGGAGCGCAGGAGGATGAGGGATGATCTTATAATGGTGTACAAAATCATGAGAGGAATAGATTGGGTAGACGCACAGGGTCCCTTGCTGAGAGTAGGGGGAAGCAAGAACCAGAGGCCACAGGTTTAGAGTGAGGGGGTAAAGATTTAATAGTAACCTAAGGGGTAATATTTTTACACGAAGGGTGTTCCTGATGTGGCCTCCTGTACATCATAGAGACCAAGAGTAGACTCGGCGACCATTTTACCAAATACTCGCGCTCGGTCCATCGAGGCCTAATGGATCTCCCGGTTGCTAACCATTTTAATTCCCCTTCCCATCCCCACACCGTCCTCTCTGTCCTGGGCCTCCTCCATTGTCAGACTGAAGCCACACAAAAACTGAAGGAACAGCACCTCATATTCCGCTTGGGCAGCTTACAACCCTGTGGTATGAACAGCAAATTCTCCAATTTCAGGTAACTTCTTTCCAAACCCTCCCCAAATCCAACCCCCACCCCCCTTTTCTCCCTCACCACCCACCCCTCCCCCCACCCCCACCTGCCCCCCCCACCTGCCTCCCCCCCCCTCTCAACAGCAAGTGCAAGGCAAGATTTGGAGTCAGTGTATTCAGGAAAACAGAATCACCCCTCCACAATGAGTCATTCCTGCAGCTTATTCATTATGCTCTGTGTTTGCAATCACAATGAATTAATTTATCCTTTTATAATTAAATGCATCCAACTCACAGCGAGGACTCCAAGCCTTTCATCAACAATAGACCACATCATCAATAACTCCAACCAAACCAACTCCGACCAAATACTTGTTCTTCTGCAGCATCGCAATTCAGTTTAGTTTTGTTTTAGAGAAACAGCGTGAAGCAGGCCATTCTTACTATATTCTCTTTTTTATGCTTTTCTTAATCTCAGAAGCAGTGCTTTTTTTTTGCAGACAAAGCACACATTAACACGACCAAAATCAAGCAAAATCAGTCTGCTGAAGGATCTTGACCCGAAACGTCATCATGTGTCGAGTTCCCTCCACACCTGCTGCCTGACCTGCTGAGTTCCTCCAGCACTTTGTGTTTTGTTCAAGATTCCAGCACCTGCAGTTTCCTGTTTCTCCTTTAACCTGGGAATTTTTGTTTTAGAAATACAGCGTGGGAACAGGCCCTTCGGCCCACCGAGACCGTGCCATCCAACGATCACCCGTACACTAGTTCAATGCCAACACCCGAGGGACAATTTACAGAAGCCAATTAACTTACAAACCTACATGTCTCTGGGACGTGTGAGGAAACCGGAGCACCCGGAGGAAACCTATGCGGTCACAGGGAGAACGTTCAAACGCCATGCCGACAGCACCCCTAGCCGGGTCTCTGGCGTTGTGAGGCAGCAACTCTACCGCTGTGCCACCGTGCCAGCCCAATCTTGGCCGCCTCCACCTCAGGCAAGAAAGATTAATGGCATCCTAATTACATGGTCCAGAACTGTTGACTTTGTGCCTAAACAATTTCAATTTGTAACCAGGAACAGAAATCATTTTGTTTTTCGGTCATATATATGGAGCAGGAGACAACCCGGTTTTGCGTTGATTCATTTACTCAATGAGGGCCTCACCAGCATTGACAATGTAGAACAAGGAAATGCAGATGCTGGTCATAGAACAGTAGAGCACAGGAACAGGCCCTTCGGCCCACAATGTCCGCGCTGTACATGATGCCAGGTTGAACCAATCTCCTCTGTGAGCACGTGATCCATATCCCTCCATTTCCTGCCTGTCCTCTACCTATCGAAACGGGGATTGATCATGACATAGACACAAGGTGCTGGAATAACTCAGCGGGTCGGGCATCATCCCTGGCGAACGTGGGGAAGTGACGTTTCGGGTCGGGACCCTTCTTCAGACTCTCCAGTCTGACCTCTGAAAGTTCCTCCCATAAGCAAGGGGGTCGGCCCTTCCAACCTACCTCACTGCAGACATTGGACTTTTTCACTGGAACTGTTATGCTACAATGCTGAAAAACGATATTTCACTTGCTGGTATATTTCTCTTTGCACTACCTGTTGTACTTGTTATGTGGCTTGAATGTACTTACGTATAGTATGATTTCATTTAATTGGATACCAGGCAGACAAAAGCTTTTCACTGTATCTCGGTACACATGACAATAATATGTTTATATGGCCAAGCTATACACAAGAACAGCAGGAAGTACAGCATTTTGAACATCCAAAATCAATGTCCTCTTAACACTCCCGACCTCTGATGGAAGGAGAGCCACTCCCTCCTCAGACACATAGTTCTGGTGTTCTCTGCCTTAGGATTTGTTTGTTTTTTTGTTTTAGCGATACAGCATGGAAACAGGCCCATCCGCCCACTGAGTCCACGTCGACCAGCAATCACTCAGACACTAGTTCTATCCGACACGCTAGGGGAAATTTACAGAAGGCAATTAACCCGCAAACCCGCACGTCTTTGGAACGTGGGAGGAAACCGGAGCACCCGGAGAAACCCCACACGGTCACAGGGGGAGCGTACAAACTCCACAGAGACATCACCCGTAGTCAGGATCGAACCCGGGTCTCTGGAGGTGTCAGGCAGCAACTCTACCGCTGATCAACTGGGCCGCCCTAAAGGTCACAACCTTAATGGGTAGGAGGATGCAAGTCTGTATGTGTCTACGCTACACAGACAATTGCCTTGTGGATACTGACGGAGTCAAGTCAGCCTTGCCTCCACAAGCACACAGTTCTCAGGACACGATTACTCACAGACTGCCACATAAAATATTATTTCCCGCAAAAGCTCTTCATAATTTACATTTGAATGAATCAATACTAATCAATAACCAATTCTAATTGCTTCCTCTGTCTTCCCAGTGGACCTATTCACTGCAATGTTGTTTTGTTCTGTATTTTCCTCCTTCCAGCACTGGTCTTGCTGATGTTCTGGTGGTGGGGACAGAGTTTGTCACGGCTGAGCAACAGAAACCCGCAAGGATCATGCTTGCTGATCTTCAGGGACGGCACCGTGGCGCAGTGGTAGTGTTGCTGCCTGACAGCTCTTGCAGTGCCAGAGACCCGGGTTCGATCCCGACTACGGGTGCTGTCTGTACAGAGTTTGTACGTTCTCCCTGTGACCGCGTGGGTTTTCTCCGAGATCTTCGGTTTCCTCCCACACTCCAAAGAGGTGTATGTGTAAAGAATTGTCCGAGTGTGTGTAGGATAGTGTTAAAGTGCGGGGTTTGCTGGTTGGCACGGACTCGGTGGGCCAAAGGGCCTGTTTCCACGCTGTATCTCTAAACTAAACTAAATTAAGGAGCCCCTCTCCTTCAAATCTAACCCTTTACTGTACTACAGCACTTCCGATGTCACAGGCATGGAGTCATATAGTCATACAGAAACAGGCCCTTCAACCCAACTTGCCCACGCCGACTAACATGTCCCTAACATCTACACTAGTCGCACCTGCCTGCATTTGGCCCATATCCCTCTAAACCTGTCCTATCTATGTACCTGTTCAAATGTTTTTAAATGTTGTGCCTCAACCACCTTCTGTCAGCTCCTTTCATACACCCACCACCCTGTGTGTGAATAAGCTGCCCCTCAGGTTCCTACAAAATCTTCCCCCCCCACCCCCCACCACATTAGATCGGTTGACGAGGCACTTTTGTGTATGGTGCACCGTTAAGTCTAATTTGACACGTTTATACATTAATCGTAATTAGTTAATGGATAACATAAGTAAATGAGTCTGAAGAAGGGTCCCAACCCAAAACGTCACCTGCCCGTGTTCTCCAAAGATGCTGCCTGACCCGCTCAGTTACGGCAGCACTTTGTGTAAATCTGCATCTGCAGTTCCTCGTTTCCACTGAATGAATTGGAACATTTAATTGTTTCGACTTGGTCAGTTTTTATATTCCAAGTTAAAATCTCCCCATCATTGGATTAATTGCTGGAAAAATATTGCAGATAAATGTAGTTTGATTTTAAATTGATGAGCATAAAGGCATCTTTTTGTCTACTATTAATTTTGTCTACTGGACTGAAATGTTTTGGGTTAGGGTTAGGGTTAGGGTTAGGGGCCATTCCAAAGTTCTGCAGCGGCACGGAGCGGCACGGAGCGGCAGTGGAGCACAGCGACACCATCGCCTGGCCAGTACGACCCCTGCAACTGCGACTCAGTGCCGTCGCCAGGACAACGGGCCTTTATGGCCAGGTTAAAACTCTTAACATTTTTAACAACTTGGAAACTTGAAGGAAGCAAGATGGCACGGAAACATGGTAACTCTTGTGTACTGTCTCACTGTAATCTACCATCTTGCACTTAAGTATACATGTGCTTCTATAGGGGTGGCACAGTGGCACAATGATGGAGTTGCTGCCTTACAGCGCCAGAGACCCAGGATTTTCTCCGGGTGCTCCGGTCTCCTCCCACACCCCAAGGACTAACTGGTTTGTAGGTTAATTGGCTTCTGTAAATTGCCCCTATGTGCAGGATAGAACTAGTATACGGGTAATCGTTGGTCAGCGTTGCCTCGGTGGGCCAAAGGGCCCGTTTCCACGCTGTATCTCTAATCGTTGCAAGTCGGGGATTGTGCTTAAGCATGGCAATAATTTACTGAACCGTAGGCAAACTAGAATGCCACTGTGTGCCTGTGACAACAAAGCACCACTGACCCTGCACCCCAAGGTCTCTCGTTACATCAGAAAACATTGCAGAGCATCAGGCAACTGAACCATCCTACCACCATCTAGAGAGCAGTCCTGAGTTACAATCTACCTCATTGGAGACCCTTGGACTACCTTTGATCGGACTTTATCTTGCACTGAATGTTATTCACGCTGTTCCCTTTATCGTGTATCTGTACACTGTGGATGGCTGGATTGTGTTTGTGTATTGTCGTCCCGCTGACTGGTTAGCACGCAACAAAAGCTTTTCACTCTACCTCGGTACACGTGACAATAAGCTAAACTCAAACTCAAATTCAGAAGTACAATCTCCCCACTCCAATGCTTTAAGCCAAAGCCACAGAGAAGATAATCAGACCCTGAGTTGCAATTGCCAGCATAAACTGGCTGTGTCTAAGGAGAGCAAATGCCTTTGCACGCCAAATGCCTTTGCACGCCATTTAAACAGTCAAGGCCAGAGAGGAGAGCGTTGGAAAGATATTAACCTCTGTGTGCTTTGAGCACTTGAAAAGTAAACATCCTCAAATTCTCCCGGGAAAGGGTCCATTGGAAGATGACATTTCTTAACAAAATATGCTTTTATTATTAATAACGTTCCCTGGGCAACCTCAAGAGATGAATATGTGAGTAGATACTTCAAACACCAGGCCAATCGAGCAGAAAAGCCAGGCCCATCTAACCCTTGCATCTTGAACATCTGAACAGCAATACATGGAGTACAGCAACTGAGAGGATCCTTTGGAAAGACACAAAGTGCTGGAGTAACTCAGCAGATCAAGCAGCATCTCTGGAGAAACGGAACAGTTGATGTTTCGGGTCGGGTCAGGTCTGAAGAAGGGTTCCGACCCGAAACATCCCTTGGTTACTTTTCTCCAGAGATGCTGCCTGACCCGCTGAGTTACTCCAGAACCTTGTGTCCATGTTCCGTATAAACCAGCATCTGCAGCTCCTTCCTACACAGAGAGCATCCTTTGTTTGGTCTTGTGCCATCATTCATTTTATTTATTGCACCCTATCATAGAACATGGAACATAGAACAGTACAGCACAGGGACAGGCCCTTCAGCCCACAATATCCGCACCGAACATGATGCCAAGTTACACTAATCTCCTCTGCCTGCACGTGATCCATATCCCTCCATTCCCTGCATATCCATGCGCCTATCTAAAAACCTCATAAACTGCACTATCGTATCTGCCTCCACCACCACCGCTGGCATGCATTCCAGGCACCACCATTTCATGTTAAAAAAATTCCCTGCCAGTCTCCTTTAAACTTTCCCCCTCTCACCTTAAAGCTATGCTCTCTATTCTTTGACTTTTCCACCCTGGGGGAAAAGGTTCTGACTGTCTACCTTATCTACGCCTCATAATTTTATATACTTCTATCAGGTCTCCGCCCAACCTCTGACGCTCCGGAGAAAACCATCTAAGTCTGGAGACTTCTCCTTTTAGCTATTGTCCTCATCCATGACGAACAAGATGTCTCATCTTCCTCGCATTTGGCCCATGTCCCTCTAAACCTGTCCTATCCATGTACCTGTCCAAATGTCTTTTAAATGTAGTTATAGTACCTGCCTCAATTCCCTCCTCTGGCAGCTCGTTCCATACACCCCCCACCCTGTGTGTGAAAAATAATCCTATTAAATCTCCCCCCCCCCCACTCCCCTCCCTTTAAACCTATGTCCCCTGGTTCTTGATTCCCCTACTCTGGGTAAACGACTCTGTGCATTTACCTTATCTATTCCCCTCATGATGTTATATACCTCTATAACATCACCCCCCCCCCCCCAGCCTCTGGCGCTCCAAGGAATAAACTCTTACCCTGCCCAACCTCTCCCTATACAGTGGCTTGCAAAAGTATTCATACCCCTTGAACTTTTCCACATTTTGTCACGTTACAACCACAAACGTAAATGTATTTTATTGGGATTTTATGCGATAGACCAACACAAAGTGGTGCATAATTGTGAAGTGGAAGGAAAATTATACATAGTTTTCAAATTTGTTTACAAATAAAAAACTGAAAAGTGTCGCGTGCAAAAGTATTCAGCCCCCCTGAGTCAATACTTTGTAGAACCACCTTTCGCTGCAATTACAGCTGCAAGTCTTTTGGGGTATGTCTCTACCAGCTTTGCACATCTAGAGACTGAAATTTTTGCCCATTCTTCTTTGCAAAATAGCTCAAGCTCAGTCAGATTGGATGGAGAGCGTCTGAACAGCAATTTTCAAGTCTTGCCACAGATTCTCAATTGGATTTAGGTCTGGACTTTGACTGGGCCATTCTAACACATGAATATGCTTTGATCTAAACCATTCCATTGTAGCTCTGGCTGTATGTTTAGGGTCGTTGTCCTGCTGGAAGGTGAACCTCCGCCCCAGTCTCAAGTCTTTTGCAGACTCTAACAGGTTTTCTTCCAAGATTGCCCTGTATTTGGCTCCATCCATCTTCCCATCAACTCTGACCAGCTTCCCTGTCCCTGCTGAAGAAAAGCATCCCCACAGCATGATGCTGCCACCACCATGTTTCACAGTGGGGATGGTGTGTTCAGGGTGATGTGCAGTGTTTGGTTTCCGCCACACATAGCGTTTTGCATTTAGGCTAAAAACTTCAATTTTGGTCTCATCTGACCAGAGCACCTTCCTCCACATGTTTGCTGTGTCCCCCACATGGCTTGTGGCATACTGCAAACGGGACTTCTTATGGGGTTTTTTCACCAATGGCTTTCTTCTTGCCACACTTCCATAAAGGCCCGATTTGTGGAGTGCACGACTAATAGTTGTCCTGTGGACAGATTCTCCCACCTGAGCTGTGGATCTCTGCAGCTCCTCCAGAGTTACCATGGGCCTCTTGGCTGCTTCTCTGATCAATGCTCTCCTTGCCCGGCCTGTCTGTTTAGTTGGACGCCCATGTCTTGGTAGGTTTGCAGTTGTGCCATACTCTTTCCATTTTCGGATGATGGATTGAACAGTGCTCCGTGAGATGTTCAAAGCTTGGGATATTTGTTTATAACCTAACCCTGCTTTAAACTTCTCCACAACTTTATCCCTGACCTGTCTGGTGTGTTCCTTGGGCTTCATGATGCTGTTTGTTCACTAATGTTCTCTAACAAACCTTTGAGGCCTTCGCGGAACAGCTGTATTTATACTGAGATTAGATTACACACAAGTGGACTTTATTTACTAATTAGGTGACTTCTGAAGGCAATTGGTTGCACTGGATTTTATTTAGGGGTATCAGAGTAAATTTGAAAACCATGTATCATTTTCCTTCCACTTCACAATTATGCGCCACTTTGTGTTGGTCTATCACATAAAATCCCAATAAAATACATTTACGTTTGTGGTTGTAACGTGACAAAATGTGGAAAAGTTCAAGGGGTATGAATACTTTTGCAAGCCACTGTAGCTCAGGCACTCAAGGTCTGCAGATCATTTCTGGCATGATCTGCTTTTATCCTGCTACAAGTGACCAGGGTACTGATGAGACTGAACAGGAGTACTGCACTTGGTTTTGTTCTCCTTATTTAAAAATTAAACTTGTGCTGGAGGCGATGCAGAGAAGGTTCATTGGGTTACGTTTATGGGCGGCACAGTGGCACAGTGGCACAGTGGCACAGTGGCACAGTGGCACGGCGGCACAGCGGTAGAGTTGCTGTCTCACAGCGCCAGAGACTCGGGTTCGATCCTGACTACGGTTGTTGTCCGTCCGGAGTTTGTACGTTCTCCCTGTGACTGCGTGGGTTTTCTCCGGTTGCCTCCCGCATTCCAAAGACAAGCAGGTTTGTAGGTTAATTGGCTTCTGTAACTTGTCGCTAGTGTGTAGGATATGGATGCGTAGGACTAGTGTATGGGCGAGAGCTGGCGGCCCGGACCTGGTGGGGTGCAGAGCCTGTTTCCACGTTGTATCTCTAAAACAAAAATTCTCAGGTAGAAGGAGAAACAAGAAATTGCAAATGCTAGAATCTTGAGGTTAGGCAGCATCTGTGAAGGCAACTGGACACATGACGTTTTGGGTCAAGACCCTTCTTCAGACTGATTTTGCTTGATTTTGGTCATGTTAACGTGTGTTTTGGCTGGGGGAAAAAATCACTTCTTCTTAGATTATGAGAAGCATAAAAAAAGAGTAGATAGTCAGAATCTTTTCCCCACAGTGGATGTATCAAAATCAAGAGGGCAAATGTTTAAGGTGAGGGGAAGGATTTTTAAAGGTGATTTGAGGGGAAATGTTTTTTTACATGGTGAGTGGTTACTATCTGGAACGAGCTGTCAGGGGAGATGGCGGACTCAGATACAATTACTATATATAAGAGATATTTTGACAGGCACTGGAAGGCACAAAGTGCTGGAGTAACTCAGCGGGTCAGGCAGCATCTCAGGAAATCATGGGTAGGTGACGTTTTGGTTCGGGCCCCTTTTAGATTTGTTTTGAGATGCAGCGTGGAAACAGGCCCAGCGGCCCTGCGGCCCATCGAGTCTGCGCTGACCAGCGATCACCCGCACACGAGTTGCATCCTACACACGGTGGACAATTTGCAGAGGCCAATTAACCCACAAAAACCCGCATGTCTTTGGAGTGTGGGAGGAAACCGGAGCACCCAGAGAACCCCCATTTGGTCACAGGAAGAACGTGCAAACTCCATACAGACAGCACCCCCTGGTCAGGATTGAACCCGGGTCTCTGGCGCTGTAAAACAGCAACTCTACTGCTGCGCCACTGTGCCACCCTTTTTCTGAAGAATGGTCCCGACCCAAAAAGTTATCTATCCATGTTCTTCAAAGATGTTGCCTGACCCACTCCAGCACTTTGTATTCTTTGCTATAAACCAGCATCTGCGGTTCCTTGTTGCTACATTTGAACAGGCACTTGAACAGGCAAGGCATAGATGTTTTTGGTCTTAATGCGGGCCAGTGGGATTAGTGTGGATGGGCAAAGAGGTCAGCGTGGACATTGGTGGGCCGAAGGGCCTGCTTCTGTGCTGTGCAAAGCTATCAGTCTGACTGACAACCCCACAAATCTAGGAATCAATCTCCTGAACGTCTGTGGAACTCCATCGGGTCAGCCCATAACATTACAATAACAGACACCCAATTGTCCCTGATCGACATCAACTCTCAGTTGTGGGCTCATTTTTCAAATTAAAGACGTTTTTAACAGCTGATGTGATTTATTGGTTGGATACTCGTGTGTGTAGACAGATAATAATGTGAGGCAGACAGTGCCACACCTCCAGCAACTCTCTAACACTAAAACTGAAATGAATTAAACTTCATTATCATGACTGTTTATAGAGGAGGCCCATACTCTGCCTTGATCACGATAGGCAGTAAAAAATATTAACCCGAAGGCCATCAATTTACTGAAATTTTGTGCGAGCTATAAAATACTGTCTGAATTTTGGAAACGTGCAATAGAAAAGTTATTAAACTAAACATTGAATAACGCTTGTGTGTTTCTGTGTGTCTGTGTTTCCGTGCCTGAGTTTATAACTGTGTGGGTCTGTGTCCCGTGCTGGCCTCGGGTTCAGCACAGACATTGTGGGCCGAAGGGCCTGTTCCTGCGCTGTACTGTTGGATGTTCATTAGGTCAGAAGTAATAGGAGCAGAACTAGGACATTCAGCCCATCAAGTCTACTCCACCATTCAATCATGGCTGATCTATCTCTCCCTCCTCACCCCATTCTCCTGCCTTCACCCCATAACCCCTGACACCCGCACTAATCAAGAGATGAATATGTGAGTAGATACTTCAAACACCAGGCCAATCGAGCAGAAAAGCCAGGCCCATCTAACCCTTGCATCTTGAACATCTGAACAGCAATACATGGAGTACAGCAACTGAGAGGATCCTTTGGAAAGACACAAAGTGCTGGAGTAACTCAGCAGATCAAGCAGCATCTCTGGAGAAACGGAACAGTTGATGTTTCGGGTCGGGTCAGGTCTGAAGAAGGGTTCCGACCCGAAACATCCCTTGGTTACTTTTCTCCAGAGATGCTGCCTGACCCGCTGAGTTACTCCAGAACTTTGTGTCCATGTTCCGTATAAACCAGCATCTGCAGCTCCTTCCTACACAGAGAGCATCCTTTGTTTGGTCTTGTGCCATCATTCATTTTAGTTATTGCACCCTATCATAGAACATGGAACATAGAACAGTACAGCACAGGGACAGGCCCTTCAGCCCACAATATCCGCACCGAACATGATGCCAAGTTACACTAATCTCCTCTGCCTGCACGTGATCCATATCCCTCCAGTCCCTGCATATCCATGCGCCTATCTAAAAACCTCATAAACCGCACTATCGTATCTGCCTCCACCACCACCGCTGGCATGCATTCCAGGCACCACCATTCCATGTTAAAAAAAATCCCTGCCAGTCTCCTTTAAACTTTCCCCCTCTCACCTTAAAGCTATGCTCTCTATTCTTTGACTTTTCCACCCTGGGGGAAAAGGTTCTGACTGTCTACCTTATCTACGCCTCTCATAATTTTATATACTTCTATCAGGTCTCCGCTCAACCTCTGACGCTCCGGAGAAAACCATCTAAGTCTGGAGACTTCTCCTTTTAGCTATTATCCTCATCCATGACGAACAAGATGTCTCATCTTCCTCGCATTTGGCCCATGTCCCTCTAAACCTGTCCTATCCATGTACCTGTCCAAATGTCTTTTAAATGTAGTTATAGTACCTGCCTCAATTCCCTCCTCTGGCACCCCCCACCCTGAGTGTGAAAAATAATCCTATTAAATCTCCCCCCCCCCCCCCCCCCTTTAAACCTATGTCCCCTGGTTCTTGATTCCCCAACTCTGGGTAAACAACTCTGTGCATTTACCTTATCTATTCCCCTCATGATGTTATATACCTCTATAACATCACCCCCCCCCCCAGTCTCTGGCGCTCCAAGGAATAAACTCTTACCCTGCCCAACCTCTCCCTATAGCTCAGGCACTCAAGGTCTGCAGATCATTTCTGGCATGATCTGCTTTTATCCTGCTACAAGTGACCAGGGTACTAATGAGACTGAACAGGAGTACTGCACTTGGTTTTGTTCTCCTTATTTAAAAATTAAACTTGTGCTGGAGGCGATGCAGAGAAGGTTCATTGGGTTACGTTTATGGGCGGCACAGTGGCCCAGTGGCACAGTGGCACAGTGGTAGAGTTGCTGTCTCACAGCGCCAGAGACTCGGGTTCGATCCTGACTACGGTTGTTGTCCGTCCGGAGTTTGTACGTTCTCCCTGTGACTGCGTGGGTTTTCTCCGGTTGCCTCCCGCATTCCAAAGACAAGCAGGTTTGTAGGTTAATTGGCTTCTGTAACTTGTCCCTAGTGTGTAGGATATGGGTGCGTAGGACTAGTGTATGGGCGAGAGCTGGCGGCCCGGACCTGGTGGGGTGCAGAGCCTGTTTCCACGTTGTATCTCTAAAACAAACATTCTCAGGTAGAAGGAGAAACAAGAAATTGCAAATGCTAGAATCTTGAGGTTAGGCAGCATCTGTGAAGGCAACTGGACACATGACGTCTTGGGTCAAGACCCTTCTTCAGACTGATTTTGCTTGATTTTCGTCGTGTTAACGTGTGTTTTGGCTGGGGGAAAAAATCACTTCTTCTTAGATTATGAGAAGCATAAAAAAAGAGTAGATAGTCAGAATCTTTCCCCACAGTGGATGTATCAAAATCAAGAGGGCAAATGTTTAAGGTGAGGGGAAGGATTTTTAAAGGTGATTTGAGGGGAAATGTTTTTTTACATGGTGAGTGGTTACTATCTGGAACGAGCTGTCAGGGGAGATGGCGGACTCAGATACAATTACTATATACAAGAGATATTTTGACAGGCACTGGAAGGCACAAAGTGCTGGAGTAACTCAGCGGGTCAGGCAGCATCTCAGGAAATCATGGGTAGGTGACGTTTTGGTTCGGGCCCCTTTTAGATTTGTTTTGAGATGCAGCGTGGAAACAGGCCCAGCGGCCCTGCAGCCCATCGAGTCTGCGCTGACCAGCGATCACCCGCACACGAGTTGCATCCTACACACGGTGGACAATTTGCAGAGGCCAATTAACCTACAAAAACCCGCATGTCTTTGGAGTGTGGGAGGAAACCGGAGCACCCAGAGAACCCCCATTTGGTCACAGGAAGAACGTGCAAACTCCATACAGACAGCACCCCCTGGTCAGGATTGAACCCGGGTCTCTGGCGCTGTAAAACAGCAACTCTACTGCTGCGCCACTGTGCCACCCTTCTTCTGAAGAATGGTCCCGACCCAAAAAGTTATCTATCCATGTTCTTCAAAGATGTTGCCTGACCCACTCCAGCACTTTGTATTCTTTGCTGTAAACCAGCATCTGCGGTTCCTTGTTGCTACATTTGAACAGGCACTTGAACAGGCAAGGCATAGATGTTTTTGGTCTTAATGCGGGCCAGTGGGATTAGTGTGGATGGGCAAAGAGGTCAGCGAGGACATTGGTGGGCCGAAGGGCCTGCTTCTGTGCTGTGCAAAGCTATCAGTCTGACTGACAACCCCACAAATCTAGGAATCAATCTCCTGAACGTCTGTGGAACTCCATCGGGTCAGCCCATAACATTACAATAACAGACACCCAATTGTCCCTGATCGACATCAACTCTCAGTTGTGGGCTCATTTTTCAAATTAAAGACGTTTTTAACAGCTGATGTGATTTATTGGTTGGATACTCGTGTGTGTAGACAGATAATAATGTGAGGCAGACAGTGCCACACCTCCAGCAACTCTCTAACACTAAAACTGAAATGAATTAAACTTCATTATCATGACTGTTTATAGAGGAGGCCCATACTCTGCCTTGATCACGATAGGCAGTAAAAAATATTAACCCGAAGGCCATCAATTTACTGAAATTTTGTGCGAGCTATAAAATACTGTCTGAATTTTGGAAACGTGCAATAGAAAAGTTATTAAACTAAACATTGAATAACGCTTGTGTGTTTTTGTGTGTCTGTGTTTCCGTGCCTGAGTTTATAACCGTGTGGGTCTGTGTCCCGTGCTGGCCTCGGGTTCAGCACAGACATTGTGGGCCGAAGGGCCTGTTCCTGCGCTGTACTGTTGGATCAGAAGTAATAGGAGCAGAACTAGGACATTCAGCCCATCAAGTCTACTCCACCATTCAATCATGGCTGATCTATCTCTCCCTCCTCACCCCATTCTCCTGCCTTCTCTCCATAACCCCTGACACCCGTACTAATCAAGGATCTATCTCCGCCTTAAAAATATCCATTGACGGCCTCCACAGTCTTCTGTGGCAAACAATCCCCCAGATTCACCACCCTCTGACTGAAGAAATTCCTCCTCATCTTCTTCCTAAAGGAACGCCCTTTAATTCTGAGGCTATGACCTCTAGTCGTAGACCCTCCCACTAGTGGAAACATCCTCTCCACATCCATTCTATCCAAGCCTTTCACTATTCAACGTTCTATGTTCTGATGATCCAAACTGCGGGGTTTTGTGGGAGATGTTCCCAGATTTCTGCTTCTCTATTTCTGCGTACATGATCCAGTTTTAATTCTACGATCACTCTCTCTGTTTCTCAACTCCCTGCCAGAGGGAAGCCATCCCTATCTTCCCCATTAAACTCCTCAAAGACCTGGGTTCAGTCCCCTGTGTATCCGTGCTGGCTGCATTAAGCAGTAGATCAGGCAGGGATTATTAATGGCACTGTAGCAGCATTGATTTTTTATTTTTTTAACTATTACTCAGGATGAAATTTGATGTTTATTTTTAGATATGTATTTCCGTTTTTATTGATCTGAATTTTCAGGATTGTGCAATATTAGCCGTGCGGTTACAGGCATTGCAACAACGATGGTACAACCTCTTAACGCATTATGTAGTCACCTGTCAGTATAATTAAAAGTAAATATGCATAAATCGATAATATACATCTCACTAGTACAATAACAGCATTTAAAATAAATGGTTACATGGATAGAAAGGATTAGGGGGATATGGGTCAAACACTGACAAATGGGACTAGCATAGATGGGGCATCTTGGTCGGCGAGGAAAAGTTGGGCTGAAGGGCCTGTTTCCATGCTGTGTCAATCTATGCCTCTAAATATACATGTAAACATCGGATTTTCTGTTCTACGTTACTCCAGCATTTGGTTCCTTCAGTTGGTCGCGCTCCGACTCTGGGGTCCACAGGTTCGGGATTGCACATTTTCCAGCTTCAAAACCAGATATTCCACACTTTCTCAAAGACATGCGTCTGAAGGAGCGGTGATGGGATTCTGCCGTTATCGATCCCTGCTGTGATTCTTTGCTTCCCTGGGTATTCAGAGCTGGCTGGATATCCCTAATCAATAATTCAGCAAGAGTCAAATCCTGCAAACCTTATTTATTTTTAAACTGAGCGAAAGGCTCGAGAGTTACAAACCGGTCACACCTTCGTCCCCAGGCCAACAGAAGGACAGCATGGTGGCACAGCGGTAGACTTGCTGCGTCACAGCGCCAGAGACCCGGGTTTGATTCTGTCTATGGGTGCTGTCTGTGCGGAGTTGGTACGTTCTCCCTGTGACCTCGTGGGTTTTCTCCAGGTGCCCTGGTTTCCTCCCACACTCCAAAGACGTAGGTTAATTAGCTTTTGTAAAATTGTTAAATTGTCCCTAGTGTGTAGGATAGTGCTAGTGTATGGGGTGATCGATGGTCGGAGTAGACTCGGTGGGCCGAAGTGCCTGCTATGTGCTGTATCTCTAAAGTTTAAAATCATTGAATTTTACCGCTAGTCCAGCTCTCAACAATTTGCATTGAAAAAGCAAAGCAAACATATATTCTTGGCAACCTCAAATTTATGTCGAAGAAAGATGTAAAGGTTGGTGAATGAAAGCTCACTAGATTTCCAAGAGTGGCAAGAAAAGTCTACAGCATTCACCCCTCCCATCCCCGAGTCCACTATTTCCCTTTCAACCCCCTTCTTGGCCTTTAGCCCCCACCTGCTCCCATCCTCTTCCACCCATATCCCTCCCTCCTCTCCTTACCCGACACCCTTTTGTTGCCTTTTCACCTCCAGCCTCCCCAGCCTGTTACTTACTCCACCCATCTGCCCCTCGCCTGTATCCACCTATCACTCACCATGCTTTGTTCCACCGCACCTCTCTTTCCCAGCTTTCTCCCCCTCACTCCGTCAGTCTGAAGAAGGGTCCCGACCTGAAGCGTCGACTTTCCATTCCCTCCGCAGATGCTGCCTGACCCGCGGAGTTCCTCCGGCACTTTGTGTTTTGCCCAAGTTTCCAGCGTCTGCAGATTCGTGTGTCTCTGCAGCATTCCGTCACTTAGCACAACGCCTCGTTCATTGCCCTTGTTGTACGGTCCTCGGGAGGGCGACGGCCACCAAATTATTTACAGGAATAATGTCAGAAAGCGCCTCTCTACACGAGGGGTTGTGGACACTTGGGCCTCACTCACAAACAGCGGGCTGAACGGGAAGCCGATTGGAAATCTTCACGCCAAAGATTTAGAGGATGGTTGTATCACCATATCCAAGTATCCAAGAATATAGAACCGAGAGGGAGTGAAGATCCAGACCAGGTCTCCGACTCAACAGCAGAGCAACCACACGGAGTGGAATGGCCTCCCTCCTATCCCTATGATCTTGCTCTGAGCCTCAGCGGTGATCCTTGGTGGTTCTGATGCAGGCCGAGGGAAAACAGTGGGTGGTGCAAGTGAGAAGCGTCGAATTTGAGGCTTGGACCTTTGATACAGCTGCCGCTTGGGGAGCTTGCAACCCAGCGGTATGAACATTGATTTCTCCAACTTCAAGTAACCCTTGCATTCCCTCTCTCTCCGTTCCTCCCCTACCCTAGTTGTCCTGCGAGGTTCACCGTTGATATCCCCTTGTTATCACCTCCTCCACAGCCAACAATTGACCATTGTGGGCTCCTTGGCCACCGGTGCCAGCTCTGATTTGTTCTGTATCTTTTCATACCTCTGGTATACCCCTGACTCTCAGTCTGTAGAAGGGTCTCGAATCGAAATGTCACCTATTCCCGAAACGTCACTCCAGAGATTCTGCCTCACCCGCTGAGTTACTCCAGCATTTTATTTCCAGTTCCGCTATAATACATGTTTAATTGGATATAATACGACTGATGAATTAAGGAACACTCTTTGTATATACGTGGTCCAAATTGGTCATAACGTGATTTTGATCAGGAACAAGACAACCACTTAAAAGTTACATTGTAAATGAATAAGCTAAAAAAAAGCTGTCTTGGGGGGGAAACAGTCCAGGGCAAAAAAAAAGTTTTAATGGAACCTCCTTGCACATCCCTTAAGAACGCACTCTGTCAGTTTCACTGTGGGAGCCTATTAAAATTGACAAGCAGTCGCTTCTATTGACTCTTGTGCGATGATACAAAGACATTACTCTGTAACGTGCAACCTTTAGTATTTTTAGCTTTGCCGAACAAAAGCAAACCTATTGCTTTGTATTTGAAAATCCTGTCGGAAAAATAACCTATTGCGAATCTGACACTCCCGAGCCCCTACAGCTTTTCCCATTGTGCTATAGAGAGTGGAAGCAGTTTTTATAGCACATTTTATGGCTTTATAGCACAATTTTCCCTAACATGCGGTTTCATAGGAACTGAACTATTCCATTGCAGCAGAACTACCTGGAACTCCAATTGGCAGTATTTGAAGCCCTTCAGTTATAATGACTGTGGAAAATTCCCTTGACTAATCTTTAAGCCTGCAGTCAATTGTGATAAATGGATTACAAGTCAATGTGTAATTTATAGACAAACAGCTTCTACAGGGCTATTACAACCCTATCCCTGCCTGCTGCAAGCCCCCTTTTATTTGGCACTTGGGTAGAATTTCTCTGGAAATCAACAACTAGTTGGAGGAGGAACAAGTCTGGGTGCTGTGGATTTTTTAATTTATTTCCACAAACAATCAGATTGAAATGGGCGGCACAGTGGTGCTGCGGTAGAGTTGCTGCCTCACAGCACCAGAGACCCAGGTTCGATCCTGACTATGGGTGCTCTCTGCACGGAGCTAGTACGTTCTCCCTATGACCACGTGGGTTTCCTCTGGGTGCTCTGGTTTCCTCACACTCATTCTATGTTATCCCACTTTCTCATCCAATCCCTACGCATTAGGGGCAATTTACAGAGGATCAATTAACTCACAAACCCGCACGTCTTTGGGATGTGGGAGGAAACCGGAGGAAACCCATGCGGTCACGGGGGGAATGTGCAAATTCCACACACAGACAGACACAGACTGGGTGTCTGCCAATGTAAGGAAGCATTTCTATCAACTCTGCCACTTTAGTGAAGTTACCCATCGGACAAAGGGGTCATCATTCTACGTGAGGGCTTTCAATGGTCTGTGCCTGTGCCTGTGCCTGTGCCTGTCAGTCCGTGTACAAGATGGCGGTCGGAGGGGAGAGTGGACGCTGGCGCGAATTGGTCGCCGCTGCTCTCTCCTCAAACTTGTGTTTCTTATTTTCTTTTGGTGCTTTTGAAATTGAATTCTGTCCTTGATTTGTGTACTGTGGTGTTTTTTTATTTAATTTATTCCGATTATGTGTTTTTTTGTTTTGTTGTGATTCTATGCATTGTAAGGTGTCCTTGGGTTTTAGAAAGGCGCCAGTAAATAAAATGATTATTATTATTATTATGCACTGGTTAGCACACTGTCGTAGAGTCATAGTGTGATACAGTGTGGAAACAGGCCCTTCGGCCCAACTTGCCCACACCAGCCAACATGTCCCAGCTACCCTCGTCCTGTTCTTGTCCTTCAGAATTGTCCCAACCCAAACCTTTATCGATCCAAGATGCGCCCAAACCAGGCGACTCTTGGTGTGCTGGTCTCAGTCGTGGATCTGTGAACATGCATTACAATCACTCCACTCTATTAAATCTTTACTCCAACAGCTGCATTTTACACTGTCGGTGCACTGTGGATGGCTTGATAATAATCACGTATAATCTTTCCGCTGACTGGTTGGCACGCAACAAAAGCTTTTGACTGTTCCTCTGCATGCGTGACAATAAACTAACCAAACTAACAAAAACGTCAACTATCCATGTTCCCAAGAGATGCTGCCTAACCCGCTGAGTTACCCCAGAACTTTGTGTCATGGCCAGAACATGGCCAGTGGATTTGATACAGCCAGTCCATCTATAATACTTTATAGAGACACAAGGAACTGCAGATACTGGTTTACAAAAAAAGCATACAAAGTTCTGGAGTAACTCAACAGGTTATGCAGTATCTCTGGAGGACATGGTTAGGTGGCGCTTCAGGTCAGATAGCCATGATCACAATGAATGGCGGTGCTGGCTCGAAGGGCCGAATGGCCTCCTCCTGCAACTATTTTCTATGTTTCTACATCATTCCCCATCCCTTTGCAACTCCAGACAGTTTACAGGGTCTACACACAGTGAAAGGCACACACAGGGTCTTCAACAAGTTTGATTGCATATTGTCCAGTCCACCCCCCTCTGTCAACCTGACACTCGCCCCAGTCTCTCCGACCATGGTCTACTCCATCTCCAATTCCAGCAGAGAGAAACGGAGGCTCCAGGTAGAACAACAACACGTCACTACCGTGTCCCAGTTGTGTGCATCCGCCATCTTGGATATGCCTTCAGTCTCGTACTGAGGACACACGCCCCGTGTTGAGAGATCAACTGGCTTTGGTGGAACAAACCTTGAAGTTTGAAACTAAGAGAGTATTGAAAGTGAGAGTATTGAAACTAAAAGACAAGGGGCGGCACAGTGGCGCAGTGGTAGAGTTGCTGCCTCACTGTGCCAGAGACCCGGGTTTGATCCTGACTAAGGATGTGCTGTCTGCACAGAGTTTGTACCTTCTCCCTGTGACCAAGTGGGTTTTCTTTGGTTGCTCCTGTTTCCTCCCACACCCCAAAGACGTGCAGGTTTGTAGGCGAATTGGCTCTCGTGGGGGAAAAAAAGGTAAATTGTCCCTAGTGTGTAAGTGTCCGGGGTGATCGCTGGTCGGCGCGGACTCGGTTGGCCGAAGCACCTGCGGTATGTCAGCAGGCCGGAGGGCCTATTCCCGCTGCGTATCTCTAAGGTCTAAAGTAAAGAGCAAGAACCTCTTCCCATCGCCTCGACAACTTCGGCCACACAACCATCCTCTTGCACGCTTCTACCACATGACAGATCCATGCACAAGGATCATCAACACCTTCTTTGATCTCCAATGCACAACCTGAGCTACCATTGCCCTCGAAGGGGCAGAAACCACTAGCATTGAATCAAGCTCTCCTTAGACATTTATGGACAAGCATCTTACCTTCTTTTGATCTTCTACCTTATGGCTCACTGGTTTCCTTTCATGTGTGCTCTTGTCCGAGGAGTAATCCATCACATTAAATCCGTGCCGTCAATAGAAAATTCCTTTGGAACGATGGGAGGCTTATCCAGGGCTAGATGGTCACAGCCATGCTAATGCTTCCTAGACGGACAAGTCTCCACGTTACGTTGACTTACGATGGCCATCAAAAGCCTCTGCCATGGAAAGGGAATGTTTGCTGCCCATCCTCGGGATTCCCCACAGCATCATATCAATGGAGTGCCGCGGAGGGTGGGTGATGTGATGGAGTTTCCAAGACTCAATGCCCACTATCTTCTGCTTCCTTCACCAAAACTATCCATTCTGAACGACGGAGACACATTACGCCAGCTCCTGCTTTTACAAGAGAAAATGAAATCTGGTTACAATCAAACATTAGACTTTAAGAGATACAGCATGGAAACAGGCCCTTCGGCCCACCGAGTCCACACCGACCAGCGATCACCCCGTACACTAGCACTCTCCGACACACACTAGGGACAATTTACAATTTCTTGAACCCAGTTAACCTACAAACCTGCATGTCTTTGGGGTTTTGGAAGGGTTTTGGGGTTCTGGTGAGACCACGTCTGGAGTATTGTGTACAGTTTTGGTCTCCTAATTTGAGGAAGGACATCCTTGTGATTGAGGCAGTGCAGCGTAGGTTCACGAGATTGATCCCTGGGATGGCAGGACTGTCATATGAGGAACGATTGAAAAGACTAGGCTTGTATTCACTGGAGTTTAGAAGGATGAGGGGGAATCTTATAGAAACATATAAAATTATAAAAGGACTGGACAAGCTAGATGCAGGAAAAATGTTGCCAATGTTGGGCGAGTCCAGAACCAGGGGCCACAGTCTTAGAATAAAGAGGAGGTCATTTAAGACTGAGGTAAGAAAAAACGTTTTCACCCAGAGAGTTGTGAATTTATGGAATTCCCTGCCACAGAGGGCAGTGGAGGCCAAATCACTGGAGGGATTTAAGAGAGTTAGATAGAGCTCTAGGGGCTAGTGGAGTCAAGGGATATGGGGAGAAGGCAGGCACGGGTTATTGATAGGGGACGATTAGCCATGATCACAATGAATGGCGGTGCTGGCTCGAAGGGCCGAATGGCCTCCTCCTGCACCTATTTTCTCTGTTTCTATGTTTCTATGAAACTGGAGCACCTGGAGAAAACCAAAGTGGTCCGTAGTCAGGATCAAACCCGGGTCTCTGGCGCTGCAATGCAGCAACTCCACCGCTGTGCCACTGCGCCGTCCTTAACTGCAAACATACTATGGAAATGAGGGAAAAGATAATGGCCCTTTTCCAAAACATATTGACACCCCACTGCTTCAGGGCTCAACGGTCTGCTAGCTAAGGTTCAGTTGATTCAACTCCGATCGTCCCAGCAGAACATCGTGGGTCCCTCTCCTGAGAGTTGAGCACAAAATGGAATCATGAGCGAAACACAAGTGCTGGAGGAACTCAGCAGCTCAGGCAGCACCTGCGAAGGGAATGGACAGACAATGTTTTGAGTTGGGAGCCTTCAAGCTGATAGGTGTAGGGGGAAAAGAGAGGTGGGAGGGTGGGACAAAGCCTGCAAGTGATAGGCGGATACAGGTGCGGGGGTCTGAAGAAGGATCCCAAACCAAAACATCACCTATTCATGTTCTCCAGAGATGCTGCCTGACCCTCTGGATGTGGAGAGAATGTTTCCACTAGTGGGAGAGTCTAGGACCAAAGGGCACAGCCTCAGAATAAAAGGACGTACCTTCAGAATGGAGATGAGGAGGAATTTCTTTAACTAGAGGGTGGTGAATCTTTGGAATCCATTGCAACAGATGGCTGTGGAGGCCAAGTTAAAATGGAGATTGATAGGTTCTTGATTAGTAACGGTATCAAAGGATACGGAGAGAAGGCAGGAGAATGGGGTTGAGGGGAAAATAGATCAGCCATGACTGAATTGCGGAGCAGACTCGATGGGCTGAATGGGTGAATTCTGCTCCTTTGTCTTATGATCTTATGTTTAGTATACACAGTGCCTGAGCTGAAATTAGTCCTCGAACAAAATTTCCAACCAGAATATCCAGTTATTTCAATGTTGACATGTGTGGGAGCTTCCTCTGCACAAATTAGCCGCTGCATTTCCTAATTGGCAACGCCTCACAAAGAAGTTAATGGCCTGCTCCCGCACCTGTTGTCTATTGTCTATTGACTTTAAAACACTCTGGATAGCAAGACAGAAGTACAAGACTATAGAACACAGAACATTACAGCACAGGAATAGGCCCTTCGGTCCCCAATGTCTGTGCCGAACATGATACCAAGATAAGCGCATCTCCTCGCCTGTATGTGATGTATATCCTTCCATTCCCAGCACTTCCATGCGCCTATCTAAAAGCCACTTAAACACCACTTTCGTATCTGCCTCCACCACCACCCCTGGCAATGTGTTCCACGCACTAACCACTCTCTGTGTAAAAAAATTGCCATGCACACCTCCTTTAAACTTTGCCCCGTCACCTTAAAGCCTTGCCCTCTAGTTACCATTGTATCTGCCTCCACCGCCACCCCTATCAAAATGAAACATTCTCCATGCAATTTTTACATGAAAAATGTAGGGCACAGTGTGTGGCACAGTGGTGCAGCAGTCGAGCTGCTGCCTTACAGCGCCAGAGACACGGGCTCGGCTCTGATTACCGGTGCTCCTTGTGAGTGCACGGGTTTTCTCCAGGAGCTCCGGTTTTCTTCCACATCGAAAAGACTTACAGGTCTGTAGATTAATTAGCTTCGGTAAAATTGTAAATAGCCCCTAGTGTGGAGGATAGTGCTAGTGTACGGGGTGATTGCTGGATCGCTGGATCTCTAAAGTCAAAATTGTAAAGAGTCTTAGCAATATCTGCTTAATCATAAACCTTCTAAAACAATCAATTCTGCTCTTACACGGATCCAGTGAACTCAAACTGCCACCGATGCAATTAACTAACACTTCAGATGAGCAAGAACATTCACTACAGGGAACACGGAATCAATAAAGCCCGGGCACTCTTCATAAAATCTAACTGTAATATCTTAACCTGATGTGAGAATTGAATTGACTTGAATCAAAAGATGCAGCCCGGAAACAGGCCCTTCGACTCACCGAGTCCGTGCCGACCATCGATCAGCCGTTCATAATAGTTCTATGTTATGCCACTTTCTCATCCACTCCCTACACACTAGGGACAATTTACAGAGGGCCGATTAACCTACAAGCCCACATGTCTTTGGGATGTGGAAGGAAACCGGAGCACCCAGAAGAAACCCACACGGTCATGGGGAGAACGTGCAAACTCCACACAGCGGCAGAGATCCGGGTTTAATCCTGACTACGGATGCTGTCTGTACAGAGGTTGCACGTTCTCCCTGTGACCGAATAAGTTCCCTCCGGGTGCACCGGATCCCTCCCATGCTCCAAAGACGGACAGGCTTGTAGGTCAGCTGGCTTCTAGTGTACGGATGATTGTGGTCGGCACGGACTCGGTGGGCCGAAGGGCCTATTTCCACGCCGTATCTCCAAACTAAACTGAAGATGCTGCTTAACCCGCTGAGTTCCTCCAGCACTCTGTGGTTTGCCCAAGATTCCAGCATCTACTGTCGCCATCTACCAAACGTTGCCTGGTACGCAGAGTACCATCCCCACCTCAGGCCTTTCCTCGTAGCACAATGCCCTCATGCCTGGAACTCGTCCAGCAAACCTCTTTTGGTAAACCTCTTCTCCGGGACCTTGACATCCTGTCTAGAGGATACGCAGTTTGAATTAGCAGCCCCACAGCAAGGCAGGACATTAAATAATGGATGAACACAGTGATGGAAAGAGACAGATGAATGGGATGGAGAGATAATTAAAATGCATTTTAATCTTCCATTATTGTCCTGGGTAAGCGGCCAAATTCTTTCGATTTAAAATATTATTCGGTTTAATTTCATCCGTACAGTACTGATGTCCTTTTTTAGGAGGTGAAATGGAGACTAATATGGGTGAGGCCACATTCAGATTACTGTGTTCACATTTGTCACCCTGTTGTAGGAAAGATGTTGTCAAGCTGGAAAGGGTAGAGAGAAGATTTACGAGGATGTTGCCAGGTCTTGAGGGCCTGGGCTACAGGGAGAGGTTGGGCAGGCTAGTACTTTATTCCTTGGAGCGCAGCAGAATGAGAGGTGTACAACCTCCTCTGGCAGCTTGTTCCATACACCCACCACCCTTTGTGTGAAAAGGTTACCCCTCGGGTTTCCCTTCACCTTGTCCCTATTTCCTCTGGTCCTCGATTCCCCTGCTCTGGGCAAGAGACTCTGTGCATCCACCTGATCTAATCCTCTCATGCTTTTCTCCACCTCTATAAGATCACCCCTCATCCTCCTGCGCTCCATGGAATAGAGACCCAGCCTACTCAATCTCTCCATATAGCTCACACCCTCTAGTCCTGGCAACATCCTTGCACGTCTTCTCTGAACCCTTTCAAGCTTGACAATATATTTCCTATAACACGGTGCCCAGAACTGAACACAATATTCTAAATGCAGTCTCACCAACATCTTAAACAACTGCAACATAACCTCCCAACTTCTATACTCATTACTCTGACTGATGAAGGCCAAAATGCCACAAGCCTTTTTGACCACCTTATCTACCTGCGACTCAACCTTCAAGGAACCATGCACCCGTACTCCTAGATCCCTCTGCTCTACAACACTACCCAGAGGCCTACCATTCACTGTGTACGTCCTGCCCTTGTTCGATGTCCCAAAATGCAACACCTCACACTTCTCTGTATTAAATTCCATCAACCATTCCTCCGCCCACCTGGCCAATCGATCCAGATCCTGCTGCAATCGTTCACAACCATCTTCACTATCTGCAAAACCACTCACTTTTGTATCATCAGCAAACTTGCTAATCTACCCCTGTATGTTCTCATCCAAATCATTGATGTAGATGACAAACAGTAACGGGCCCAGCAACGAACCCTGAGGCACACCACTGGTCACAGGCCTCCAGTCCGAGAAGCAACCTTTCACCATCACCCTCTGCTTCCTTCCATGGAGCCAATTTGCTATCCATTTGGCTATCTCTCCTTCCAGAGCAGCCTACCATGTGGAACTTTGTCGAATGCCTTACTGAAGTCCATGTACACAACATCTACAGCTCTGCCCTCATCAACCTTTTTGGTCACGTCTTCAAAAAAATCAATCAGATTTGTGAGACATGAGCTCCCACACACAAAACCATGCTGACTATCCCGAATCAGTCCTTGCCCATCCAAATGCCTGTATTACCTATCCCTCAGAATACTCTCGGGTAACTTTCCAACTGAAGATGTTAAGCTCACCGGCCTATAGTTACCAGTATTTTCCATTCAGCTCTTCTTGAAAAGAGGCACAACATTTGCCACTCTCCAGTTTTCCATCACATCTCCTGTATTTTTCTCTCTAGTTGTGTCTTTCTTTTAGCAGAGTGGTAATTGAATGTACTTGATGGAAGATATCCACAGCGCACAGAGCATGATATCACTGGGAGATGTCAAGGCAATGTCATTGTGCAGTCAGGCAGCATTAGTGTAGGAGGTGGAAGGGAGAATAAAGCAAGAAGCATTCAATGAAAGTTATCAAGGTTGCTGCACTGTCAAGTCAGACTTGACGCTGTCAAGACTTAATCTGATGTGATGGATGGGATATCAGCCGGCAGATAACCAGTGGACAAACTTCACCCTGGGTTACGAGATGCCAGCGAGCTGGAGAGGCAGGTAACAGGGCACAGCAGGAAATTCTTACTGCCAAAGACAGTGGCCAGTGGTAGAGCTGCTGCCTCACAGCGCCAGAGACCCGGGTTCCACCCTGACTATGGGTGCTTTGGACTTTAGCCTTTAGAGATACAGCGTGGAAGCAGGCCCTTCGGCCCACCGAGTCCACGCCGACCCGTGATCACCTGTGCACTAGTGCTATCCTACACACTAGGGACCATTTACAGAAGCCAATTAGCCTGTAAACCTGCGCGTCTTTGGAGTGTGGGAGGAAACCAGAGCACCCGGAGAAAACCCACGCGGTCACAGGGAAAACGTGCAAACTCCATGAGGACAGCACCTGAGGGCAGGATTGAACGCGGGTCTCTGTGTATAGCTAATCCCTCTAATGCAGGCTGCATCCTGGTGAACCTCCGAGGGAGTTTTCCCACACTTTGAGTGCTGTCTGGCTCTTACAAAATCATCGAACCGTTCCTTGATTAGTCCGTTCTCACACCTGAGCCCGCATCCATTAATGGTCATTTCTCTCTCCAGCCTCAGGGCCTTAGTGCTTCATTAAAGGTCTCCCAGCCATCGCTGCTCGCTTTAAACGAGATTCCCTTTTAAACGTTGCCTCCAAGCTCCTGGACACCAGGGGCAAACTTTCTGGCCACAGGCGCCATCAATTATTCAAGAGGAACTGATTGGCAAAAGGCTACGATAGTCGCAAGTTATCAGCTTCATGTCCAGTTTGTGCATTTACTTAGAAGATGTTAAACATCAGTGGAATATTTAAAAGTGTAGAGTGTCATCTTAAAGAAGAGCAGCAGGATTGCTCTTAACTAGAGGACATACGTGGGCTGAAGGAGAAGTGGGAAAGATTTAATAGGAATCTAAGGGGTAACATTTTTACACAAAGGGTGCCAGAGGAGGTAGTTGAGGCAGGGATGATCGCAACGTTTAAGAAACATTTAGACATGAACATGGATCGGACAGGTTTAGAGGGATGTGGGCCAAACGCGGGCAGGTGGGACTAATATAGATGGGGCTTGTTGGTTGGTGTGGGCAAGTTGGTCCGATGGTCCTGAGAGGGTAGAAGGCTGGCAGAGGGGGCCCTAGAGGAGGGGCAGGGTGGTGGAGATGGGAAAAGGGGGTCGTCATTGGGAGGCGAGGACTCCTTTCCATAGAAAAAAGCACGGGAGGCGAAGGTGACGGAACAAGGGGTCTACGTCATGGCAGGGCCAAAACTTTAGTTTAGTTTAGTTTAGAGATACAGGGTCACCTGATACAGGGTCACATGCCCACCGAGCCCGCACCGATCAGCAGTTACCGCACATTAATACCAACCTACACACACTAGGGACAATTTACACTTATACCAAGCTAATTAACCTACAAACCTGTTCATCTTTGGAGTGTGGGAGGAAACCGGAGATTTTCTCAGAGAAAACCCATGCGGTCACGGGGAGGTCGTACAAACTCGATACACACAGCCACCATAGTCGGGCTCGAACCCGGGGGCTCCGGCGCTGTAAGGCAGCGACTCTACCGCTGCGCCACCGTGCCGCACACGTTGAGGTGTAGGCATATGGGCACGAAGGTAAGGCCTCCCTGACCCAAAACATCACCTCTCCATGTTCTCCAGAGATGCTGGTAGGTTGTCGGGAACGAGCTGCCGGAGGAGGTAGTTGGCGCAGGTACGATAACAGCATTTAAAACACATTTGGGCAGGGACATGGGCAGCAAAGGATTAGGCCAAATACGGGCAAATGGGCCTGATGTAAAGAGGGCTTCTTGGTCGGCATGGACGGGTTGGGCCAAAGGGCCCGCTCCGTGCTGCATGACTCTAAAGATCCCGTCAATTCATGTTCCTGCATTGATCGCATGAAAGAAGGTTGCAACAGCCGCCAACAGCGACTTCTGCACCTCTGCATTTAACCGTGCATGGGTGAACAACAAACCTTGCCATTGGTTTAGCTGTCTAGTACAAGGATAAACCCCTTGTGTGTGTTACATTCACATGGCAGTAACTAAGGTTTAAAGGCAATAAAAGCGGTGAGAACATTTCCAAAATTGAACTGAAAATGTACGATAACTTTGACAAGTATTTCACACAAGCTGTTATGTAAATGAGTCTGTAATTTATCAATTGATATCGAAGAATTTGCATAACTGTTTTTAGACTACACTGTGGTTTGAAAGTGTCTGTGTTGGATAAACTTGCAACGTTATTTGCTGATTATGTTTTTGCTTTTAAACATAAGTATCCTTAAAGTCATTTTTTTAATTTGTTGCTGCAACTTCAGCTGATAAAAGTATATTTATTGCTCCCAGTGTGTTTCCCCGCTGAATGCAAAATGGTGCAATTCTTTCTTGAAAGTGAGAAAAGCATGCATTTATTTAGCATCTGGCATATGCTGGCACATTCCTAAAGGCTCCGTTCTAAAGATTTTTCTTTCCAATCCACAGCAAAACACGAAGTGCTGGAGGAACTCAGCGGGTCAGGCAGCACTTGTAGATGTAGCCCAGTCCGTCACACAGGCCAGACTTCCCACCATTGACTCCATTGACCCCCCACCCACCCCTCATCTTAAACCTCTGTCCTCTGGTTCTCTATTCCCTTACTCTGGGCAAGAGACTCTGTGCGTTCCCCGATCTATTCCTCTCATGATTTTGTCCACCTCCATAAGCTCAGCCCTCATCCTCCTGCGCTCCAAGGAATAAAGTCTTATCCCTACTCCAGCTCTCCCTGCAGCCCAGGCCCTCAGGTCCTGGCAACACAACCGGGGTCGGGGAATGGGAGGTGGGGTGGGACACTTTATAATGGAGTCCTATCCCAGAGGACAGGCCGAGAGAACAGCTGCCGTCTCCTCAAATCCCCGTCACGCATTGGTGCTTGCACGCGGCAGTCCAGATAGAGTGCGTGAGAGAGATAGAGAGAAAGAGATATGAGTGAGTGGGTTAATGTGACAGGGAAAGAGAGAGAGAAAGGGAGAGAGAGAGAGAGAGAGAGCATGTGTGAGTATGGATGAGAGAGTGAGACAAAGAAAGTCTGAAGAAGGGTCTCGACGCAAAACGTCGCCCATTCCTTCTCTCCAGAGATGCTGCCTCACCCGCTGAGTTACTCCAACATTTTGTGTCTATCTTTGGTTTAAACTAGCATCTGCAGTTCTTTCCTACACAAAGAAACAGACAGAGCGCGAGAGAGAAAGTGAGACAAAAGAGAGGGAGGGTGAGAGAGACACACACAAAGAGAGTGAGTGAATGAGTGGAAGACAGAAATAGAGAGAGAACAAGAAAAATGGAGAGAAAGAGACACAGTGTTGAACAGAGACTGACAGAGGCACAGAGAGGCGGGGGGGGAGGCAGCGTGAGAGAGAGAGAGGGAGAGAGAGAGCGAGATAGAGAGAGGGAGGGAGAGAGAGAGGGGGAGAAGGAGGGAGAGAGGGAGGGACAGAGGGGGAGAGAGAGAGAGAGGGGGGAGAAAGAGGGAGAGAGGGAGGGAGAGAGGGGGAGAGAGAGAGGGGGAGAGAGAGGGAAAGTGAAGGAGAGAGAAGGGGTAGGACAAAGAGACAATGAAACAGAGACAGAGGTGGAAAAAAAGACAGAAATAGTGAAACAGAGAGCAGAGAGTGGAGAGGCAGAGAGACAAAGAGAGAGCGAAACAGAAATACACAGGGGTGCAGTGAGGCACAGCGAGGCAGACAGATTACAGACAAGGCTCAGAGAGCCACCCAGCCTGCCTGCCTGCCTGCCTGCCTGCCTGCCTGCCTGCCACATTCCACTTTGCACTATTATAGTCTGGTTAGTTAGTATTACCGATCAATGATTTAGTGTGTTATTGATTATTGTATGTTTATTTGTACATTATTGCGTTAATGTGCGTGTTAAGCTGCAGCAAGCAAGAATCTCATTGTTCTGTTGCCAGTCCACACGACCATTAGGACAATTAATCAAGGAGGAGTCCCACCCTGGACACTCCCTTTTGTCCCCTCTCCCGTCAGGCAAGAGATACGGACATCTGAACATGCACCCCTGCAGATTCACGGACAATTTCTACCCAGCTGTTATCAGGCAACTGAACCATCCTCTCACCAACTAGACAGCGGTCTTGACCACCCTCCCATCTTCCTCAATGGAGACCCTCTGAACTATCTTTAATTGGACTTTATCTTGCATTAAACATTATTCCCTTTCTCCTGGATCTGTACACTGTGGACGGCTCGATTGTAACCATGTATAGTCTTTCCGCTGACGGCATAGCATGCAACAAAACATTTTTAAACTGTACCTCGGTACACATGCCAATAATAAAAAAAACTAAGCTAAATGAAGGTAGGCTAAACTAAGCTAAAATAAGCTAAGGTAAGATCAAAGTAGCTAAGCTAAACTAAGCTAAGATAAGCTAAACTATGCTGTGCTAAACTAAACTAGTCTGAGGAAGGGTCCCAACCCGAAACGTCACCCATCCTTTTTCTCCAGAGATGCTGCCTGTCCCGCTGGGTTACTCCAGCACGTTGTGTCTGAGCTAAACTAAGGTCAGATAAACTAAACTAGGATAAACTAAGCTGAGCTAAGCTAAGCTAAACACTTTTGACTCTTGTCTTCTGAGAGTCTCCCTGCTGAGTAGTTGGGAACTGGTGCCAGTTTCCCTGGAGTGGCCTTGCTATAGCAGGCTGGATCGGGGATAGCCTCGCTCCTCACTCAGACCAGCCGCCCACAATGCAGTCACATCCCCACCCACCGGCCCACGCGTGGAGGGCCACTCTCACCTGCCTCCCCACCCCCCACGCAACAGCCTCATGCAGTGCACTGAATAGTCAAGTGTTTCATTGTCATATGCACCAGGAACAAACAATTAGTGTTCAGTGTAAGAAGGAACTGCAGATGCTGGTTTAAACCGAAGATAGACACAAAAAGCTGGAGTAACTCAGCGGGACAGGCAGCATCTCTGGAGAGAAGGAATGGGTGATGCTTCTCGGGTCGAGACCCTTCTTCAGAATTAGAGTTTAGTGTTTATTGTCCCGTGTACTGAGGTGCAGCGGAAAGCTTTTTGTTGCGTGCGATCCAGTCAGCGAAAAATACTCCACATGACTTTAATCATGCCATCCACAGTGTAGAGATACAGGGTAAAGGAAATAATGTTTGGTGCAAGATAAAGTCCAGTAAAGTCCAATTAAAGATAGTCCGAGGGTCTCCAATGAGGTAGAAAGGAAGTTGGGACAACTCTCTAGTTGGTGATAGAAACATAGAAACGTAGAAAATAGGTGCAGGAGTAGGCCATTCGGCTGATCATCCAACTCAGTATCCTGTACCTGCCTTCTCTCCATACCCCCTGATCCCTTTAGCCACAAGGGCCACATCTAACTCCCTCTTAAATATAGCCAATGAACTGGCCTCAACTACCTTCTGTGGCAGAGAGTTCCAGAGATTCACCACTCTCTGTGTGAAAAATGTTTTTCTCATCTCGGTCCTAAAGGACTTCCCCAACATCGGGAACAATCTTCCTGCATGTAGCCTGTCCAACCCCTTAAGAATTTTGTACGTTTCTATAAGATCCCCCCCCAGTTGCCTGACAACAGCTGGGGAAGAATTTGTTCCTGAATCTGGAGGTGTGCGTTTTCACTCTTAAGTACCTCTTGCCTGATGGGAGAAGGGGAAGAGGGAGTGGCCAGGGTGAGACTGGTCCTAGATTATGCCTCTGGCCTTGCCTAGACAGCATGAAGTGTAGAGGTTGATTTGTGTGATGGTCTGGGCTATGTCCACAATTCTCTGCATTTCTTGCAGCCTTTAATGGAGCTGTTCCAAAACGATGTTGTGTTGCATCCCGATAAAATCAAATTAAATTCTTAGTGCTGCAGCGTTAGAGGCCCTTTAGCACAACTTGATTAGCTAGGCGGGCGTCAAAGGTTCGGGGAAGAAGGTGGGAGAATGGGGTTGAGAGGGAAAAATAGATCAGCCATGATCGAATGGTGGAGCAGATTCGATGGGCCGAATGACTTAATTCTGCTCCTATATCTTATGGACTAACAATACAACAAATAAAATATCCAATAAACAATAATGTAATAAATGATCAGTAATACTCAGTAACCAAACCGCGGTAATAGAAACCAAAGAACATGGTGTGTGTGACCTTATACAAAGGCCATCGCATCATGAGTAGAAACAAGGAACTGCAGATGCTGGTTTGCAGAAAAGGACACAGAGTGCTGGCGTAACTCAGGGGGTCAGGCAGCATCTCTGATGGATAGGTGACGTTCCGGGTCGGGACTCTACTTCGCTCTGAACATGGGTCCCGACCCAAAAGGACACCTATCCATTTTCTCCAGAGATGCTGCCTCACCTGCTGAGTTACTCAGGCATTTTATAGACAATAGGTGCAGTAGGGCCATTCGGCACTCCATGTCTACCTTCGATTTAAACCAGCATCTGCAGTTCTTTCTTACACGTAGGGTTGGACATGTTGGCTCTAGGATCTGATAGTAGATGGGAAGAAGATATTCTTGAGCCTGTACTTTCAGGTTCTTGTACTTTCTTCCTGATTGTAGCAGCGAGATGAGATGACATGGCCATGGTGGTGTGGGTCTTTGATGCAACTGGCTGCCTTTGTGAGGCCTGTAGATCCCTTTCATGGTGGGGAGGCCATTACCCCAGGAGACATCATGTGGCCTTTAACAGCTGACAAAGCTGGATGCAGGGCTTTGCCGACTGTGAAGGCTATCATTGATTTTAATAACTTTTAAATCTTTAAAAATCATTGAGCATATAAAAATGATAAAAATTGATGAGATTTTAAACACACCTAAAGTGATCATAAAAAGTAATAAACTAAAACAAAATGACTAAAACAAGACCGAGCTACAGGGAGAGGTTGAGCAGGCTAGGACTTTCATCCTTGGAGTGCAGGAGGAAGAGTGGAAGAGGGGTGACCTTGTAGAGGTGTATAAAATCACGAGGAGTAGATTAGGTATGTCTACTGAGTCTTTTACCCAGGGTAGGGCAATCGAGATCCAGAGGACAAGGTTTAAGGTGCGGGGGGAAAGATTTAATAGGAACCTGAGGGGCAACGTATTTACACAAAGGGTGGTGGATGTATGTAACGAGCTGTCGGAGGAGGTAGTTGAGGCAGGTACGATCACAACGTTTAAAAAACATTTAGACAGGTACATGGATAGGATAGGTTTAGATTGGGTCTGAGCTACTAGACAACTTGACCATCCTACCGACAACTAGAGAGCCATCCTGAGCTACTATCTACCTCATTGGAGACCCTCGGACAATCTTTGATTGGACTTTACTGGATTGTATCCTGCACTGAACATTATTCACGTTATTCCCCTTATCATGTATCTGGACACCGTGGACGGCTCGATTGTAAACATGTATAGTCTTTCCGCTGGCTGGTTAGCACGCAACAAAAGCTTTTCACTGTCCCTCAGCACACGTGACATTAAACTAAACAAAACTAAACTAAAAACGCTGGCAGGTGGGACTAGTGTAAATCAGACATGTTGGGCCGAAAGACTGTTTTCATGCAGAATGACCTTGCAATCTACTAATCCCAAATTGTAAATCAAAAAAGGTCCAATCCTGTCCCTATCTCACTCAGAACAGAATCCATTAAGCAACTATTTCGTTGATGTGCAGATCTGATATAATTGGGCTACCATAAACAGTTTGTGGGCTGAATGGCATTTCAGATCCTAGTATTACTTGCAGCTTGCATGCCCTAGGCAACACAAATGATATGTAACACCCCGTGTGATCAGGAATAACATTCTTTTTCCTTGAACCTCTGCCTCACCGACACAGAAGATTAACTAATTAATAGTTGGTTCATTAAAAATAAATGAAAAGGTGAATAATTCTTAAATTAAATCCAATTAAAGATCAGTTTCTTGATTTATAACAGCACACTATCATTACGGCCGTTTAAAGATGTAAATGTTACAGCCACTCAAACGGTTTCCAAGCAATAACTTAATATCAATATTAACGTGGAATGTCAGATCATTATCGGTCAGATGCTGTCAAGATGTACGGTGCTCTCCTTGCTGTCACAAAGTTTTGTCTTTATTTTAGCTTTTAGAGACACAGCATGGACACAGAGCCATCGGCCCACCGAGTCAATGCAACCATCGATCACTGGTTCACACTAGTTCCACATGATCCCACTTTCTCATCCACTCCCTACACACGAGGGGGCCAATTAACCTACAAACCTGCGTGTCTTTGTGATGCGGGAGGAAACCGGAGCGCCCGGAGGAAACCCACGCGGTCACAGGGAGAATGTGCAAACCTCACGCACAGATGGCACCCGAGGCCAGGATCGAACCCAGGTCCCTGGCACTGTGAGACAGCAGTTCTACCGCTGCGCCACTGTGCGGCCTTCTCGTTGCAACGCGGGCGCTCAACCTCACTTGCACAAGCCAAATACCCAGCCTGTGACCTTCTGGTGATTCCCAGCGCAATACGGTAGCGTCGAATCATCCAACGATTCCTATTCTCACGCGGAAACACATTCACCAGCACTTACCTTGATAAAACATCACCGCCCACGGTGGAAGCTGCTGAGGAGATTTTCACAGCCAGAGAGAGGTGCCAAGATCTAACCAGGTTCCAAAATAGCTGAGTATCGTGAGGTTTGATGTTTGAACTTATTCAGGTCATCTCTCCATCAGGACGATTAAAGTTTTGTATCAGTACAGCTCCCCTTCCCAGGCTTCATACGTATGCGTAAGCCGCTCAAAGTGCAAGCCGGCATTGCAACTCTCCAATGCAAGTTCACAGACGTAATTCCATCTCTCGCTCCCCTTCCTTCAAAGAACTTTCAATGGTCCCAGGAAAATCACGGCTAAGTCCTGCAGAAATGATCAACGCATTTACTCGTTAGTTTACTTTACTCTATTGTTGTCAGGTGTAGCCTCAAGCACTGCAGAGAAGGTTTAACAAGAACATTTAATTGTCATATGCACCAGGAACAGAACAAATAGTGCTCGATCCTGACTACAGGTAACCAATCATCCTGGTAGTTTGACTGTTTGTATCCATTCGTTACCACCTCTTCCACAGCCAACAATGGACCATTGTGGGCTCCATCTTTCCTTGGTCATCGGTGCCAGCTCTAGTTTGTTCTGTACCTGTTCATACCTCTAGTTTCCCTCTCCCCCGACTCTCAGTCTGAAATAGGATTTATCGACCTGAAATGACTCCCATCCTTTTTCTTCAGACATGCTGCCTGACCCGCTGAGTTACCCGAGCACTTTGTGTCTCTCTTTGGTATAAACCAGCATCTGCAGTTCCTTTCTACACAAACTTAGTGTTTAGTGTTTTGCTTATTATTCTCACGTGTACCAAGGTACAGTGAAAAGCATATTTTCTTTGCATGCCATCCAGTCAGCGGAAAGATTATCTATGATTACGGTGTACAGAAACTGGATAAAGGTTATAATGTTTAGTGCAAGATAAAGTCCAGTTAAGTGCGATTAAAGAGTTTAAAGGTCTCCAATGAGGTAGATGGGAGGTCAGAACCGCTCTCTAGTTGGTGATAGGATGGTTCAGTTGCCTGATAACAGCTGGGAAAAACTGTCCTTGAATCTGGAGGTGTGCATTTTCACACTTCAGCACCTCTTGCCTGATGGGAGAGGGGAGTGGAGGGAGTGACCAGGGTGAGACTGGTCCTTGATTATAGTGGTGGCCTTGCCGAGGCAGCGTGAAGTGTAGATGGAGTCAATGGAAGAGAGGTTGGTTTGTGTGATGGTCTGGGCAAACCAACCTCCTATTATTCTCCAATTTCTCCCAGCAACTAAACTTTAAAAATGAACAAAGGGGAAAAAAATACCACAAATCTGAAATAAATATTAAGATCATTGCTAAAGAACCAGGTTGAGGTAATACAAACACAGAAAAATGCTGCAAACATATTCAGCAGATCAGACAGCATCTGTGGAGAGAGAAACAGGGTTAATGTTTCAGGACCGGGAGGTGAGAGAATGGTTAGGCCATAGAGAATCGCTCTCAACTGGTGAGACCAGGGTTGCCAAGGTGCTCCAGGTGTTTAGAGTCTTATCAGCCAGGATCAGCAAAGTATTCTAGGGAGAACGTGCAAACTCCGCACAGGCAACACTCATAGTCATGATCGAACCCGGGTCTTCTAAGTTCACACATTCAAGGAGCAGCATTTGGCCATTCAGCCCATCAAGTCTACTCCACCATTCAATCATGTCTGATCTATCTTTCCCTCTCAACCCCATCCTCCTGCTTTCACCCCATAACCCCTGACACCGTAACTAATCATCTGTCAAGCTACGCCTTAAAAATATCCAATACCTTGGCCTCCACTGCCGTCTATGGCAATGAGTTCCACAGATTCACCACCCTCTGACTAACGAAATTCCTCCTCATCTCCTTTCTAAAGGTACGCCCTTTTATTCTGAGGCTGCGCCCGCTAGACCAACACTCTCCCACTAGTGGAACCACTCTACCCAGGTCCCTGGTACTGTGACGTAGCAGCTCTCCCGCCACAGGTGGCGCCACTGTGCCACCTCGACTTCGTCACATTCAATAGCCTGATGGTTGTGGAGAAGCAGCTGCTCCTGAGCCTGGACGTTACAGTTTTCAGACTCCTGTACCTTCACCCCGACGGCAGGAGTGAAATGAGAGCGTGGTGCGGGTCCTTGATGAAGCCTTTCCTCCTTCACAGTTGCAACATCCATCAGAATCAGAAACCCAACAGATTGAGGAAGAAAATTTGAATTAAATGCAAAATTTTTGCAGAGGGTGTCACCAGTCTAACAGTGATGAATGGCGCATGGTACGGGTCGCCAGAGAGAATTCTGCATCATTTGCTGATCTCTTCCTGTTTTGAGGACGGAAACGTGACGTGTTTGAGCAATGATTTCCATTCTTTGGATTTTAGAGACACGGCACGGAAACAGGCCGTTCATCCCACCGAGTCCAGGTCAACCAGTCATCACCATATACACCAACACTATCCTACAAACTGGGGACAATTTCCAGTTTTTTCCAAAGCCACTTAACGTACAAACCTGTGCATCTTTGAAGGATGTCAGGGAACCGGAGCACACGGAGAAAACCCACGCGGTCACAGGGAGAACATGCAAATTCCAGACGAATATTAGTAGACAGCGTAGTCAGGATTGAACCCGGGTTCTCTGGCGCTGTCAAGGCAGCAACTCTACGACTGCGCCACCCTGGTGTCGAGCTGTGGAGTTGCTGTGCATTCCAGGTGTCAGGTACTGAGACTGTCCACTGCTCCCCCAACCCAGCAACCCCCCCCCCCTCCCCTCCCCCCGCCAACCTCTCTCCAACACCTCTCTGATGTTCTAAACCATTATTTTCCTTGGCACAGCTTACAACATGAGCAAGGAGCAAACCTAATTAAGGAGTGCCAGGGGGAGGGAAAGATACATGTGTGCTCTTTTAGCAGCCCCATCAGTCAAAGAGGTTTGCATTTAAGAGTCATACAACAGGGAAACAGGCCGTTGGGCTCAACATGCCCACGCGCCCAACATACCCCATCTACACTAGTCCCAGAGATGCTGCCTGGCCTGCTGAGATACTACAGCACTTTCTGTCCTATTGTTTTTCCTCTTGCTTTTGAAGGTCCTGCTATAAAAGTAACAGCATTTGAGTCCTTTCAGATAATTATGCATATCCAGAGCAAACTATAGTCCTGTGTTGGGAGGAACTGCAGATGCTGGTTCAAACTGAAGATAGACACAAAAAGCTGGAGTAACTCAGCAGGTCAAACAGCATCTCTGGAGAAAAGGAATAGGTGACGTTTCGGATCGACACCCTTCTTCAGATGCTATCGAACTATATTCAGAACAATAGTCCTACTGTGACAACCATGGTCACCGTAGTCTCGGACAGGGTAAAGACGCAGACCGCTACAGGAACTGAAAGCAGTCTGTGAAAGGACTGAAGGGTCAGTCTGACGAAGGGTCTCGACCCGAAACATCACCCACTCCTTCTCTCCAGAAATGCTTCCTGCCCAGCTGAATTACTCCAGCATTTTGTGTCCACCATCAGTCTGTGAAAACTGGACATGATGGCAATTTAAAGGGCCTGTCCGACTTGGGTGTCATTTGCACGTCATGCAGGTGGCGCACGAAGATTTGGTGAATCCCAAAACCCTGGGGCGCCTACGCCACCACGTGCCATGCGCATGTAATGCACGCCGTCCGCGTCACAATGCACGCGTCGTGCGTCGTGACGCGTAAATGACGCCCAAGTGAGACAGGCCCTTAAGCCTCAAAACCAAACATGTCAACAAGCTGTCAGCTGCAGAGAGAAAGACTATCGCTCATGAACTGCCCCAAGTTACTCTTGCAGTTTGTGTTTCAACGAGGATGCTTCAAGAAATAACTCCCGGCTCCAGAGACAGCGTTAACACATCTTACAAGTAGATACTGTGCGGAATTAAACGGTGAAACTACCCGGGCTAAAAACAAACAGCACGCAAAGGTACACCGGCAAAATCAGTTCATGGCAACGTTGATTAAAAATAATTGCAACTGTGCAGACCCAGCCCCCAATCTGTTAATGGCTTCAAAGCGTACTCTTGTGCAAGGCAATAAATTCTAAAATTAAATCATTCAGCTTTTAGATTTGTGTCATTCTAACCCCCAATTAAGATGATAATGCCAATATCACATCATTTATGTCTTGCAGGGCTTTTTAATAATTAAACAAACATTGGCAGCGGTTTCTATTATTTGCCACAGACTTCTCCAAGGGCACAGAGGAGATTTCGGAAAGTCCTGAGGGCTCGATGTGTTTGATTAAGAGTGGAGAGGTTCATAAGTTCATAAGTCGTAGGAGCAGAATTAGGCCATTCAGCCCCTCAAGTCTACTCCACCATTCAATCATGGCTGATCTATCTTTCCCTCTCAATCCCATTCTCCTGCCTTCTCCCCATAACTCCTGATACCTGTACTAATCAAGAATCTGCGATCTCCACCTTAAAAATATCCACTGACATGGCCTCCACAGCCATCTATGACAATGAATTCCACAGATTCACCACCCTCTGACCAAATAAATTCCTCCTCATCTCCTTTCTACAGATGGGTCCTGTTATTCTAAGGCCTTGCCCTCTGGTCCTAGACTCCTGCACTAGTGGAAACATCCTCCCCACATCCACTCTATCCAGGCCTTGCACCATTCAGTAAGTTTCAATATGGTGTCCCCTCATCCTCCTATCAAACGCTCACCCTATGTTGACCCAATCATTCTCGGGATCAGGTTGCTTTTTGTGGACCAGAGAAAGTGCGAGAGATTTAATAGAGGTGTGTAAAATTACAAACTACGAGCAGTCTTGGCTTAAGAGAGGGTTCCCTTCTAAGAATTGTCGTTTAAGTCAATTTCTCTGCAAGACAAATATTGATCAACCCTTATCTTATCGTTCTATGTACACTTGCTGTAATTCCTGAATAATCACTCCAACACTGCCCATATTTAATCTAGTGGAATATATACTGTGTTCAGTCAGTGCAGGGACGTGTGGACGTAGCCCAGTCCATCACATAGACCAGACTCCCCACCATCCATTCCATCTACACATCACGCTCCCTCAGGAAAGCAGCCAACAAAATCAAGGACCACTCACATCCCGCCCATTCCCTCATCTCTCCTCTCCCATCAAGCAGAAGGCACAATAGCTTGAAAGCGCATACCACCAGATTCAGGAACACCTCGTCTCTGCTGTTATCAGACCAGTAAATAGGCCTCCCATACACTCGGGTGCAGTCCCCATCTCCCAGCCTACCTCACTGCCGACATTGGACTTTTCCCTCTGTAACTGCTGCTCGACAATGCTGTTAAACCATCTCCCGTTTCAACTAAGCATTTCAACTCACCTTCCCGTTCCCACACTGACCTTTCTGTCCTGGGCCTCCTCTATTGCCAGAGTGAGGCCACACACAAACTGGAGGAACAGCGCCTCGTATTCCACTTGGGTAGCTTATGAACATCGCATTCTCCAATTTTAAGTAACTGATCTGCAAACATCCCCTCCCTCCATCTCCGCCCCTCTATTCCCTGTTCCCCACCTGGATTCATACCCATGTCTCCCCTTCCCCCTCCCTCTGTCCCCATCTACCTATATTCCTTCATCTGCCTTCTCATTTGGCGTCTTTATCTCACACTTTTCGTCCTTTTCATCTCTGGCCTTTGTCCAACCATCTGCCAATTACCCGCCCCCCCCCCTCACCTGTATCCACCTATCACTTGCCAGGCTTTGTCCGACACCACCTCTCTTCCAGCTTTTCCCGCTCCCACCACAATCAGTCTGAAGAAGGGCCCCGACCCGAAACGTCATTGTACTGTAAAACTATGTTCTGCAATCTGATATTTTTCTCTTTGCGCTTTCTCGTTTGTGTGAGACAAAAGGGTTGAAGAGTTGTGAATTGTGAAGCTAGAGGAAGGTATGTAGGTGGAAGATGGGGGAGGGGGGGGGAAAATAGGCTGTACTTGTGTTTGGCTTGATCGTACTCATGGATAGTATGATTTGATTTGAATGGAGTGCACACAATCAAAAGTTTCTCACGATATCGCAGTATATATGACAATTATATACCGATACCATTAGTGAACACATGAAATATTTAATTATGTAATAAAAAGGAACTGCAGATGCTGGTTTATACCAAATCATCATCATCATCATCATCATCGCTGAAAACATTAGCGACGCAGTGGTGCTGGTTTCCAACGGGAACGGTGACGGACGCACCACACATCTCTGCCCTCCAGTTCCTGCGGACTTCCGCCACTGGAAGTATAGGATTTTGGTGTGTGTGCTTCATCATCATTCCTTACAATGCTATGAACGACAGTGATCGCGACTTCTACTGAAGTGTGGATGGCCGTTGGCTCGCTAGAAGCTCATCCGCCCTTTGCCAGCTCTTGTTTTTGGTCCTGCTGGGGGTCCACAGCCCCCTCCTCACATGGCAAACCAGGTGGGGGAGAGGGTTTTGTTGCCAACTATCCGACCATGGAGGAGGTAGCACGGGATTACATGGTACCCATGGCGAGGGGAACTCCCCCCGACCTGACCTGTACCAAAGATATACTTATAGCCCTGTCCCACGGTGCGAGTTCATTCCAAGAGCTCTCCTGAGTTTTAAAAACAAAAAACTCGTGGTAAGCACGGAGAATGAACATAGCGGGTACATCGGAGCTCGGGGACATCTCTTAGCGGCTCGTAACGCTAACGGCAGGTACTCGGGAAGACTCGCTAACGGCAGGTCAGCACGGGAAGACTCGTGAAGATTTTTCAACATGATGAAAAATGTTCACGAGAGCCCTGAGTACCGACGAGTGGCCATTACCGTAAATCTCCGAGTTCGAATCAGGGCAAACTCGGGAGAACTCTTGGAATGAACTCGTACCGTGGGACAGGGGTTTAAAAATGCGTGAGTAACTCAGCAGGTCATCGCTGGAGAAAATGGATAGGTGACGTTTCGGGTCGGGACCCTTCATCATACTTTTTATTTAAAACATTTTATTATTACTAGCTTTAAAAATGCATGGGAATATTTATGTTAAATGGGATTTCTGCACTGCAGGTGATTTGTAATGTGGGGAGTCCTGGAAACTAAGGAAATTCACCATGTCTCCAATGACTTTTACTAATTTCTACAAATGCACTATAAAATGTATCCTATCTGGATACATCAGGCTTGGTTTGGCAACTACTCTACCCAAGACGTCAAGAAATTGTTGAGAGTTGTGGACGTAGCCCAGTCCATCACATAAAATATTGTCTGCACTCTCTCTAGCTATGCATCAATGCTAAACCCACTTACTTGCTCCAATCTGTATGCTTATTGAATCCCAGAATCATAGAGAGATACAGCACAGAAACAGGCCCTTCAGCCCCATCAAGGCCATGCCAACCATTATAATCATAGAGTGATATAGTGTGGAAACAGGCCCTTCGGCCCAACTTGCCCACACCAGCCAACAATGCCCCAGCTACACTAGTCCCACCTGCCTGCGCTTGGTCCATATCCGTCCAAACCTTTCCTATCCATGTACCTGTCTAACTGTTTCTTAAATGAAGTGATAGTCCCAGCCTCAACTACCTCTTCTGGCAGCTTGTTCCATACACCCACCATCATTTGTGTGGAAAAAGTTACCCGTCGGATTCCTATTAAATCTTTTCCCCTTTGCCTTGAACCTATGTCCTCTGGCCCTCGATTCCCCTACTCTGGGCAAGGGACTCTGTGGATCTACCCGATCTATTTCTCTCATGAATTTGTACATTAGCCACCTATTTACACAACTCCTGCACTAATCCCATGTTTTATTCTTCCCTGAGAGTGCGGGAAGATTCAACGCCTCCCAGAGTCTATCACTCGTTTGCATGCAAAAGGCAATTTGCAGATGACAATCGAACTACCAATCCGTGGGTTTATGAGATGTGGGAGGAAACCGGAGCACCCGGAGGGAACTGAGGGAAAACGTGCAAACTCCGCACCAACAGCACCAGAGGTTCATGATTGTACCCGGGGTCTCTGGCAAAGCGAGGTGATGGATTTACCGGCTAAATCCACAGCCCAGCCCAAATATCCCAACTAATCGCACCTAAACTTGATCCAGACAGAGACACTAGTCATTCAATTCACCTGCTCTGTGTAAAGCAAGAGTATTTAATTGGCATCTGTATTGATATGGGTGGAAGGGGACAGGGAGAAGAGATGAAAGCGAAATGGGGGAGGGTGTGAGGTGAATAGAAGGGGAAAGGAACAGGGAAAAATAATGTGATGCTTAATATTTTCAGCTTTACTAACATTGGGACTAACGGTCATTGAAGGTGAGCAGATGATTTTTCATGAGCTGCAACGTTGTTTTATGCAGAGTTGCTGCATAAAGGGGAGAGGGAATGAGAAAGAGAGGGGTTAGAGAAAGAAAGAGGCGGAGGAGGAAAGAGGCCATGAGTGTGAGGGAGGAGAAGTAGATAGAGTGAGAGAATAGACTGGGAGAGACCGGGAAACAGAAGGAAAGAAAGAGAGTGTGTGTGTGTGAGAAAAAGAGGAACAGACTGACAAGAAAACAAAATGAGCAAGATCCAGAGAAGAGGGGCGGAAAGTCCAGGGTATTTAATTGTCATGTGTACTGAAACGGGACAATGAAATTCGTCCTTGCAGCAGCAAGCAAGCAAAACCCATCAGTGTTACCTCCCCAAAACCCGTCCACATTATTAAATACTGACTCAATTCAATTTTCACCCAGACTAAACACAGATGAATCCTGAGACATTGTCAAATCCCTGATCACAAAGCTTGAAGTTTGAAGAAGGGTCCCGACCTGACACGTCACCTATCCGTGTTCTCCTGAGATGCTGCCTGACCCGCTGAATTACTGCAGCACTGTGTGGCCTTTCAAGCTAAATCACCCTTGGTTTACGCGAGTGGCGAGAGAGATTAGGTTGTAGGGAAATAAATGGGGAGAACGGGACTGATCAATTTGTTCTGAAACTAGCATTGACTCAGGGGGCCGAATGGCCAATTTTGGTATTGGTTTATTATTGTCACGTGTACCGATATACAGTGATAAACCTTGCTATCATCCGTACATGAGTACAATCAAACCATGCAGAATATAGTGGGATAACTACAGAGAATCACAGTGGCACAGCAATAGAGTTGCCAGAGACCCGGGTTCGATCCTGACCACTTCTGTTGCCTATATGGAGTTTGCACGTTCTCCCTTTGACCACGTGGGTTTTCTCCAGGTGTTCCGATTTCCTCCCACACTCCGAAGGCGTGCAGGTTTGTAAACTTATCGACTTCTGTAAATTGTAAAATGTCCCCAGTGTGTGTAGGATAATGCTAGAGTGCGGGGTGATCGCTGGTCGACGTGGACTCGGTGGACCAAAGGCCATGTTTCCACACTGTATCTACAAAGGCTAAAGAAAGTGTAGATACAGAAAAAAGTGCAAGGGCCACCACATGCTGGGTTGGGGCAATCGAGAATACATTTTATCTCGTGAGGAAATTGAGATAAGTATTTCAATTTCATAGCGTTAAAAAAAACCCTCTCATCTTAAATATTCATACTTCTCTCACGTTAGACTCCATCTGTCAATATATCACCTTCTTGACACTCACTTTACTTGCCATTGAGACAAGAAAGACGGCACAAACTCAGGTGTTACCAGCGCATGTTCCAGTCTCCTCACACCTAATGCAGGACGTGTGAAGTGTCATCACTGTTATTGGTCAATATGCAAACATCAAGCTCCCACAAAAGCAACAATAATTTAAAAAAATCCTACTTAATTACTTTAAATTATTAGCCGGGATTCCAGTGAAAACTTTCCAGTCCTTCAACATAGTGCCCTGAAGAACCGTGTTTCCATGGCAACGTGCATGGTGGTGATCTCCCTTCTCTCTTTCATGAGATGATTGCACACAATTACAAACTATTATTACTCACATGTTTACGGGGCTGGGAGTTGTATCTTTTGTCTCCGAGACCCTCTTCATTCCAACATTGCAATTAAATATCTGAATTCAACCTGCCTGATGCAGTCCCGAAGGATTAGTTCAAACCAGGATAGCTACTGTGTGTTTATCTTTTATTTTATCAATTGACCGCGGGCTGGTTTCAGTCCTGAATGTCACAAGTCGCAAGTGGCATCTTGAGCGGCACAGCGACGCAGCGGTAGGGTTGCTGCCTTACAGCGCCAGAGACCCGGGTTCGATCCTGACTACAGGTGTTGTCTGTACGGAGTTTGCACGTTCTCCCTGTGACCGCGTGGGTTTTCTCCGGGTGCTACGGTTTCCTCCCACATACTTTAGACGTCAACGCGGACTCAATGGGCCGAAGGGCCTGCTTCCACGCTGTATCTCCAAAACTAAATCAAAACCATGGTTAGGAGAGGTTTAGAGGGATATGGGCCAAACAGGGACAAATAGGACTAGCTTAGATGGGACATCTTGGTCAGCATGGATGAGTTGGGCCAAAGGGCTTGTTTTCAAGATGTATGGGTCTATAAGTGCACAGTTGCTAAGGTTTCCACGCGTATAACACTAGCCTTCCTTAATACCTAAAGATCTGCACCTCCAGGTTTAAAAAAAATGCTGGAACCATTGATCTCACAATTACAGTTCCGTCAATGAAACGCCGGTTGCTACGGCAACAGCACGGATGTGGGAAGCGATGGCCCTCAGCATTGGTTGGGTGTTAGCCTCGACCCTGGGCCATCAGACCGTCCTCACTGCCACAGAACCACCATCTGTACACTCTCCCCCACCCCCCCCCCCACCCCCTCGCCATCAGTCCCCTGTACGTGGAGTAACCCACTGACCACTGTCCCGACTCCTGGATGATCTGTGAAGATCATTTCTCGTCAGCAGCGAGGGGTCGACTGGTCTCCAGCCGTCTCTCATCGAGGCAGCGAGCGTCAGGGGAGCGAGCAGGCAGCAGATTTCAGCAGCACCACACATGTACTCTCAATAAAAATGACAATGGGGCTGGGGTGTGGGGGGGGTTGTGGACGCAGCGCACACTGCCGTCTGAATGACACAGGGTTACAGGGCACGCACTAGTTCCCAGCACAACTGGTCAACTGGCGAACAAACAGGTGCAACCCAGAGATACTAAAGTCACGCACACACACACGCAAAGACATACGCAAAAAAGCTGTACATAGATACACACACAAAGTCTAACAAAGCCGTACATACAAAAAGGTTTATACACACACATGCAAGTAAAGACAGGCACATAAACACAGCATAGATAGACACACACACACACACACACACACACACACACACACACACACATGCACACAAAAAGGTATACACACACACAAACACAGGCAAGCAAGACAGACACACAAAAAAAGTACATAAATACACACACACACACACACACACACACACACACACACACACACACACACACACACACACACACACACACACAACAGGCTAACACACAAAAACAAGGTATATATATATGCATAAGTAAACAAAGATAACTATACACACACAATCGTAAGAACTAAGAGGCGCAGGCACAGACACAGAAACTATTGGTATTGGTCTGTTATTGTCCGAGAATCAGTGAAAAACAGAGGCAAAGACACACACATAGATGGGGGCAGAGATTGTGAAACACACATAGACAGAGGCTAAGACAGAGACTGACACACACAAGCAGAGGAATGTACACAAGAGAAAGTCAGGTAGAGACAGAGGCATACACAAAATACTGACACAAGGCTTAGTTTAGTTTAGAGATACAGCGCAGAAACAGGCCCTTAGAGTCCGCGCCGACCAGCGGTCCCGGCACCCGAACATTATCCTACGTGACAATTTAAAATTTTACCAAACCAATTAACCTACAAACCTGCACGTCTCAGTGAAAACCCACACGGTCACAGGGACAACGTACAAACTCCGTACGGACAGCACCCAGAGTCAGTATCGAACTTGGGTCTCTGACACTGCAAGGCAGCAACTCTACTGCAGCGCCAGCGTGCCGCTGCATTACTCCAGCACTTTGTGTCTATTTTTGTAAACCAGCTTCTCTGCTGTTCTTTGTGTCTACGTACACAAAATATAGACCAGGGGACATAGGGTTGAGGTGAGAGGGAAAAGATTGAAATGGAACCTGAGGGGCAACTCTTTCTCGAAGAAGATGGCAGATACTGTATATGGATCAAGCAGCCAGAGGAGGTACAATAACAACATTTAAAAGACATTTGGACAAGTCAATGGATAGGAAAACACCTCTGGAAATAGAGGTGGCCTTTGTTATCTTGAAACGAGGAGTCTGTCGGTCAACAAGCAAAGATCAAAGAATGTTCATTCATCATCAAGCTCTAAAGCTGGCTCGAAGGGCCGAATGGCCTACTCCTGCACCTATTGTCTATTGTAAATCCATGTTACAAGTTCAATGTCTGATGAAAGGTCCCGACCTGAAACAGCATCCATCCATTCCTTCCACTATTACTGCTTGACCCGCTGAGTTCCTCCAGCACTTTGAATTTTCTTCAAGATTCCAGCACCTGCAGTTCCTTGTGCCTCCAAGTTCCTTGCCTCTCCAGGTGCAAAATCTACCCGCCCTCATCCATGCTCAACACAATCATGATGGGCTGAAGGGCCTGCTCCGACACTGCACTGTTCTGTTCTGACACTTGTCAACAGCTGTTTTAGTTTTAGAAATACAGCACCTTGGGCCCACCGAGTCTGCGCTGACCAGCAAGCCCCGTACACTAGCACTCTCTGACACACTAGGGACAATTGTACAATTTCATCGAAGCCAAGTAACCTGCAAACCTGTATGGCTTTGGAGTGCGGGAGGAAACTGGAGCAACCGGGGAAAACCCACACGGTCACGGGGAGAATGTACACACTCCATACAGACAGCACCCGTAGTCAGGATTGAATCTGGGCCTTTGGCGCTATGAGGCAGCAACTCTACCGCTGCACCACCGTGCCTCCCAGACCGTTGCGGACAGAATATTGCCATCAACAATGAAGGCTCATTAAAGCTGCAAAGCAAAATTAAATGGAAAATAAGTACTAATATATGCAAAGCAGGGGCAACAGATGGTAATTCATGCTGATAGATGCAAATGATGCTTGCTATCACTTGAACTGAGAGTCTGAAGGTAGGAAGTCATTGTCTTGGAAAGAACCATCTGTGCCTTCAATTGGTTAACTGGCAAAGATTGAGGCTCTAAGCCATCCACTCGACAAATACCTAATGGTATAATAGGTCAAATAGTTGTCATTCAGAGAACAACGAGTGCTATCACAAGAGCTGCACGTTCCAGTGCTTGGGCAGTTATTCCGAACATCTCCGTAACAGAGGACTCTCTGATTCATGGACGGTTCCCAAGGATACATTCAGAGACGGACATCAAGTGCTGCTGGAAGGTCATCAACTCGGTGAAAGACGCACTTTGGTCGGCCCGAAACTTGTTGACTTCACAGCAGAGCGAGATGTCCGTCGGGGAATGTTGCCGACTGGCACGCTCCAGACTGCAGGAGTACGTGCTGAGGGACGCACTGAAGCTCGGTGCAGCCAACGCCAAGGCTCTGTGGGGGAGGACCACAGTCTAGGGTCCTTCCGCTGCTGGACATTGGGGGGCAGAGTGTGGTGGAGACGCCCCTCAAAACAAGGGAAGGGATATCACACCAGGGGGGGGCATATGAGTGGCAAGGGTGCCCTATAAAGATATTTCTGCGAACACCATCAAATACAACGCTAATGAATGTTCGTATAGCTGCGGAGAATGTCAGAACAATTTTTGCACGGTTCTTGTTTCAGATATATTTTTTTATTCTGAATAATGGTTGTTTTGATTTTTTTAAGTGTTATCCATCATTAGGTCCATCCAAGTACGTAACATTGAAGATATCTCTTGAATTTTGGCAATCTTTGGCTCTTCCTGATCTTCAACTCCATGGCCTTTGTCAGTAGATGGAGTACCCAGGATGAACGGCCATTTATTGTCACGTGTATCGAGGTACAGTGAAAAGCCTTTTGTTGCGTGCTATCCAGTCATCGGAAATTCTATACATGATTACAATCCAGACATCCACAGTGTACAGATACAGGATAAAGTCCGATGAAAGATAGTCTGAGGGTCTCCAATGAGGTGGATGGGAGGTCAGGACCACTCTCTAGTTGTTCAGTTGATGTAAGTACGTTAGTAAGTAAGTCATTTTTATTTATGTGGCACGTTTAAATCAACTCGCATTGAAACCAAAGTGCTTTACATGGAAGAAATTAGGTTTCCATACATCCATAAAAATGTAACTTAAAAAAATATATATAATTAAATTAATAAATAAATAAATCAATAAGATGTAAATGGCACAACACACTATAGAATGTAACATGGACTCCCCCCCACAGCAGAATCAACATTTTCCACTGTGAGGAAAGGCACTAAAAAGTTCAGTCCTCATCCTCTGTGTTCACCCGTGGTCGGGGCCTATTTGAGGCCTCCGCAGTCGCCGCAACGGCGGCCCGATGTTACAGGCCTTCTCGCCGGATGATGGAGTTCCGGCGTCGGGAGAACACTCTTCAGCGGCTTGGAGTGTCTGGAACGGCCGCTTCCTCCCCGGAGACCGCGGCTCCCGAAGTCCACAGGCCGCGCTGGTCGGAGCTCTGACCCTGGCGATCTCGGCGAGAGATCCCAGGCTCCGCGGTGTTTAAGCTCAGCGCCGCCCGACAGCTCCGCGATGTTGGAGTCGGCGGTCCCAGCACTCCAGAGCTTACCACGCGGCGGCCCGGGTAAGGCATCGCCCACTCCCTGATGGTGCTTCAGCCACTGCCGAAGCTGGGGTTCTGGCCGGTCCCGGCAGGAAAACGCCGCTCCAGTCCCGATGGTTAGCCCCGAGGAAGGGGCGAAGATGTGGCTCAGAGGGAAGCTGCCTCTCCGTCCAGGTAGGGGACTAAGAAGTACAGTTTCCCCCTTCCCTTCCCCCCACCCCCCACATAAAAGAGCTAGAAAAACCTCCAAAATAAAGTTTTTAAACACACTGAAATAAAGGACGGACTGCAGGCAGAGCAGCCGTACACAACGGCGCCCCACTCTTGCAGTCCGCCATCTTTTTTTGGTTCAGTTGCCAGATAACAGCTGGGAAGAAACTGTCCCTGAATCTGGAGGTGTGCGTTTTCAAATTTCTGTAGCTCTTGCCTGATGGGAGAGGGGAGAAGGGGGAGTGACCGGGGTGAGACTGGTCCTTGATTACGCTGGTGGCCTTGCCGAGGCAGCGTGAAGAGTAGATGGAGTCAATGGAAGGGAGGTTGGTTTGTGTGATGGTCTGGGCTGCGTCCACAATTCTCTTCAATTGCTTGCGTTCTTGGATGGAGCTGTTCCCGATACCATGCTGTGATGCATCTGGATGAAAAGATTTCCACGGCGCATCTGTAGAAGTCGGTGAGAGTTGTTGGAGGCATGCCGAACTTCCTAAGCCCCGATATCTTTATGCCATGAGTTCTTATCTATCACCCTTTCAAATGCAAGCATTTCAGAATCTCTCACTCTCGAATCTGCTGTAAAGTGAACCACATCTGATAAAATGATGACATTTTTTACTCTGGGAATAATTGACTCACGTGGATGTGGATATTAAGTCATATGCAGAAATAGGAATGTGAATCCAGCTCAAAGATTTCCACAAACTCATCGGTTACTCCATAACACTGAGCAGGAGAGACACCTGCCACAGTTCCTCAGCCTATTCGCGTTGAGAGCAAGGAAATGCTTGTAATATGTCTCGGCTGATTAGACTACAGGTCGGAGAGCCTGCGTTGATATTCAAGATAGAGATTATCTGCTTGATTTTCTTTCACTTCACCCCAGAGTCTCACCCCGGTCACTCCCTCTTCTCCCATCAGGCAAGAGGTACAGAAGTGTAAACGCACACCTCCGGCTCCAGATTCAGGGACAGTGTGTTATCAGCTGTTATCAGGCAACTGAACCGCCGTATAACAATTTGAGAGTGGTCCTGACCTGCCATTGGAGACCCTCGGACTACCTTGGATGGGATTTGACTGGACGTTATCTTGCACTAAACGTTGTTCCCTTTATCCTGTATCTGTACACTGTGGACAGCTCGACTGTAATGTATCGTTTTTTCCGCTGATTGGTTAGAAGACAACAAAAGCTTTTCACTGTACCTCAGTACATGTGACAATAAACTAAACTAAACTAAATAGATATAAAGTAAGACAATAAAAAGATACAAAATGTTGGAATAATTTAATGGCCGGCACAGTGGCGCAGAGATAGAGTTGCTGCCTTACACCGCCAGAGACATGGGTTCGATCCTGACCACGGGTGCTGTCTGTACTCAAGTTTTTATGTTCTCCCTGTGTGTTTCCCGCGTGGGTTTTTCTCTGGGTGCCCCGGTTTCCTTCCAAACTCTAAAGACGTACAGGTTTGTAGCTAATTGGCTTCGGTAAAATTGTAAATTGTCCCTAGTGTGTAGGATAGTGCTGGTGTACGGGGTGGTCGCTGGTTGGTGCAGACCCGGTGGGCCGAAGGGCCTGTTTGTGTGCTGTTTCTTTACCCTCTAAAGTCTAAACTCAGCGGGTCAGGCAGCATCTCTGGAGATCACGGATAGGTCTCCATAAGACACTGGAGCAGAATTAGCCATTCTACCCATCAAGTCTACTCTGCCATTCAGTCATGGGTGATCTATCTTTCCCTCTCAAGCCCATTCTCCTGCCTTCTCCCTGCAACCTTTGACGCCCTTACTAATCAATCAATGACATTAAGGGTTGGGACCCTCCTTCAAACTGATTGTGGTGTGGAGGGAGGGAAAGGAACCTGAAAGAGGAGATGGTTGGACAAGGCCAGAGATGCAAAGACAAAAGGCTGTGAGATAAGGATGAGTTGCGAAATGTGAAGCCAGAGGAAGGAATGTGGGTGGAAGGAACGGCTGATCTGCTTGTGTCAGCGAGTGGTACACTCCAAGGGGAATTGTGACAACATCTTGAGAATGAAGTTGGACAAGATTAGCGTATTTGATCATGTGCCAGAAGATGAGATGATTTTATCTTGGCAGCATGCTTGGCACAGACATGATGGGCCAAAGGGCCTGTTCCTGTGCTCTACCGTTCTATGTCCTATATACCAGTGTCAGATTCATGTCAATGGCTGATGGTCAGTGTGGCCTCGATGGGCCGAAGGGCATGTTTGTTCACTGTATCTCCCTACCTGCCCCTTACAATCAATACACCTCCTCTGAACCCGCCTAACATTTGTTTGCAGCATCACAAAAAGACTGCATTCATTGCTATTTTCAGAGGAAGGTTGAAATGATCAAGCTGTGTCTTCCATTCAAAATGTCACACAATTGAATTCCACCATTAAGTTGTACACTTCCTCGGAATGGTTTCCCTGGAGACTCAAATTCGCAGCAGTCTTCCATTGGGCAGATCTGTATCCAGAAGGCACGAACTTAAAATAATTGGCAAATACGAGGAAAGGCAAACAGTAGAGGTATTGCCATAGTAACGCACGGCAGAGAAACAGGCCCTTCGGCCTGCATGTCCATCCCGACCAAGGTGCCCCGTCTAAGCCAGTCCCATTTGCCCGCATTTGGACCCTATCCCTCTAAACCTTTCCTGTCTTTAGACTTTAACCAAAGCCAATTAACCTGTACGTCTCTGGAGCATGGGAGGAAACTGGAGCACCTGGAGAAAACCCACGTGGTCACGGGGAGAACGTAAAACTCCGTGCAGACAGCACCTGTAGTCAGGATTGAACTCGGGTCCCTGAAGCTGGAAGACAGTAACTCTACCACTGCACCGCTCTGCTGGCTCCATCCACGCACCTGGCCAAGTGTCTTTTCAATGCTGCTTTTGCACCTGCCTCAACTACCTCCTCTGGCGGCTCTTTCCATTTAAACTTTCCAAGTAAAAAAAACATGCCCCGCCCATCTCCTTATGTGATGTAAGGAGGCTCGGGGGGTCAACATGAATACTGCGGCACCCAGGGGAATCACACATAATCACTGGGAGAACGTGCAAACTCCATACAGACGGCACCAGAGGTCAGGAATGAACCTGGGATGGTGGAGATGTGAGGAGGTGGCTCTACTAGTTGCGCCACCACGTCATCCTCTTAATGCTCCCTCCGCAGGTTTACCTATAGAAATCTTGTTGTGACTTTCATATGATGAAAAATTGTACTGTGTCTGAAAATGTGGGATATTACGATGGAGATGGGGTCATTCCCCTATTCACCTCTACCCCATTGTGGACATTGGATCTGGTTTCTGGGACTGGTGGGCTACAATGCCAAGAACTACATTCTGTATCTTCCACTATGTTCGACACAAAGTGCTGGAGTAACTCAGCGGATCAGACAGCATCTCTGCAGAAAAAGGAAGGGTAACCTTTCGGGTTGGGGCCCATCTTCAGATCCTTCTCTTCCCCTCTGTTATCAGGCTTCAGGATGGCCCTTCCATAAGCTAGGGTACCGTCCAATTCACCTCTAGCCCATTGCGGACATTGGACTTTGCCCATGGAACTGGTGTGCTACAATGCTGAGAACTATATTCTGCACTCTGCATCTTCCCCTTTGCTTTACCCATTGGACGAGTTTGACTTGATTGTATTTAAGTTCAGTACTATCTGATCCGATTGGATAGCATGCACAACAAAGCTTTTAACTGTACCTTGGTACACGTGACAATATTAAACCAAAACACTTGTTTCAATGCCTCAATGACTCAATGGCTCAATAGGGGTGGGATTAGCCCTACACTAAACCTGGGCAACAGGCCTTTCATCTACTTGCTCATCAGCTGACTCCAGATGATGTGGGGAGTGTGCAAGGGATTAAAGAGTGAGCAAACGTTAAAGAGATTCAGGATTTTAAACTTTAGAGATACATGGTGGAATCAGGCCCTTCGGCCCACCGCGTCCGCACCGACCAGCGATCACCCCGTAGACTTAACCGACATACTAGGGACAATCTTACAACTTACCAAAGCCAATTAACCTGCAAACCCGTACGTCTTTGGAGTGTGGGAGGAAACCAGAGCACCTGGAGAAAACACACGCAGTCACAGGGAGAATGTCCGCACCGACAGCACCCGTAGTCAGGATTGAACCAGGGTCTCTGGCGCTGTGAGGCAGCACCTTTACCGCTACGCCACCATGGTAAGAAAATGCGGAGTTCTCCCTGCCACCGTCACCCAGTTCTTTTCCTCTCCTTCATTCGCACAGGTCCCACCCCACCCTACTCTAGATCCTTCTCAACCAACCCCCCCCCCCCCCCCACCCCATTTCCTCCCACCCATCCACCATCCCTTCCTCTGGTTCTACATTTCACTCCACACCACCCTTCATTATCACATTTCATCGTCTTCTTCCATTCTGCCGTCTCCACTCATCACCTCCAGCCTCGGTCCGCATCTGCACCTTCCCCTACCCCACCTGCCTCATCTGCCGATCAACCACACCTCGCCCAGATCTACCCATCACTTGCCAGCTCTTGCCCCCCCCCAAACCCCCCCTCCCCCATCCCTCCCCCAACACCTCCACCCCTCCCTGTCCAACCCACCCCCTCTCTTCACCAGCTACCCCATCAGTCTGAAGAAGGGTCCCGACCCGAAACATCGTCCTCCACAGATGCTGCCCGACCCACTGAGTTCCTCCAGCACTTGGTTCTCTACTGCTTGGGACTAGGTGAGCCAAAGACACGCACCCCTCACACTGACAACGTCGTATCGGAAACTATTTCAAAGCACAACATTCTATTGTAAAGAGAAGTTGAATCATTTTACATCCCTGATTACAAATGTGATTTGCATTGATTAAGATTCAGCTAAGTAGAAAGACTGAGATAGGCTGTGAGCAGGAAGTATGAGATGTTTGTTCTGATTGTTCTGTCAGTTGTATTTATGCAGTTAGATATTTTGATTCCATCTTGCATCTTTATTCATAATGTGACGTGCACCCTTTCAGGTAATCTGTTCTCTGCTTATAATCTAACCAGGAACAAGGGAGAGATGACCTGTGTCCATAACTCTCTGCTATTTCTTGCAGTCTTGGATGGAGCAGTTCTCAACCAAGCTGTGCATCCCGGTGAAATGCTTTCTATGGTGCAGCTGTAGAAGTTGGTGAGGGTTGTTGGGGATATGCCAAACTACCTAAGCCTTCTAAGGAAGTAGAGGCATTGGTGTTGCCTGGTTGGCCATCGCTTCGATATGGTGTGTCGGGAGGAACTGCAGATGCTGGCTTACACCAAACTAGACAACAAAATGCTGGAGTAACTCAGAGGGACAGGCCGCATCTGTGGATAGAAGGAATGGGTGAGGTTTCGGGTCGAGACCCGTCTTCAGACTGAGGAAGGGTCACGACCCGAAACGTCACCCATTCCTTCAATCCAGAGATGCCGCCTGTCCCGCTGAGTTACTCCAGCATATGGCTAGTTCAGGACAGGTTGCTGGTGATCTTTATTCCTGGGAACTTGAAGCTTTCTGCCATCTCTACGTTAACGCTGTCAACATTGGCCAACTTCAGCCAACTACTGATTCAGAAGAAGACTAATCACGGCCCCACAAGACTTCAAATTCAGAACGTGAAGCTTTATTTCTAATTACAAGTGGTCGCAGAGATTATTCATTATGCCCAACGCCAATATAAAGGTATTAATGAATCCTCTAATCCCATTTATCACAAGGGGACCACAGTATGGTCTCATTTTTAAGGAAAATAAAGGACAGCACCAGAGCTTAATAAATGTTTGGGGAATGTTATTGGTCCTTGAATTAACATCATAATCTCCTCTGAACCGCAGACTCTATTACAGGAGAGGTTGATGACATTACTTTCAATGCAAGCAGTAGAATCCTCAATTGCGAATCGTATTATCAAATAAAAAGCAAAATTGATTCCTCAGGGGACCTTGGGTTTTCTGAGAATCTTCAAGCACACGGCAGATTCCTAATCCTATTGCAGTTTGGGGAATATTTATATATGACTTTCATGGAGTAGCCTTGGCATTCCCAGAATGGTTTGCTATTACATAACCTGACCTACAGATCATGACAGCAGAGACACAGTTGGTAGTTAGGGGAGTGACTGGGGTCATTTCATCAATGGGGTTCATCAGCCATGCACTTAAAACAGGGCAGGAGGTACAGATCAGCCTGAGCTACTAGCTCAATGGGGCTGAATGGCCTGCTGTCCTTGCGTTCCTCCTTTCAGAGAATCAGAGTTAAATGTCACAGAAACATTTAAACCGGTACATGGATAGGATAGGTTGAGAGGGAAACAGGCCAATCGCAGGCAGGTGGGACTAGTGTAGTTGGGGCAAGTTGGGCTGTAGAGTTGCTGCCCCACAACACCAGAGACTCGGGTTCAATCCTGACCTCGGGTGCTGTCTGTGTAGAGTTTGTGCATTCTCCCTGTGATCGCATGGTCCCAAAGACGTACGGATTTGCAGGTTAATTGGCCCTCTGTAAATTGTGCCCCAGTGCGTTGGGAGTGGGTAAGAAAGTGGGATAACATAGAACTAGTGTGAACTAGCCTGCTTCCATGCTGTATGACTCTATGACTCTAATGCAGCCTTGAAACAGGCCCTTTGGCCCAACTCGTCCATTCTGTCCAAGGTGAATTCCCAAGCTGGCTTTCTGTTTTGCCCAATACGGTAAACAAATTGCAGGGAGTTGTAGATGTAGCCCAGTCCATCACACATTCCCCACCATTGACTCCATCTACACTTCATATTGCCTCGAGAAAGCAGCTGACAGAATCAAGGACCATTCCACGCCAGTCTTCTTCTGCGTCGTTATCAGACTACAGAACGGTCCTTCCATAAGCTAGGGTATGGTCCCCATCTCCCAACCTACCTCACTGTGGATCTGTAACTAACGCAATAATATTGTAAAACTCAATACATTTCACAACTTGTGTATGGCATGATTGTATTCATGTATAGTTTTATGATTGGATAGCACACAAACGCAAGTTTCCCATTATATCTCGGAACAAGTGACAATATTTAATCTATACCAGCTCTCCCTCACTTTCTCCTCTTCTGGGAATGTTTCCAAGATTTCACAATTTAAATTCCAGGATTCCAGCACTAGATTGTTGCATTTTTTAGAATTATGATATATTGGCCTGTCTGAAGAAGGTCCCGACCCGAAACGTCACCTATCCATGTTCTCCTGAGATGCTGCCTGACCCGCTGAGTTACTCCAGTACTACAGTACTTTGTGACTTCTTTTGTCATTACTCACATTTCACCCCTGCCATCGGGAAGAAGGTACAGAAGCCTGAAAACTGTAACGTCCAGGTACAGGAGCAGCTTCTTCCCTACAACCACCAGGCTATTAAACACTCCAACCTCCAAATATATACTGAAGGTTGTTGTTGATCATTACAATATTTACAGAGTTCTACTTTAGCTATCAAACCTATACCGACCATCTTCTTCTTCTTCTTCTTGAGTATGGCGTGCACAGCATAAAGTTGTAGGACAACTTGTTCTATTTAGAAACATAGAAACATAGAAAATAGGAGGAGGCCATTCGGCCCTTCGAGCCAGCACCGCCATTCATTGCGATCATGGCTGATCATCCCCAATCAATAACCCGTGCCTGCCTTCTCCCCATATCCCTTGATTCCACTAGCCCCTAGAGCTCTATCTAACTCTCTCTTAAATCCATCCAGTGATTTGGCCTCCACTGCCCTCTGTGGCAGGGAATTCCACAAATTCACAACTCTCTGGGTGAAAACGTTTTTTCTCACCTCAGTTTTAAATGGCCTCCCCTTTATTCTATGACTGTGGTCCCTGGTTCCGGACTCGCCCAACATTGGGAACATTTTTCCTGCAACTAGCTTGTCCAGTCCTTTTATAATGTTATATGTTTCTATAAGATTCCCCCTCATCCTTCTAAACTCCAGTGAATACAAAGCCCTTGATCTTATTTGATTGTGCACTCCGGTTGATTGCATTCATCGAAACAGGGCGGACCACATGAAGGTTGCCATCTTCCACCCCAATACCGACCCTCAAGCACCCATTTCACTATTTTCTCCTCACTTTCTTATTAACGCCCCAGATTCTACCATTTACCAGCACCCCAGGACTAATTAACATACCAATCACATTGGAAACCAGAGCACCCGGAAAATGCCCACAGGGTCACAGGGAGAACGTGCAAACTCCCCACAGACAACACCCGAGATCAGGATTGAACCCGGGTCTCTGGCGCTATGAGGCAACAGCTCTACCAGCAGTGCCATCCAAACCAATAACTCAGCCGTTATGGTCTTCAGATTATCAATCAAATCCACTAACAACTTTGTTTAGTTTAGAGATATAGTTTAGAGATACAGCATGGAGATAGGTTCTTCGGCCCACCTGGTACACACCAACCATCAATCACCTGTTCACACTAGTTCTATGTTATCCAACTTTCTCATCCGCTCCCTACACACTAGGGGCAATTTACAGAGGCTAATTGACCTACAAACTTGCACGTCAGTGGGACAGTATCGTAGCTGTAGAGTTGCTGCCCCACAACACCAGAGACTCGGGTTCAATCCTGACCTCGGGTGCTGTCTGTGTGGAGTTTGTGCGTTCTCCCTGTGATCGCATGGTTTTCCTCCGGGTGCTCCAGTTACTTCCCACGTCCCAAAGACGTACGGATTTGCAGGTTAATTGGCCCTCTGTAAATTGTGCCCCAGTGCGTTGGGAGTAGGTGAGAAAGTGGGATAACATAGCACTAGTGTGAATGGGTGATGGTCGGCATGGACTCAGTGGGCTGAAGGGCCTGTTTCCATGCTGTATAACCCACGTGATCACAGGGAGAACATGCAAACTCTGTACAGACAGCACCCAAGGTCAGGATTGAACCAGAGTCCCTGGCGCTGTGAGGCAGCAGCTCTACCAGCTGCACCACTGTGCTGACAGTGGTCTTCTTAGGCCCCCCCCCTCAGTCATGGCTGACCATGGGTGTCTCCAAGGTTGGACGATGTGACTTTGTTTAACGTGGGGAGACTGGTGCACAGTCAGCCACCACACGGTCCTTGACAGATCTGGGTCAGGATCCAGTGGCATGGAAACCAAGATGACCGGAGACCCTTTTCTGCTGCAGCCTTCATCCGCCTACCCAGCCGTTGTGACGCTCCACTAAAGTCAGCCATTGTCCTCCGCCTGTTCCACTGTTGAGGTCTTGGTTGGATTGCTCTTTGTCAGAGTCCTTCCCGTCGACCTTACCGCCATGGGTGGCCCTACCAGGACCATAGCTCCAGACGGCATCGCTCTCAGGATCTCAGGACCACACAAGCTTCTCCACCACGACAAGGTGACAATCCACGGTACTGCAAGCTTTAATATACGATACTAGATAAGACCATATAAGCATTATTTACAGCTTCTTGGAAGACTCTGGAGCTTTCATAAACCGTCGCGGACAAGTTGTGAACACGGCAGTAACTAACTTTCACAAACAGCTCGACAACAATCAAATATCACATTATAGGCAGCCGTTAGAAGTTGCCTGAGATAGAACATCAGTTACAACAAATCTTCTTACAAGTCAAATCTTTGTAGTGACAGACAGACAGAATGCGGGGGACACTTTATCAGCTTTCAAAGGGGAATCGATGAGTTTGGCAGAGAGGTGTGGGTCCTTCAGAGAAACAGTGAGTCAGCCAAGTGCTGACAACTGTTTTAGTTTCCAATTTAACTCCCGGCTGCTCGGTGGAGACTCAAGAAGCTGCAGCTTCTGGAATGTTGAACAAAACACGAAGTGCTGGAGGAACTCAGCAGGTCAGGCAGCATCTGTGGAGGGAATGGCCGGGTCCCTATTTTGGTCGGGTCCCTATTTCAGACAGGTCATGTGCCCATTCCCTCCACAGATGCTGCCTGACCCGCTGAGTTCCTCCAGCACTTTGTATATAACTCTACGAAGCCACATGCTGACAGGATTGGGTGAAACAGCATAGAATGAAACTTGGTGGGGGGTAGCACCACGATGAATTATTTGGGCCGAATGGCCTGTTTCCCTGCTCTAACTGTACTGCAATTCCAGGTATCTGGCGTGACGTTATTCATGTTCTTCTCTTTATCCTGTACATTGTGGATGGCTCGACTATAGTCATGTATAGTCTTTCCTCTGACCGGTTAGCACGCAACAAAAAGCTTTTCACTTTACCTCAGGACACGTGACAATAAACTACACTAAACTAAACCTTTCGAACTCCAGCAAGAAGCAGAACAATATTTGCAAGCTCTAATACGTTCGTAAGGGTTTAAAAACAAAATCACAACAGCAGCCAAGTCACTGAAACCCAGAGAAGGCCTTTGAAAGAATTTCCGACATTTCTCTGGAGCATTAGAGGCTGAGGGGAGACCTGTTAGAAGTTTATAAAATTAGGAGAGGCATAGATAGGGTAGACAGTCAGAACCGCTTCGATCCAAGTTGGAAATGTCAAACACTAGAGGGCATAACTTTAAAGACACGAGGGGCAAATTTTAAAGGAGATATACGGGGCAATTTTTTTTTACACTGAGAGTGTTGGGTGCCTGAAACGCACTGCCAGGGGTGGTGGTGGAGGCACGTACTATAGTGGCGTTTAAGAGGCATTTACACAAGCTCATGAATATGCAGGGAATGGAGGGATATGGATCACATGCAACCAAAGGTTATTAGTTTATCCTGGCCACAAGTTCGGCACGGACGCCTTTTCTTATGATGAGTTTAGTTTACTGTCACGTGTAACGAGGTGCAGTGAAAAGCTTTTTGTTGCGTGCTAACCAGTCAGCGGAAAGACTATACATGATTACAATCGAGCTGACCACACCGTACAGATACGGATAAAGGATAAACGGAATAACGTATAGTACAAGAGAAAATCCAGTCAAGTCCAATTAAAGATATCCGAGGGTCTCCAATGAGGTGGATGGGAGGTCAGGACCGCTCTCTAGTTGGTGAAAGGGTGGTTCAGTTGCCTGATAGCAGCTGGGAAGAAACTGCCCCTGAAACTGGAGGTGTGCGTTTTCACACTTCTGTACCTCTTGCCTGATGGGAGACGGGAGAAGAGGGGGGGTGGGTGCGACTGGTCTTTGCTTCTGCTGGTGGCCTTGACGAGGCACTTTGTACTTTGCTGTGTTCTATGTTCTAATGTTCACAGCAGACTCAAAAACAGCGGCAGCAATGAAAGAAATGAGGCCGGGAGAATGTCAGCAGTGCATCAATTGCAGCAGCCACTTATGCCTTTAACAATGCAATCAGGAAGGACATAGAATCAATCAGCAAGTCTGTACAGCAAGGAAACCTGCTGAAAAGCATTACAATTACCAGGCTCCTATCAATAAATCTGATCTTTCTGCCAGAGAAGAAATCAGTCAATGTCCAAGATTTTTCACCAGAAATAAAAACCAATAAAATGAACAACAACATTTCAACAACTGTGAATGCCGATTCTAAATTATTTTCTTGGCTTTGATTCAGAAGCCCTTACAAAAGCCCGGTGTCGTGATATTCGTTTCATTCAGGTGTGAAGTCTTTGAGGGGAAGATAAGTGGATGGCAGGAAAAGCAACGGAAACCTCTGTCAGTAGAGTGGCACAAAAATCAAAGCAGGAGTCTAGTTTTTATACTTGACAGAGCGGAAACAGGCCCTTCAGCCCATCGTGTCTGCCACGACCAGCGATCACCCGTTCACACCAGTTCTGTCCTACTTTGTACGTGCTTGCAAGGTTTGGTGTCTAGTGTTCTGCCCAGCGGGAGAGAAGGGGGGAATAAACAGGGAGCGGGTGAATGGTCTTTAGAGATACAGCGTGGAAACGGGCCCTCTGGCCCACTGAGTCCACGCCGACCAGCGATCACCTCGTACACTAGCACTAACCTTCACACTAGGGACAATTTACAATTTACAGAAACCAATTAACCTACAAACCTGTACGTCTTTGGAGTGTGGAAAGAAACCGGAGAATCAGGTGAAAACCCACGCGATCACAGCCAGGGAGAACGTACAAACTCCGTACATACAACACCCGTAGTCAGGATTGAACCTGGATCTCTGCCACTGTGAGGCAGCAACTCTACAGCTGTGCCGCCCTGAACACAGGGCTAACACAACCCATAGAGTGAAGACTTCCACAACACTCTCCACAACTTCATGGCATCTTAAGGCATTTCACAGACAATTTCAATACTATTAAACAATAGTTACTATTGCCCTGTAAGGATCATACAAGACAAATTGGTAGAATCTGGGTGGAGTTGATGGGAATACAAGAAGAATAAAATGTGATCGGTGTGGGATTGGTGTAAGTGGGTGCTTGACAATGAGTGCAGACTCTGTGACCCTGTGTTTCTGTGCTGTATCGCTCATTGTTACTCTGTGGATGTAATGCAATTTGAGCCATACTAAGGCACAAGACGAGCTTAGATGGGACATCTTGGCCGGAATGGACGAGTTGGGCCGAAGAGCCTGTTAGAAGGGCCTATAGGGAGCATTTGATGGCTCTGGGCCTGTACCTGCTGGAGTTTAGAAGGATGAGCTGGGGAGGGGGGGGGGGGGGAAGGGGTGCATGTGAAAAGCCTAGTTGGAGTGGATGTGGAGAGGATGTCTCTACTTGTGGGAGAGTCTAGGACTGGAGGGCACAGCCTCAAAATAAAAGGACGTACGTTAAGAATGGAGATGGGGAGGAAGTTCTTCAGCCAGGGGGAAGTGAATCCGTGGAATTCATTGCCGCAGAGAGTGGTGGAGGCCAAGTCATTGGATATTTTTAAAGTGGAGATTGAAGGGTTCTTAATTAGGAAGAGCTTCAAAGATTACAGGGAGAAGGCAGGAGAATGGGGTTGAGAGGGAATAATAGATCAGCCATGATTGAATGGTGGAGTAGACTTGATGGGCCAAATGGCCTATTTCTCCCCCTATGTCTAATGGTTTTCTCGCCTGTTTCTGTGCTGTTGGAGTCTACAACCTACAGGGCTTGCCTCCTAATTCAGGCTCCCTTTACACCACAGTTACGAAGAAAAGGGGCTTTGATCATACTTCTCCATCAAAATGTAAAAAAACATCTTGCATGAAAAAAAATCAAATTAATTTTATTACCCCTATTCACCTCTTTCTGAAGATCAAATGCAAGTACAGCAGTGCAGTGGTGCATAGGGGTGGCAGGGTGGCGCAGCGGGAGTGTTGCTGCCTTACAGTGCCATAGACCCAGTTTCGATTCTGATGCTGTCGGGTGCTATCCGTGCTGAGATTGTATGTTCTCCCGGTGACTACGTGGGTTTTCTCCGGGTGCTCCGGTTTCCTCCCACACTCCAAAGATGTGCTTCAGTAAAAATTGTAAATTGTCCCTAGTGTGTGGGATAGTGCTAGGTTACGGGGTGATCGCTGGTGGGCGCGGCGGGCCCAAAGGCCTGTAAAGTCATTGGGTCATATAGCGTGAAAATAGGCCCTTCGGCCCAACTTGCCCAACATAACCCATTCACACACTAGTCCCGCCCGCCCGCGTTTGGTCCATATCCCTTGAAACCTATCCTATCCATGTACCTGTCCAAATGTTTCTTAAACATTGTGTTGGTACCTGCCTCAACTACCTACTCCTCAACACCCACCACCCTTTGTGTAAAAAAGTTACTCCCTCAGGTTCCTATTAAATCTTTTCCCCTCACCATAAACCTGTGTCCTCCAGTCACATTTTGAATGTGATAGCGGAATCAACGATTACACTAATACTTAAGAAAGACAAAGATTTAGAAGAACCGGGTTCATATAGAGCTATAGCATTGTTAAACACAGATCAAAAAATATTAGCGAAAACATTAGCTAGAAGATTAAGTAAATATATTAGTAAATTAATAAACCCAGATCAGACAGGGTTTATCCCTAAGAGATACTCATCTAACAATATGAGACGTCTACTCAACATAATGCACTCACACAATTCTGAAGAACAAGAATTATCAATTATCTCGCTGGATGCTGAAAAAGCATTTGACCAAGTAGAATGGAATTATATGGATAAAGTATTACAAAAATTCCAACTGGGAGAGAATTTTATTCTATGGATTAAATTATTATATAATAAACCTCCAGCTAGAATATTAACTGATAACATATTATCCTCAAAATTCCAACTATCAAGGGGAAACAGACAAGGATGCTCATTATCACCACAGTTGTTTGCTCTTATTATTGAACCGCTAGCAGAAAAAATTAGAATACACCCTGATATCCATGGGTATAATACTAAAGATTCAAATAATATAATAAAATATCTTTATACGCGGATGATATATTACTGTACATTACAAAACCTCAAATTACTATTACCAAATATATTAAATTTAATTGAAGACTTTGGATCTTTTTTCTGGATACAGAATAAATTGGAATAAAAGTGAAATTATGTCAATAAAACCGAAAGATTCAACGCATCTTTTAAAATTCCCTTTTAAAATAGCTACAGGAAAAATTCAAAAACTTGGGAATCGAAATTACTAGAACATATCAAGGTATGTTTAAAGCAAATTTTGATCCCCTACTCAATAAATTAAACACACTAATTAAATTTGGAAAAATGCTCCCGATGTCTTTAATAGGCCGAATAAATGCAATAAAAATGATCTTTCTACCACAAATTTTATACCTATTTCAATCGATTCCTATATACTTACCAAAGAAGTTTTTAAAAAACTGGACTCAGATATCACCTATTTTATATGGGACTATAAAATCACATAGAATACAAAATACTCACTTGAATAAACCTAAAGTATTAGGGGGTTTTGCACTACCTAATTACATGTATTATTATTGGTCAGTAAATATTAAAAATATGATTCAACTGATGGATAACTCTGCCAGCAAGTGGACTGGATTGTAATGGAGAAAGAGGATTGCTCCTCTGGAACATTGGAACGATCCTCCTCTCACCAATGAAACTGAATAATATAAATTATAATAAGAACCCAATTATACATAGCACAATCCGAATTTGGAAACAAATAAAAACAAAATTTAAAATTAAGAAATGTAATCACTTTTATCTCCATAGTTAATAACCCTTCGTTTAATCCCTCTACTATAGGTAAATCTTTCATACATTGGGATAGACTAGGAATTAAACACGTTCGGTGACTTATATGAAACTGGAAAATTACTTTCATTTCAACAATTACAAATAAAATATAAACTTGGAAATAATCAATATTTTTAAATATTTTCAAATATGCGACTATTTGAAAAAAATATACAAAAGATCATTATAATAGCTCAGCAGATGTATTGGATGACGCAATGCAGATAAAAAGCTGAATCAGCAAACTTAATATCATATTTGTATAATATTATCTTAAATGTAGAAATACCATCTACGGAGGGTATCAGAAGAGACTGGGAACAAGAGTTAGCTATTAAAATTTCAAAGGAAAGGTGGAATGAACTTATTAAACGTGCATAAATGTTCGATTAATGTAAGACACACTTTAATACAATTTAAAATGTTACATAGATTATATTATTCCAAACACTAAAATCCATAAAATTTTCCCCAAATGTATCATCCATTTGTGATAAATGTCAATCCCAAGAAGCTTACTATAGCGCACTCATTTGTTTTCTGTACAAAATTCAAAAATCTTGGATTGAAATTTTCGAAATCTTTACAAAATTATTTAAAATTAAAACTGATACCCAAAGCAGAATGGATTATCTTCGGAATATACGGAAGATGGTCCAGAACTAAATGTGTTTCAAAAGAAACTAATAGACTACGGGTTAATAACCGGAAAAAAAGCTAATCCTAAAATTTTGGAAGATGGCTCCAATACCAACTATAAACATGTGGATTTCAAATATGTTCGAAACATTACACCTAGAAGAGATAAGACTCCTCCTGGCAGGTAAACCAGATCACTCTCACCTGACGTGGTCTGTATTTATAGAATTATTACAAAAATAGGGTGCAAAGGTACTTTAAAAAATAACCTGAGGTCAGGTAAGGGGGGGATGAAAGTTGGAGAGTTGGTATGTCCCCATTTGCGTAATGCTCATAAAAACTATTTGTTTTTCTCTTTTCCCTCTTTCTCTTTCTTTTCTAGGGTCTATTTCTTAACTCTTTTTTCTTTTGTTTTTAAATTTTGTTCTTATAGGGTCTTCGTTCTTTCTTGTTGTCACATTTTCTACACTTTCACTTTTTTCTTCCACTTTCTTCTTCTTTCTCTCAATCTCACCCCTTTCCCTTTTTCTAGTGTAAAAAAACAAACGGAGTACATTAATTGTAAGAAGATATAAGTGACGAGTACTAATGTATGTGGTTGTAATGTAATGTACTTCTAATAAATATTTTTTTTTTTTTTAATTAAAAAAATAAAAAATAAAAAAAAAATTAAAAACATTTTGAATGTGAAAACTGCACCACTAGCCTCCCTGTATCTCTACCCTAATTTAGATCCTTAAAGTCTAAAGTCAAGCAAAGCAGAAGTCCTAGGGCAATACCCTTGTGCATCTGAGAAAAATCAGATGCTCGGAAGCAGCTCGCACTGTTGAACACTGATTTAATGAACAAATTAAAAATGAGACTCCGGAGACAAACAAAATTCATACAACATGGCAGATATGGTCATTTATTATTCCAAACAGATGTCTCCCAGCGCCAATGCGCGAGAGTGTAGAGTGATTCAACAAAACTGTACCTGCCCTTCCACAAGAATGTGTAGGAAGGAACTGTAGATCCTGGCTTATGCCGAAGATAGATACATAATGCTGGAGTAACTCAGCGGGTCAGGCAGCATCTCTGGAGAAAAAAGAATAGGTGGCGTTTCGGGTCGAGACCCTTTTACAGACAGAGAGTCAGGGGCGAAGGAAAACCAGAGATATGAAAAGGTACAAAGAACAAAAGAATGAAAGGTGTGAAAAGAACAAATCACGGCCAGCGAGTATGATCAAGGAAAGGTGGAGCCCACAGGGGTCCATTGTTGGCTGTGGAAGAGTGGGTACGAACAGAGCAACTGAGCAGGACGACAGTGAAACTAGTAGGATGACTAGGGTGGGAGAGGGACCAGAGAGGAGGAGAGAGAGAGAGAGAATGCAAGGATGACTTAAAATGAGAGAAATCAATATCCATTCCGCTGGGTTGCAAGTTGCCCCAAGCTGACCCGCTGAGTTGCTCCAGCATTTGTGTCTAACAAGAATGCTTGTGGGAAGAGTGAGGGTGTTTGTTCCAGAGTCTGGGATGACATTTATTCCAGCTCAATATTTATTAATAAAATCCGTCTGATGAATTGCATATTGTCAGTGGTGGGATATTGCCTTGCACAAGCAGGCTGCTGCTCTCCCCCAAAATCGGTTCCTGTTGTTCATTTTATTTCCTTTCTCTTTCCACATGAATTCCATGAGACTGAATTTTATTCCGTGTTTTAACCTTCCGGGTAGCGATCTGCGAATTCAGCAAGGTCGGAGCTCTGTAAACCGAATTAGGAATGGAGGGATATGCCAACTATAAACATGTGGATTTCAAATATGTTCGAAACATTACACCTAGAAGAGATAAGACTCCTCCTGGCAGGTAAACCAGATCACTTCCACCTGACGTGGTCTGCATTTATAGAATTATTACAAGTATAGGTGCAAAAGTACTTTAAAAAAAACTGAGGTCAGGTAAGGGGGGATGAAAGCTGGAGAGTTGGTATGTCCCATTTGCGTGATGCTTACAAAAAAGTATTTGTTTTTCTCTTTTCCCTCTTTCTCTTTTTTCTTCTTTTTAGGGTCTATTTCTTAACTCTTTTTTTTTTTTTTAAATTTATTTCTTATAGGGTCTTTGTTCTTTGTTGTTGTCACGTTTTTTACACTTTCACTTTTTTCCTTCACTTTCTTCTTTCTCTCAATCTCATCCTTTCCCTTTATTAGTGTAAAAAATAAACGGAGTACATTAATTGTAATAAGATATATGTGACGAGTACTAATGTAATTGGTTGTAATGTAATGTACTTCTAATAAATAAAAATGAAAAAAAATAAAATGAAAAAAAAAGGAATGGAGGGATATGGATCACGTGCGAGCAGAGAAGATGGTTAAAATTGGCATAAAGTTCGGCACAGACATAGTGGGCCGAATGGCCTGTGTCTTGTCCTCTGGCTGTACTGTTCTATCAAAGAAGTCACAAAGTGCTGGAGCAGCTCAGCCAGATCAGGCAACATCAACTGCTGAATCTGTGGAATTCATTGCCACAGATGGCTGTGGAGGCCAAGTCAATGGATATTTATAAGGCGGAGATTGGGAGCTTCTTGATTAGTACGGGTCTCAGGTGTTATGGGGAGAAGACAGGAGAATGGGGTCGAGAGGAAAGATAGATCGGCCACAATTGAATGGCTGCATAAACTTGAGGGGCTGATTGGCCTAATTCTGCTCCACATAACTTATGAGTCTATGAGAATATGGATGTGCGATTTTGAATCAAAGCGCTCCTTCATTGATTACTCCAGCACTTTTTTTTTGTACACTAGCAGTTGCAGTTCCTTGTGTCTCCATCGTACTTTTCTATGTCCTTTTCTGTGATTGAATTCCTCAATTTACGAATGGTTTATTTTCACGATAATGCTTTATTATTTGAGGACATTGGTTCTTGATTTACAAATATCCATCTTTGTGTGTCGGCTCACTTCCCACCGTACAAAACCACTCACAACAATCTTTCACCCGTCAAGTTTATTGTTCGGTATTGTTTAGTTCAGCATGCCTCCAATATCTCTCACCAACTTCTACGGGATGCATCACGGCACGGTTCGGGAACAGCTCCATCCAAGACCTCGAGAAATTGTAGAGAGTTGTTTCTGCAGAGAAATTGCAGAAATTACAGAAATTGCAGAGAAATTGCACAGTTGCAACTCGCTGCAATTTCTCGAGGTCTTGGATGGAGCTGTTCCCGAATCATGCCGTGATACATCCCGAAAAAAAAAAATGCCTTGTACAGTGCATCCTGTAGACCATCACACAAGCACAGATCATCACACGTGACCCAGACCATCACAACGTGGCCCAGACCATCACACGTGGCCCAGACCATCACACGTGGCCCAGAACCATCACACAAACCCACCTCCCACCCATTGAATCCTTCTACAACTTCATGCTGCCTCGGCAAGGCCACCAACATAATCAAGGACCAGTCTCACCCCAATCGCTCCCCCCTGTTCCCTTTCCCATCAGGCAGAAGTGTGAAAACGCACACCAACAGATTCAGAGACACTTTTGTCCACAAGTGTTATCAGGCAACTGAACCGTCCTCTCACCAGGTAGAGAGAGCAGTCCTGACCTACCATCTACCTCATTGGAGACCGTCGGACTACCTTTGATCGGACTTTACCTTTCACTAAACGTTAGTCCCTTTATCTTGTATCTGTCAACTGGGTGAGACAGCATAATTGTAATCAAGTATATAGACACAAACAGCTGGATTAACTCAGTGGGTCAGGAGCATATCTGGAGAAAAGGAATAGGTGATGTTTCGGGTCGAGCCCCTTCGTCAGACCCTTATTCCTTTCCTCCAAGAGATGCTGCCTGACCCACTGAGTATCTCCAGCTTTTTGTGTCTATCTTCAGTGTAATACCAGCATCTGCAGTTCCGACCTACACACTTGTAATCATGTGTATTCAATTCGCTGACTGGATAGCACGCGGCAAAAAAAAGCTTCCTAAACCTTCTGAGGAAGCAACTAACTGCTGCACCAATGCGCCGTTCCCACGGGAACAGAGAGGAAAGTGGAGTGGAGGTCAAGGTTAGATGGGACTGCATTGGGAAGCAGGCGTAAAGGGTCAAACAGCCAACCTCTGTTCCATGTCCTTCTTCCCTCAGGGAGAAGAAAGCTTCTTCAGCTTCTAAGCTCCAATTTTCCGCATGGATTCTTCCCATCCATTTCCAGCTTTAACGACCAATAGAACGTTTACTAATTTCCAGATCAGCAGGCTAATCCACTGCAACACAATTTCTGCTCGCCGACAGACAGCACAGTCATGCTCGGGGTGAAGAACACGCCAACTACTAGTCAGCCGCTCTCTTCCCCACAACATCCCAGCTTCCTCACCAGCCACACCCAGGGCATCTAGACCTGCGTTTTCATTCATTCGACCCATCATCTCTACCCCATCATGTCTACTCCACACCATTCAATCATGGATGATCTATAATTCCCTCGCAACCCCATTCTCCTGCCTTCTCCCCATAACCCCCAATACCGAAATTAATAAAGAATCTCTCAATCTCGACCTTAGAAATATCCATTGACTTGACTTTTCCATTGAATTCCACAGATTCACCACCCTCTCACTGAAGAAATTCCTCCTCATCTTTCTAAAGGTACGTCCTTTTATTCTGAGGCTATGGCCTCTGGTCCTAGACTCTCCATGTTTCCCCACCTTGTAGCAACCCAAACAATGAACAGACAGCGTGGCAATGCGGCCCATTTGTACACGTCAAGACCCATGAAGCAATGAGAAAATGTCCAATTATTCTGGAAAACGTGATTATTGAGTCATAGAGCTGTACAGCACAGGAACAGGCCATTCGGCCCATCTTGTCTATGCCAACCATGTTATAACCATATTGGGTTTGGCCTATTTGCCCACATTAGGCCCATAGTTCCAAAACCCTATCCATATATCTGTCCAAATGTCATTTAAAAGTCATAATTGTACCCGCTTCTATAGGTTCCTCTGGCAGCTCGTTCCAGATACGGACCACCCTCTGAGTGAAAAACGTCCCCCCTCCCCCTTGGTCGTGAAGCAGCTGTATAAGTCATTGTGAAACCATACTTGGTGCACCATGTGCAGTTCTGGTCACCCAGCTACTGTATAGGAAGGATGTCATTGAGTTGGAAAGGGTGCAGAAGAGGGGCAGCACGATGGCGCAGCGGTAGAGTTGCTGCCTTGCAACACTTGCAACGCTGGAGACCCGGGTTCGATCCCGACTACGGGTGCTGTCTGTACGGAGTTTGTACGTTCCCCCCGTGACCCGCGTGGGTTTTCTCCGAGACCGGTTTCCTCCCACACTCCAAAGACGCACAGGTTTGCAGGTTAATTGGCTCGGTATAAGTGTAAATTGTCCTTCGTGTGTGTAGGATAGTGTTAATGTGCGGGGATCGCTGGTTGGTGGGGACTCGGTGGGCTGAAGGGTCTGTTTCTGCGCTGTATCTCTAAACTAAACTCAGAGATTCACCAGGATGCTACCTGGGCTTGTGGACTTGAGTTACAGAAGTTGGATAGGCTGGGACTTTTTTCTTTGGAGCGTAGGACACTGAGGGGTGACCTTATTGAGCTATATACCAGATCATGAGGGGCATAGATAAAGTGAACGTTCATATCCTTGGGAAGATTCTAAAACTAGAGAGCACAGGCTTAAGGCGAGAGGGGAAAGATTTAAGAGAGTGTTCTGGGGCAACTTTTTCACTCAGAGGGTAGTCCGTGCCTGGAATCAGCTGTCAGAGAAAGCTACAGAAGTGGATACAATTTTGACTTTTAAAAATCATTTGGACAGATATTTAGAAATTTAGTTTCTAGTTCATTATTATTATTGACACATGTATCGAGGTACAGTGAAAAGCTTTCCTATTGCATGATATCCAGTCGGCGGGAAGACTATACATGATTACAATCAAGCCACCCAAAGGTGTACAGTTACAGGATAAAGGGGAGAACGCTTTGGTACAAGGGATAGGATAGGAAGGAAGGATTTCGACGTCTATGGGCCAAATGCAGGCAAAAGGGACTAGCCCAATATGCCAACTTGGTCTGCATGGACGGGGTGGGCCGAAGGGCCTGTTGCGTGCTGTACGGTTCTATGACTCTGTACACAAGGTGAGTCATGTGGATGAGAGCGCTGGAACTGAGTCAATGAACCATGCCTGCTTCTGCCCTGTTGCGTTTGGTTAGAGCATGGAGTAACGCAAATGGATTACAGTGCAACCTGACATTTCAAGTTAAATGAATGAACTCAGCTGGGAGAATGGTGTTCTAATTGATACAAATGATAATTCAATGCACAAAATAAAACGGAACCCCGTGCAAGATGCTGTTCATATTCAATTTGAAGGATTTTTTTTAAAGCGGTGGTTAATTATCTCGCACGCTGTGCACAGAACAGTACCCAAGGAACTGCAGATGCTGTTTCACAACAACAAAAAAGACACAAAGTGCTGGAGTAACTCAGAGGGTCAGGAAGCATCTCTGGAGGACACGGATAGGTGACGTTTTGGGTCGGGACCCGTCTTCAGATGGTTCAGTTTAGTTTATTGTCATATCTACCGAGGTACAGTGAAAAGCTTTTTCTCAGTTTCTTGCCAGCTGTTATCAGGCAACTGAACCATCCTATCACCAACTAGGAAGAGAGCAGCCCTGACCTCCCATCTACCTCATTGGAGACCCTCGAACTATCTTTAATAGGACTATTCTGGGCTTTATCTTGCACCAACCATTATTTCCTTTATCCAGTATCTGTACACTGTGGACGACTTGATTGTAATCAAGTATAGTCTTTCTGCTGACTGGATGGCACGCAACGAAAAAGCTTTTCACTGTACCTCGGTACACGTGACAATAAACTCAACTAAACTAAGATGGTCCCTGACCCGGCGGCCCTTTGCAGTATTTAATTTATCCTTTCTACCACACCTTCCATCTAGTTCTTCCTCTCTCTACATATTACCCCCCTGGAGATCTATACAAGAGCACAAGTAGAAATATCCTTTATCCAATATATCTGTACAAGAACAATCCAACACCAATAAGCACTTGCACTAAATGCTCTTCCCTTTGTTGGCATTAAACGCTATGCCTTTTATCCTGTATCTGTTCACTGCGGACGGCTTGATTGTAATCATGTGTAGCCTATCCGCTAACTACATAGTACGCAGCAAAAAAGCTTTTCACTGTACCTCGGTACATGTGACAATAAACTAAACTAAGGTAGACAATCTCCCCAAATCTATTCAAGGATCTAAACTATGCTACTCCCACATCTAATTCTTCTGTTCATATCTGTGGTCTTGGGTTGAATAGACAAACAAGCTTGAGGTGAAGAATGGCCTTCATTAATTGACTCCAACCACTGCAGGCTTGAAATGGATCTGATCTCAATTTAGTTTAGAAATACAGCGTGGAAACTGGCCCTTCGGCCCACCGATACCACGCTGACCAGCGATCACTCATTCACCCTAAAATGAACAGCAACATGTTTGTAAAACTAAAATTGGCTTGAAGTTTAATAAAACATTATAGAGCAGCAACTGTCTTTGTACATTTGTGGATGCTATCTGTACAGAGTTTATACTCTACATTCTCCCTGTGACTGCGTGGGTTTTCTCCGGGTGCTCCGGTTTCCTCCCACACTCCAAATTGTAAATTGACCCTAGTGTGTAGGATAGTGCTAGTGTACGGGGCGATCGCTGGTTGGCGTGGACGCGGTGGGCCAACGAGCCAGTTTCCACGCTGTATCTCTAAAACTAAAAACTAAAACCAGGTCCTGTAATGTGCTTCATAGAAGGATAAATAATGTCCAGCATATAGTAGTGAACATCTCGGCTCATCTCCCCAGCAATGCCCTTTGAGCTCTGACATTGACTCATGGGAGGAGAGGAGATGAGTCTCAGCATAATATCACAGCTCAGCTTCCCGGGAACACCTGAATCAACTTCACACCTCCTTTCAAAACCCATCTCAAAGCCCATCAACAACATTCCACAATTCCGCACGGAGCAAGCGGCACGTGGATTTTGCTGGATTCTCTCGAGCAGGTCTCGAGCTTCTGACCCTCAGACACCGAGACGACATTCCTAGCGATGCTGCGTCTCAGTCCGCCTCACGTCATGTGCGGTCTACCACCGCCTGTTCCTCCAGCTGCACCTCCACCATCGCTCAGCAGCATATGGAACTATCCCCCATCGTCTGGTCAGAAATGGGGATGATCGCTGATGACTACACCATGTTCAGAAGTTCATGTCACAGGAGCCGAATTAAGCCATTCGGCCCATTGAGCATGAAGGGGGGGACCTCATCGAAACTTGCCGAATAGTGAAAGGCCTGGATAGAGCAGCTGTGGAGAGGATGTTTCCACTAGTGGGAGAGTCTAGGACCAGAGGGCAGAAAAGGACGTACCTTTTTGAAAGGAGATGAGGAGGAATTTCTTTAGTCAGTGGGTGGTGAATCTGTGGAATTCATTGCCACAGGCGGCTGTGGAGGTCAAGTCATTGGGTATTTTTAAGGCGGAGATTGACAGATTCTCGATTAGAAAGGTGTTAAGGGTTATGGGGAGAAGGCAGCAGAATGGGGTTGAGATGGAAAGGTAAATCAGCCATGCTTAAATGGTGGAGTAGACTTGATGGGCCGAATGGACTAATTCTCCTCTTATGACATAAACCCCATGGGTAGGGCAGCATAGAGACATACAGCGTGGAATCAAGCCTTCTAGCCCAATTTACCCATATGGGCCAGCATGTCCCATCTAGTCCCTCCTGCCTGCGTTTGGCCTATATCCCTCTAATCGTGTCCTATCCATGTACCTGTCTAAATGATTCTTATGCGTTGCAATAGCCTCTGCAGAGGGAATGGACAGAGGGCGTTTTGGCTTGTTGGATGTAGTCATAGAGTCATAAGGCATGGCAATAGGCCCTTTGGCCCAACATTTGACCAAGATACCCCAACTGCGTTAGTGCCACCTGCCCACGCTTGGCCCATATCTTTCTTAAACCTTTCCTGTCCATTTGGTTATGGATTCTGAGATTCATTAGCCTTATTATCCACCCCTAATTCCCATAATCGGAATGCCGTGCAGAGCCATTTCTGAGGATAGTTTCGAGCAAAGTACTCCACTGTGGATTAGGGTCACGCACAGGCCAGACTAGATCATCACTGCACACTCCATCCATCCCCTGACAGCCATTCAAGATCCAGATGGGCTTTTACGACAGCCGTTTCAAATTTGCCACTAGTGGTGCTAGCATTTTATTCCTGATATATTAAGTTATTTGCATTTAAGCTCTCCGCCATTCAGGCAGGGTTGGAATCAAAGGTATAAGAAGGTACAGAAGTGTGAAAAGGCACACCTCCAGATTCAGCGATAGTTTCTTCCAGCTGTTATCTGGCAATTGAAGCATCCTACCAACAACTAGAGAGCAGTCCTGAACTACCATCTACCACTTTGGAGACTGTTGGACTACCTTTGATCAGACTTTGCCTTGCACTAAATGTTATTCTCTTTATCCTGTATCTGGGGATGGCGTGATTGTGATCAAGTATTGTCTTTCCACTGACTGGAGAGCACACTACAAATGTTTTTCTCTATACCTCGGCACAGGTGACAATAAACCCAACTCAAGATCCTCGCAGCAGTTCAAGAAGCAGGGCCTCTGTATTCCAGTCCAGTAACAGACCATTATGCAATTCACCATTATTACATTCCAATGAGGTGCAGTAGTGTTTGTTCCCATGGCAAATTAACTTGGGGCAACCTGCTATAGTGAAAATCACTGAAGACACACAGCATCTTTCTGCTTGTGAATTGGTTTAGACTTGGTTTGACTTCCCAAAATGCAACACCTCACACTCGCGTAAATAAGTGTTCAGTAATTGGCAAAGTGAGATCAGAAATGAGGTTTAATTTTTAAGTGGTAAGTTAGTGCGAATGGAGTCGATTTAATAGTTTTTTTTAATGTGATAATTGGATATGTACTGAAAAAGAAAATAAGACCATGGACTGATGAAGGGTGCTGACCCAAAACATCACCCATCCTTTTTCTCCAGAGATGCTGAGTTACTCCAGCATGTTGGGTCTATCTTCGAAATAATTGGACACCTCCTTTCAAAGGGAGAAGAAGGGGTTGTTCTGATTGGAGGTCTTATTTGGGGGGAAAAAAGGGGCAGCACAGCGGGGCAGCGGTAGAGTCACTGCCTTACAGCGCCAGAGACCCGGGTTCAATCCTGACTACCGGTGCCGTCCGTACGGAGTTTGTATGTTCTCCCTGTGGCTGCGTGGGTTTCCTCCGGGTGCTCCAGTTTCCTCCCACATCCCAACAATATGCAGGTTTGTAGGTTAATTGGCTTCTGTAAATTGCCCCCAAGTGTGTAGGATGCAAAAGTGGGATAACATAGAGCTAGTGTGATGGGTGATTAATGGTCGGTAGGGACTCAATGGGTCCAAGGGCCTGTTTCCACGCTGTATCTCTCTCCCTCTGTCCCCCTCATCTCTCTCTCTCTAAATCATATCTGAATTAAATTCCACCAGCCATTCCTCAGCACACTTGCCCAGCAGATCAAGATCGTGCTGGGATTCTTAAGAACCATCTTCACTATCTATGACACTACCTATTAATATAATTTGCAAGATGACTAATGATGCCCGGTACATTCTGATCCAAATGTTGTTGATGTAGATGACAAACAGCAATGGGCCCAGCACCGAACCCTGAGGAACACCACTAGTAACGGCCTCCAGTCTGAAAAACAACCATCCATACCACCCTTTGCTTCCTCCCACAAAACTAATCTGTATCCAAAATTGGCTCCAATTCAAATTTGGGCAGCTTGATGATGCAGCGGTTGAGTTGCTGCCTTACAGCGCCAGAGACCTGGGTTCGCTCCCGACTACATGTGCTGTCTGTAGAGTTTGTACGTTCCCCCCAGTGACCATGTGGGTTTTCTCCGGGTGCTCCGGTTTCCGGGGTACAGGGTGATAGGCGATTGCTGGTCGGCACGGACTCAGTGGGCTGAAGGGCCTATTGCCACGCTGTATCTCTAAACTAAACATAACCTTTATCTCCAGATGCTAATGACACCATGTCTGCCAACACTCAACTACCGTGACCCAAGTCAGAAGTATTGATATATAGGCCATTAACAGGGATTACATTCAATACCCCAAATATAATATCTGTGGTATTCTTAGGGGGGGGATTTGAATCCAGTCAGCCAGGGGGATAAACATCACCTGGCATTGAGGATAAAAAAAATAGGAACAGCTGGATATTGTCACATCTTTTGGATAATTTCATTATAATCTCTCGATATTTCACATCTGTGCAAGGAAGGCCAGGCTTTTGGTTTAATTTAATTTAATTCAGTTTAGTTGAGACATACAGCTTGGAAACAGGCCCTTCACCCCATTGAGTCCACACCGACCACCCATTCACACGTTCACACTAGTTCTATGTTATCCCACTTTCTCATCCACTCCCTACCCACTAGGGGCAATTTACAGAGGGCCAATTAACACACAAACCCGCACGTCTTCGGGATGTGGGAGGAAACTGGAGCAGCTGGTGGAAACCTACACTGCCACAAGGAGAACGTACAAATTCCACACAGACAGCACCCGCAGTCAGGATCAAACCCGGGTCTCTGGCGCTGTAAGGCAGCAACTCTACCGCTGCGCCACTGTGCCTACCCAGATGTCTTTTAAGTTGCTGTTATTGCACCTGTCTCACCATCACCTCTGTCTCATCCTTCCAGGTGCTCTATCGAACCTGGACCAGGCAAAAGCCGTTTGGCCCAAGATTGAACCTGGATCTCTGGCGCTGTGAGGCAGTGGCCCTGCCCTTGCACCACTCTCCTACCATGAATTAGTGGCTTTGAGAGTCCTGCTTTTCCCAAACTGTGACGTTTGAGAATTGAAGGAACAGCACCTCATGTTTCCCTTGGCCGCTCATAACCCAGCAGTATGAATGTTGATTTCTCTAATTTCAAGTCCTACATTCCCTCCCCTCTCTCCCCAATACACACACTAGTTGTCCAATTAGTTCCACTGTTCGTATCCTTGTATCATAATCATACTTTATTAGCCAAGTATGTTTTGCAACAAATGAGGAATATCATTTGCCATACAGTCATTCCAATAAAGAGCAACAGAACACACAAAATTCATTTTAACATAAACATCCACCACAGTGACTCCTCCACATACCTCACTGTGATGGAAGGTGAAAAAAAGTTCAATCTCTTCCCTTCTTTGTTGTCCCGCAGTCGGGCGCTTCGAGCCTTCCGTTGATGGGGTGATCTTGGCTCCCGTTGCCGGCGGCGTTTGGACCCTCGCTTCGGGCAATCAAGCTCCTATGGGGAAATCACAGCTCCTCCGCGCCGGGCGATGGACCCGGGTCGGGGCTGGACGAAACCTTCTGCCTCGTTTGGAGCTTCCCAGACATCGGTCTCAACCAGAGACTGCGAGCTCCTCGATGGTGAAATCCGCAGGACGCGAGTGTCGATCCCAGGCAATGGATCGGCTCCGATGGTAAGTCCACGTCCCCGCGATGGGCTCAAAGTCAGTCCCAAGCAAGGCCTCCAGCTTCATGATGTTAGGCCGCAGAGCAACCGGAGATACGATCCGGAAAACAATCGCATCTCCGGCAAGGTAAGAGATTGAAAAAAAGTTTCCCCAACCCCCTCCCCCAGATAAAATAAACCAGAGAATATTTCCACAAACTTTTAAAACACACTAAAAATAACAAAAAAGACAAAAGACAGACAAACTGTTGCGAGGCTGCCATCGTGCCATCGGGGCGCTTGTTATCACGCCTTCCCCAGCCAACAATGGGCCATTATGGCTCCACCCTTTCCAAAGTCTTCTGTTGCCGGCCCTGTTGTTCTGGCCCTTTCACACCAGTTCCCCCCCCCCCCCCACCCCTACTCTCAATCTGAAGAAGGGTTCCAATCCGAAATGGCATCCGCTCCTTTTCTCCAGAGATGCTGCCTGACCCGCTGAGTTACTCCAGCATTTTTTGTGCCTCTTTTTGTGTGAAGAAAAGTGGTTTCAGATAAAGCTCACTGTCCTGAGGAGGGGCTAATGAAAAGGTCATCAAAACCAAGGTCCCAGTCTCAACATATTGGAGATCATTCAGCCCTCTGTCTTCTACTAGCTCTATGAAAGAGCTATCAATTCATACCTTCTCCTCCTTTTGAACCATCAGCACATTAGAGATCACAATTTTTACTCAATTAATTCAAGTCCACACGAGGGCCTGAGCTACAGGGAGAGGTTGAGCAGTTAGGACTATATTCCTTGGAGTGCAGGAGGATCAGGGGTGATCTTATAGAGGTGTAAACATCATGAGTGGAATACATAGGTTGAATGCACAAAGTATATTAAGAACCAGAGGACATAGGTTTAAGGTGAGAGGGGAAAGATTTAATAGGAACCTGAGGGGTAACTTTTTTCTTACACACATGGTGGATGTATTGAACGAGCTGCGGAGGAGGTAGTTGAGGCAGGTACTATAGCAACATTTAGACAGGTGCATGGATATTGTAGATTTAGAAGGATATGAACGAAACGCAGGCAGGTGGGACTAGTGCAACTGGGGCATGTTGGTCGGTGTGGGCAAGTTGGGCTGAAGGTTCTGTCTCCATGCTGTAAGACTCGATGACACACTCATATCTCCACTTCGCTGTTGCGGTTTTGACAGTTATCCTGAACCTTCAGCTCCCGGTGCCGTACGTGATGCCAAAGCTAATCTCCTCTGCCTGCACCTGATCCATGTCCCTCCATTCCTGCTAGTCCACCCGCCTAACTAAAGGCCACTTAAAAGCCACTATTCTATCTGCCTCCACAGCGATCCAGCACCAGGTTCCAGGCACCCAACCACCCTCTGTGTAAAACCTGCCCTAGGCATCTCCACCTTCACTTAGCCCACACATCCACACCACCTCCATCACCACCACCTCCATCACCACCACCTCCATCACCACCACCTCCATCACCACCACCTCCATCTCCATCCATCACCAACCCCGGCAGCAGGTTCCAGGCACCCACCACCATCTGGCCCTGCACACCTCCTTTAAAACTTTGTGCCTCTGAACTTATTCCCCTGCAAATTCCTGCAATGGCCATTAGCAAGTTGACATTTAAGTATTACATTTTAACAAGGTATAAGCTGTCCAACTCCTTTGAGATAACTTTGCCGAAACAATTAGGGTTGAAAGCGCGAGGAAAGTTGGCAGCGACAAATCTTATTTTCTTGTAATGTGATCCAAATGGTTGAGGAGTTGTATCTTTTTTATTAATGCTTGGCTCAAAACTTAAAGAGGACCATTAAAAAAATTATTACTGTTAACTGCGTGGAATAAGGAGAGATTTTGCAATTAATCAAATTTAATGCAAAGGCCCCAAACAAAGGTCCCAAATTGAAACATTAAGCAGAATATGAGCGTGCAAATCAATGTGGCATAATTACTTGGCAAAGTAAAAAAAAAAATCATTTTACTTTAAATTAAGTTTTATATTAATCTCTTGGCTCTTGTAATGCAATTTTAAACAGATGAACAGTTAAAGTAAAGAACTGTTCTTTCATGTTTTAAATTTAATTTAGTTTATTTATAGTCTGCAGTTGGTAAAGAATTTTCTTTTAAGGGAGGTTTCTCTGAATCGATCAAAAGCACATGATTCACTGAGTTTAAACAGGTTTCTTTTCCCCTTTTGGTGATGGGCCTCCTCTTTTCGCCAGCGATGAGGTTTTGTTTAGTGTTAGCAATACCAGGGCTACAGACGAAGGCTTCTTGAGATTGCTTGGTCATCCAGTTATAACCTGGTTGCCTCACATCAGATGCCTCACATCGACTTGAGGATAGGAATTAGGGTCTGAAACAATGGTGCTTTGGTGGAGATGGTCAAGAACTTCAAGTTCCTAGGTGTGAATAACACCAGCAATGTGTCCAGATACAACCACATTTCTACCAGCTCCAAGAGAGCACATCAACGTCTCTACGCCCGCAGAAAACCGGGGAAATTATCAGGATGTATCACATCATGGTTTGGGAATAGCTCCATCCAAGACTGCAAGACCATCACGCAAGCCAACCTCCCTTCCATTGACTCCCTTCCATCACTGCCTCGGCAAGGTCACCTGCATAATCAAAGACCAGTCTCAACCCAGTCACTCCCTCTTCTCCCCTCTCCCATCAGGCAAGAGGTACAGAAGTGTGAAAACGCACACCTCCGGATTCAGGGACAGATTCTTCCCAGCTGTTATCAGGCAACTGAACCATCCTATCACCAACTAGAGAGCGGTCCTGACCTACGATCTACCTCATTGGAGACCCTTGGACTATCTTGAATCGGACTTTACCTTGCACTAAACGCTATACCCTTTATCTTGTATCTGCACACTGTGGACGGCTTGATTGCAATCATGTACAGTCTTTCTGCTGACTGGATAGCAGGCAATAAAAAAGCTTTTCACTGTACCTCAGTACTCGTGACAATAAACGAAGCTAAATCATGGAGCAATAATCCCGCAGCCAGCTCCTTGGTGAGGCCTAGACCATTGCCAACCCCAGTGAGCAGTTATCCAACCTTCTGTGGAGTTGAGTAATTTCTTAAAATAAACGTCTATCAGAGGAAGGTCACATCAACTCAGGACGAAAGTGGGAAATAAATCACAAGAAATTAGATAACTTTCCTGGCCGGCCATGGCTTGGACGGTAAGTGGAAGTTAATCAGCGTGATGACAGCGGGAGACAAGATACAGTGCGGGTGGATGCAGGAATCTTGAGCAAAAATAAACCCACAATGTGTTGGTCAAGCAGCATCTGTGGAAGGAAATGGACAGATGCCGTTTTGGGTCGGGACCCTTCTTCAGACCGATGCGAAGAGAGACAGCTTGTCCTTACTGGAGTTGAGAAGAATGGGGGGGGGGGGATCTCATAGAAGCTTACAAAGGACACACAGCAGACAACACAGTGGACGGCACAGCAGTAGAGTTGCTGCCCTGCATTGCTAGAGATCTGGGTTCGATCCGATTCGAACTACGGGTGCTGTCCTTACGGAGTTTGCACATTCTCCCTGTGACTGTGTGGGTTTTCTCCGGGTGCTCTGGTTTCCTCCCGCATTCCAAAGACGTGCAGGTTTGTAGGTTAATTGTCTTTGGTAAAATTGTACATTGCCCCCAGTGCGTAGGATAGTGCTAGTGTACAGGGTGATCGCCGGTTGGCACGGACTCGGTGGGCTGAAGGGCCCGTTTCCACACTGTATCGCTAAAGTAAAACTCAAACACACGCAAGATACACAAGTTCTAACAAGAGACAAGGAACTGCAGATGCCGGGATCCTAAACAAAATGCAAAGTGCTGGAGGAACTCAATCGGTCAGGCAGCATCTGTTGAAGGAATGGACATTCGACGGTTCAAGACAGGACACATCTTAAGACTGGAGTTGGGGGGAGAAAGCTGGAAGAGAGAGGAGAGAAGTAGAGGCAGGACAAAGTCTGGCAAATGGTAGGTGGCTATAGGCGAGGGAAGGGGGATGAATTGGAAGAAGTTAGACAAAAATGCTGGAGAAACTCAGCGGGTGCAGCAGCATCTATGGAGCGAAGGAAATAGGCAATGTTTCGGCCCGAAACTTTACCTATTTCCTTCGCTCCATAGATGCTGCTGCACCCGCTGAGTTTCTCCAGCATTTTTGTCTACCTTCGATTTTCCAGCATCTGCAGTTCCTTCTTAAACAATTGGAAGAAGTTGTAACTCTGCCTTCCTCTCTACCCAGACGCTGCCTGACCTGCCGAATACTCCAGGCATTCTCCGTTTTTTGTTCAGAATTTCAACATCTGCTTTGCGTTTCAAACATAAAAGAAAATGTCTCATGAAACTGCCCGACTCTTGGGGAAGAGAGTTGTGGTGGTGATTCAGCTGGAATAATGTCACCAGGACAACACTTAGGTCAAAAGTGATTAATGCACACACCTCAGGGAATATACAGGTACAAATAATTAGTTGACGATGGATAACTCTTGGAGCTGATAATTCCGTGGCATTAGCAGAACTCGACAAAGCACTTGAAACTAAACACTCCAGCTCCCCCTCCCATTCCCACACTAACCTTCCAGTCCTGGGCCTCCTCCACTGTCAGAGTGAGGCCCAACGCAAATTGGAGGAACAGCACCTGATATTTCGCTTGGGCAGCTTACACCCCAGTGGTATGAACATTGACTTCTCCAACTTTAAGTAACCCTTACTTTCCCCCTCTCTCCTTCCTCCCCCATCCTAGTTCTCCAACTAGTGTCACTGTCCTCCTGATTGAATTTTACTGAGTATATGCCTCGTTGTCACCTTCCCCTCAGCTAACAATGATCCATTCTATATGTTCCTCGACCTTCGTCCCCTTTGATCTATCGTTTTCACTCCTTAACCTTCCATATCTCTATGTCTCCCTTCCCGACTCTCAGGCTGAAGTAGAGGCTCGACCCGAAACGTCACCCATTCCTTCTCTCAAGAAATGTTGCCTGACCCACTGAGTTACTCCAACATTTTGTGTCTATCTTCGACAAAGCAAACCTAGGCAACTTATCCAAGCAGCACATCCTGAATTTCCACACATCAACCAAGAAGTTCTATGATACCGCTGCCAATGTAGTGGACCTCGACAGTGGAGTGGGCCGCTGGAGGCCCGTACAGCAGCCTGGGGCTCGGCTGGGCCGGCATCCGCTCCAAGAGGCCGAGCACGTGGACCGGACGTGGCCTACAGCGGCACAGAGCGACTGGGGCTGATGGTTGAAAAGGAATGGGTGGCGTTTCGGTCTGAAGAAGGGTCCCGACCGAAAACGCTACCCATACTTTTTCTACAGAGATGCTGCCTGACCCGCTGAGTTACACCAACACTTTGTGTCTATCTTTGATACAAACCAACATCTGTATGTCTTTGTTTCGACGTGAAGTCTAAAATCTCAAGTGCAACCGTGACAGTTCGTAGTTCGAAGTTTAGTTGGAGCTCGTTGTTTTCAATAACCTGATGGCTGTCGAGAAGAAGCTGTTCCTGAATCAGGAGGTCACGGTTTTCAGGCTTTCTCCTGTTGGTAGCAGTGAGATGAGAGCGTGGCCAGGATTGTGCTGGACTGAGTTCAAGAGCTTTCGGCAACTTCTTGCGGTCTTGGTGTATACCAAGCTGTGGTGTATACCAATCGTATGCTTTCTATGGTGCATCTGAAGAAATTTGTAAGAATCATTGGAGATTCTTTCCTCAGTCCCCTCAGGTAGCGGAGGCCTTGGTCGGCCATCTCGGCTGTTGCACCAACACACTTAGTCCACGACAGATCGGTGGTAATATCAACGGAAAGGAACTTGAAGCTCCCATTCATTTCCACTTCGGCACCATTGAGCCCAAGTCTTCCACCTTGCTTCCTGGCGGCACAGTGGCGGAGTTGCTGCCTCGCAGCGCCAGAGAACCAACCGGGTGCGATCCTAAATACGGGTGCTCTCTGTGCAGAGTTTGCACGTTCTCCTTGTGACCGCGTGGGTTCCCTCCGGGTGCTCTGGTTTCCTCCCACATTCCAAAGACGTCCGGTTCGTAGGCTTCTGTAAATTTCCCCTAGCGTGTGGGGAGTGGATGCAAAACTGGGGCAACATAGACCTAGTGTGAACAGGTGGTCAATGGGGGCATGGACTCGATGGGCCGAAGGACCTGTCTCCACGCTGTATCTCTAAACTAAACTAAATTATCTGAAGTCAGTGTCTGAGCCGAGCTCTTCCCAACCCAAGCCGAGACGCATCCCATACAGGTCCAACACCGATTTTTCAACAACTGTGGTCCGGCACTGTCTTACGTGAGAGCACTTGAAATTTCCCCCCTCCGCCCCCCCCCCCGGAAGGCCCCTGAAAATGTAGCGCCTAGGCCAGGTGAGGCGGCCGATCTCGGCATTATCGGGACTTCCGTGGCTGATCGGTGGGTCGAATTTGCCCCCTGTGGCCGGGACTCTGGAAGTCCAGCCCAGCGGGAGCCGGCAGATCCGTTCCCATAGCCGACTTCCGAGGCCAAATTTGCGGGCCAGTATCTTGGGGCCTAGGCGGACCGTTCGGTACCGTTGGACTCCTCTGGGAGGCCCTGATCTCCGTTGGTCCGGCAAAACGGATAATCCAGGAAGGCTCTGGAACCAAAGGGTGGCGGAAAGACGCTGGTGGACCTTTAGCATGCTCTCCAGAGTGGATTGCTGCAAATGCCAGCTGGCTGTGCGCAAACCTGCATCACAACAGAAACTAACTCAGCAAGTCTGGAAGGATGCTTTAGATGGTAAAGAGGTCACAGAAAGGTGTCACACCAATGGAAACTTTGCATGACTTCTGCTGTACAGAAAGCAGCAGAGGTGATGTTGAAATACAATGCCGTGTGCATTCACTAACTGTTGCTTCGATGTCTACAACCATCAGGCTGACAAGTGTGAAGACTTCCTGAAAATCTGACCCACCACAGTCCACGTCTCGCTGAAACCAGTGACCCCGATAGACAAGTGATTGGAAACCACTTCACAGGGAACAGATAATTCAACATCATTCAATAAGGAGATTTCTGGACGTGAATAGTTTTTTTTTTAAAGAGGATACTTGTGCCGGTTCAAGTCCTTGTAAAAATGAAAAGGAGACACTGGAGATTGATGCAAACAATACCAAAACAGGGTTATACCAAACAGGAATAATTCATCCAAGAGTCATAGAGCTGTACAGCAAAGAAACAGGCCCTTCGGCCCAACTCGTCCATGCCGACCAAGTTGCCTAACCGTGCTAGTCCCGCTTCCCTGCACAGGTTCAACGTGCACATACCGACCAAGATGCCCATCTACACTAGTCCCACCTGCCCACGTTTGGCCCATATCTCTCAAAATCCTTCCTAAGCATGTACCTCAGAGTCATCGTGTCATACAACATGGAAGCAGGACCATCCGCCCAACTTGCCCATGCTGACCAACATGCCCCATCTACACTAGTCCCACCTGCCTGCGTTTGGCCCATGTCCCGCTAAACCTTCTCCATCCATGGATCTGTCTAGGTGTCACTTGCATGCTGGAGGGTCCGAGGTGCTTCGCAAGAGAAAGAGTGCAAGGTTGGCCTGACGGAGATGTTTGGACCATGAATTAAGGATCTGGCCCAGCGCACAGGGAAGTAATGCGAGGAAGATCAGAAGTGAAAGCCACAAATAACCTCTCACCTTCAACCCATGCTCTCGAGCTTTTGATTCCACATTTGTGGGGAAAAAAGAGCTTTCACCCTATCAATGCCCCTATTTTGCATCATTATATCGCTGCCATGCTGTAAACTATGTTCTGCACGTCTGGGATTTTTCCCTTAGTACTTGGCCTGATTGTACTCACGTACGGTATAATCTGATTCAACAGTATAGATGCAAACAAAAGCTTTCTACTGTTTAGTTTAGAGATGCAGCATGGAAACAGGCCCTTCGGCCCACCGAGTCCACGCCAGCCATCAATCTCAATCACCCATACACAAGTTCGATGTAATCCCACTTCCTCATCGTACACACAAGGGGCAATTTACAGAGGGTCAATTAACATACAAACCTGCATGGCGTAAGAGCGTGGGGGGCGAACCCGCGTGGTCACAGGGAGAACGTACAAACTGTACAGACAGCACCCGTAGTCAGGACCGTGTCTCTGGCGCTGTGAGGCAGCAACTGTACCACTGCGCCACTGTCTTGCCCACTATATCTTGGCACTCGTGACAATAATAGATCTGTACACACCTCTAAGATTATCCCTCGGCCTCCTGCACTCAAAGGAACGGAGTCCTCACCTGCCCAATCTTCTTTCACGAGTCCTGGCTACACCCTCATAAATCTTCTCTGCACTCTTTCCAAATTAATAGCATCCTTCCATTATATCTCCTCTAAACCTCTATTTCTTAAGCCTCGATATTCTTAGAAACCCTCTTGTCCAGGCTTTTAGTCGCCTGTCCCGATATCTCACATGAAGGCTCTGGACCTGTACTTGCTGGAGTTCAGAAGCACCAAGGGAGGGGGGGGGGGGGCTCATTGAAACTTACTGAATAGTGAAATGCCTCGATAGAGTGGATGTGCAGAGGAGGCTTCCACTATTGGAAGAGTCTAGGACCATAGAGCACAGTCTCAGAATAAAAGGATGTACCTTTGGAAAGGAAGAATTTCTTTAGTCAGAGGATGGCGAATCTGCGGAATTCATCGCCACAGACGGCGGTGGACGGCAAGTCTTTGGGTATTTTTAAAGCAGAGATTGACAGATTCTTGATTAGTAAGGGCGTCAAAGGTTATGGGGAGAAGGCAGGAGAATAGGGTTGAGAAGGAAAGCCAGATGAGCCATGATTGAATGGCGGAGTAGACACAATGGGTCGAATGGCCTAATTCTGCTCCTATCACTTATGAGCTTGTGTCTGTGTTGTGATTAGTATTCTGTTTTATTATGCGTCTGTATAGTACCTGGGGATATTCAGCTACAATTAAACCACCATCTCATAGCAAGGTTTGAGTGCTGTCAGCAGTCAAAGCCACAATCATCGTGAGTTCTGCCGTCATTGCTATTGGGCCCATCGAGAGGCCAGGCAGAGATCTAACTGGCATTCTCTGGAGCACTGTGTCTCGTTACATTCAGGAGATGATTGAGGCTTTCATGACGCATTTGCAACGCTTCACTTATCCATCCACCGGACAAATTGCCTGGACACAAGAAGTGAAGCGCCCGGCGAGATCACCGAGCACGAGACTCTTCTCCCAAGCAGCCATCATCTTGTTAATCCAAGTAAATGTGACAAGTTCAATTCAATGCCCAAAGTATCCGGGCAGCAACCCATGATCGGAAGTCAGAAACAAACAGCAACTTAGGACACGGAACTTAGAACGGTACAGCACGGGAACAGGCCCTTCAGCTCTCAATGTCTGCACCAAACATTATGTCAAGTTAAACTAATCCCTATTATGGAGAGGATGTTTCCACTAGTGGGAGAGTCTATGACCAGAGGACACAGCGACAGAATTATAAGGATGTTCCTTCAGGAAGGAGATGAGGAGGATGTGCAATTCTCTGCACATCCAGGCGCCTATCAAAAAGCCTTTAAAATGCCACCATTGTATCTGCCTCCTCCACCAGCCCTGGCAGCATGTTCCAGGCACCCACCACCCTCTGTGTAAAGAAACTTGCCTCACACATCTCACCTTAAACCTTTGCCCTCCAGTCTTTGACGTCGCCACCTTGCAAGAAAGGTCTTGGCTCTCTACCCTGTCTATGACTCTCTCAACTTTATACATTCTATCAGGTCTCCCCTCAGCTTCTGACGCTCCAGAGAAAATAATCGTCTGTCCAACCTCTCCTTATAGATGATACCCCCTAATCCAGACAGCTTTTTCTGCTTAAAAGACGCAAACTGCTGGAAGGGTCAGTGGGACTGAAGAAGGGTCCCAATGCAATCTGTCACCTATCCATGTTCTGCAGAGATGCTGCCTGACCCGCTGAGTTACTCCAGCACCGTGTGCCCTTTTTTTTTGTTGTAAATCAGCATCTGCAGTTCCTTGTGTCAGCAATCTGGTAAAGCTCTTCTACACCCTCTCCAAATCTTGCATTGTGGTGTCTCTTGGCTTGGCACGGTGGCGCAGCGGTAGAGTTGCTGCCTTACAGCGCCAGAGACCCAGGTTCGATCCTGACTACGGTCGCTGTCTGTACGGAGTTTGAACGCTCTCCGTGACCGGGTGGGTTTTCTCCGGATACTCCGGTTTCCTCCCACGTTGCCAAGACGTGCATGTTTGTAGGTCTGAAGAAGGGTCTCGGCCCGAAATGTCACTGTTTCCTTTTCTCCAACGATGCAGCATGACCCGCTGAGTTACTCCAGCATTTTGTGTCCATCTTCCGTGTTTGTAGGTTTCTGTAACTTGTGTAGGATAGAACTAGTGTACGGGTGATCGCTAGTCGGCATGGACTCCGTACATGGATAGACAAGGTGGGCTGAAGGGCCTGTTTCCATTGCTGTATAACTCTGTGATTCTACGACACTAATAAACCTTGTTAAGAAGAACAGGCACAAACATCCATGAGCATTTAATGGAGATTTGTCTTTCCTTATCAGCAGCCTGGTGTCTGAAATCGACCACATTAAACTCACCAAGGCACTAGGACAAGTACAGAGGATCTATCATGCCCGTCATAACATTCAGTGCTGGGTCCTTATCTTGATACGATCCACCTACCCCACATCCACAACACTTGATATCTTTATTTAAGAAGGTTTCAGTTATGAACTCTTCAATTGACCCTCGTTGAGGGAGAAAGATTAGCATCTCTGTGGATTACTTCAGGAAGTAGCTATTCCTGATCACAGGCCCACAGATCCTGGCTTTCACTTGATGTCCCACCAGACTCCCCCACCCAATGGGAACAAGTTTCCTCCATCCCACCATCCAAGTCCCGCATAGCTTCAACCATCTAAGGTGAGAGGGGGGTGATTTTGAATGGGGGCACAGTGACGCAGCTGGTAGAGCCGCTGCCACAGAGCACCAGAGACCCGGGTTCGCTCCTGACATTGGCCGCTGTCCGTGTGTGGAGTTTGCACGCTCTCCCCGAGACCCCGTGGGTTTCCTCCGGGTGCTCCAGTTTCCTCCCACATCCCAAAGGCGTGCGGGTTTGTAGGTTAACTGGCTTCCATAACATTGCCCCTGGTGTGTAGGGAGTGGAATAACATTGACCTAGTGTTGACGGGTGATCGAAGGACGGCGTGGACTCTGTGGGACGAAGGGCCCGTTTCCACGCTGCATCTCTAAACTAAACATGCAAACTCCACACAGACAGCACTCCACACAAAAGCAGGTCTCTGGCACCAAGAGGAAGCAGCTCTACCAGCTGCACCAGTACTTTTAAAGCTATTAGAAATTGTCAGGGCAAACTCAGTCATTAGTATGGAGAAACAAAGAACTACAGATGCTGGTTAGGACACAAAGTGCTGGAGTAACTCAGTGAGTCAGCCAGCATCCCTGTCTCGACCCGAATCATCACCTATTCCTTTTCTCCTGAGATGCTGCCTGGTCCACTGAGTCACTCCAGCATTTTGTGTCTATCTTCGGTGTAAAGCAGCATCTGCAGTTCCTTCCTACATATCCCTGGAGAGCATGGATAGGTGACGTTTGAGGCCGGGGCCCTTTTTTCTGACTGTGGCACATTCTCCAACACAAGAAAAGCCCATTGCTACACAATGGTCGCTGTTTACAATTCTGGTAAATCAGTCCAACACAGAAGGCTATTCATCCTCATTATCTGCAAGCGTTTCATTCTGTGTTGCAGGCAGGTGGTACTGGCTGCGAGGGGGGGGGGGGGGGGGGAACAATCTCTTTCGCTTTTGAACAATTATTACAAAATGATGATGCAGAGAATGCTCCCCCTCCCCGCACCACTCTCGAAATGAAATACAAACGAACGTCCAGGGTATGGGGTTAATGAATCTCCGGGAGATTGTGTCCCTGGATGTTGCACCTGTACAACTGCTTTGCCGAACCCCCGCAGACAGCAAGCAGCAAAGGGCCTCGATAACAGCCGGTTGCAAAAGTCGCCAGAGTATAAATAGAAAGCCTCTTGTTTTATTACAACACTGGCATGCATTATAAAGCTTTAGCGCTCAAAGGGTTAAAATATGTAAAGCAGCTTCCACAGCACCTATCTAAAATATCACCACCCGCCAAAACAATGCAAAAACAAAACGCTGCATCAATTTGATACAAAACGGCCGGGATAAATCTTCACGTCCAAATATAATTAAAAACCTTTTACACTTCATCACAAAGCTGTTTTTTCTATTAAATGGTTCATTTGGTAACATTGGATTGAGATTACCTACACGCATCCAATTGGGAAAGGACTAGGCAAATACAGTCATTGTTAACTTCTGAAAATGTGCATTTATTCAGCTACGAGAAGCCAGAGAGGGGAGGGAGGGAGGGGGGAGTCAGGGTGGAGAGGGGCGGCTGAGGTGAAAGACCAGGTTGTAATATCACAAAAGTGGGGCAATAAAATGCCTTTAATGTGATGTATCTCCACGCCAGCGGCTCAGTGCCGCCACCTGGTGTACAACGGCGCAGCTACGCCGTCCCTTTCCAAATGCTGGCGGGGGGGGGAGAGAGAGAGAGAGAGAGACAGCGAGAGGGGTGCAGGGTACAAACGTGCAAAATCTACCCACAAGATAAATGGAACTGCATTTTGTATTTTACGCATTAAAACCTCCTCACTTCTCCGGGGAACTCTGCTCTTGCACAATCACCTGTCAGCCCCACAAAAGCACGTTTCCAATCCCTGCCACGAATGCACAGTGTTCTGGCAGTACACTGCATTTTTTTTTTTTGTTACCTGTCATTTTTAAAATACAAAATAACCCTTGTCCCGGCGTTTTAAACGTTACATTCTCAACGACTTGTACGAATTGCGACTGAAACTTCCGAAGGATAATCTGCCCTCGTCTTACCTTTTTTTTAAAAAACAAATTAATAGCAGAGTGACAGAGACAGAACCACGCTGAGTGCAAATTCTCCTGATGTGTTCAGTTGAGAGCGAGAGAGAGAGAGAGAGAGAGACTGACTGGGTCTCAGAACATAGACAGGGCTGGTGCAGAGGCGAATGCTTCAATATCTCTCTCTCACACGTTATTTTCCAAACCTTCTCCTCTCCAAAATTAAAATATAGATAACAAACACCACACACACAAAAAACAGAATCTAGGAGCGAGGATAATGGGTGTAGTAGTTATGCAGACATTCGCCACCTTCTGTGTGAAGAAGCCTCGATGTAATTTCGACACGCATTCCAACTTAAAGACACATACACAAAATATCCAACACATCAAATACTAACTCCAGACAAAGATAGTATCATTTCTTTGTGTGCGAGGCAAGATCTGTTTGAGGGGTAATCCCGATTTCCCCCAAAACACACTCACAGCAGAGAGATTTATAAAAAACACCCGACTATAGGAATAGTATAGGAGTGTGTGTATATATATATATATAAATTAAATAGTATAGGAAGGAACTGCAGATGCTGGTTTACACCGAAGATAGACGCACAAAGCTGGAGTAACTCAGCGGGTCAGACAGCACCTCTGGAGAAAAAGGAATAGTTGAGGGTTTGGGTCGAGACCTTACTTCAGTCTGAGAGTCAGGGGAGAGGGAGACGAGAGATATGGAAGGTACAAAGAACAAATGAATGAAAGATATGCAAAAATCAGCGGTGATCAAGGGGAAGGTGGACAATGATTTTTGGAATAGGAGTAGAATTCGGACATACGGCCCATCGTCTACTTCACAGTTCAATCATGGCTGATCTATCTCTCCCTCCCAACCCCGTTCTCCAGCCTTCTCCCCATAACCCCTGACACCTGTACTAATCAAGAATCTATCTATCTCTGGATGGTCCACGGTTGGCTGTGGGGAAGTTGATAACGAGTTATACAAACAGCGAAACAGAACAGAATGACAGTGTAACTGGTACTACCCCTAGGTTGGGGGAGGGACAGGGGTTAGTTGAAGTTAGAAATGTGGTGGATTGGAAATCACAGCAAACAAACCATCAAAGAGATTCAATTATGTCAGATGCAGTTCTCTATAAGATCAAGTCGGGGGTGGGGAGGGAGTTCCCCCCGTCACGGGCACCATGTAATCCCGTGTTACCTGCTCCATGGTCGGATAGTCGGCGACTAAACCGTCTCCCCCACCTGGTTTGCCAGGTGAGGAGGGGGCTGTGGACCCCCAGCAGGACCAAAAACAAGACCTGTCAAAGGGCGGAAGAGCTTCTAGCGAGCCAACGGCCATCCACACTTCAGTAGAAGCTGCGATCACTGTTGTACATAGCATTGTAGGGAATGATGATAAAGCACACACACCAAAATCCTACACTTCCAGCGGCAGAAGCCCGCAGGATCTGGAGGACAGAGATGTGTGGTGCGTCCGTCACCGTTCCCGTTGGAAACCAGCACCACTGCATCGCTAATCTTTTCAACGATGATGAACCGTTCTCCGGCAATTATTCACTGGGTCCAAAGGATTCAGTCCCACTCCAGAGAGACCCCAGCAATAAAAACCTGGCGATCATCCACAATCAGTACCCGGTTCCTGCCTTCTCCCCATATCCCTTGACCCCGCTATCTTTTAGAGCTCTATCTAACTCTCTCTTGGAAGCATCCAGAGAATTGGCCTCCACTGCCTTCTGAGGCAGAGAATTCCATAGATTCACAACTCTCTGGGTGAAAACGTTTTTCCTCATCTCCGTTCTAAATGGCCTACCCCTTATTCTTAAACTGTGGCCCCTGGTTCTGGACTCCCCAACATTGGGAACATGTTGGTAGACAAAAGTGCTGGAGAAACTCAGCGGGTGCAGCAGCATCTATGGAGCGAAGGAAATAGGCAACGTTTCGGGCCGAAACCCTTCTTCAGACTGACGGAGGGTGAGGGGGTGGGGGGGGGGGGGAGGGGCGGGGAGAAGAAAGGAAAAAGGAGGAGGAGCCCGAGGGCTGAGGGAGAGCTAGGAAGGGGAGGAGACAGCAAGGGCTAACGGAATTGGGAGAATTCAATGTTTATACCACTAGGGTGCAGACAGCCTAAGCGGAATATGAGGTGCTGCTCCTCCAATTTACGGTGGTGTTCACTCTGCCCATGGAGGAGGCCCAGGACAGAGAGGTCGGATGCAGAATGGGAGGGGGAGTTGAAGTGCTGAGCCACCGGGAGGTCAGGTTGGTTGGCAACATTGGGAACATGTTTCCTGCCTCTAGCGTGTCCAATCCCGTAATAATCTTATATGTTTCAATAAGATTCCCTCTCATCCTTCTAAATTCCAGAGTGTACAAGCCCAGTCGCTCCATTCTATCAACATATCACAGTCCCGCCATCCCAGAAATTGACCTCATGAACCTACGCTGCACTCCCTCAATGGCAAGAATGTCCTTCCTCAACTTTAGAGACCAAATCTGCACACAATACTCCAGGTGTGGTCTCACTAGGGCCCTGTACAACTGCAGAAGGACCTATTTGCTCCTATACTCAACTCCTCTTGTTATGAAAGCCAACATGCCATTCGCTTTCTTCACTGCCTGCTGAACCTGCATGCTTACTTTCAGTGACTGATGAACAAGGACCCCCAGATCCCGTTGTACTTCCCCTTCTCCCAGCTTGACACCATTCAGATAATAATCTGTCCTCCTGTTTTTGCCACCAAAATGGATAACCTCACATTTATCCACATTAAACTTCATCTGCCATGCATCTGCCCACTCGCCCAACCTGTCCAAATCACCCTGCATCCTCATAGCATCCTCCTCACAGTTCACACTGCCACCCAGCTTTGTGTCATCTGCAAATTTGCTAATGTTTGTGTTGGTTTTGGATGGGATGTTATTGCTATATTTACAGAGTGATCGCTGGTCAGCATAGACTCGGGGGGCCGAAGAGCCTGTTTCCACGCTGCATCTCTAAAGTCAAAAGACACTCTGAGCAGACACAAGGAACAGCGAACAAAATGTGTAGGAAGGAACTGCAGATGCTGGTTTATACCGAAGTTAGACTTAAAGTGCTGGAGTAACTCAGTGGGTCGGGCAGCATCTCTGGAGATAAACGATGGGTGATGTTTTGGGTTAGGACCCTTCTTCAGACTGCCAGAAAGGTCTGAAGTCTGAAGTAGGGTCCCAATCTGAAATGTCACCCCTCTTTTTTCTCCAGAGATGCTGCCTGACCCACTGAGTTACTCCAGCACTTTGTGTCTATCTACAAGGAACTGCAAATGCGAGGTAGTTAGTTTGTCTTAGGGTACAGTGAAAAGCTTTATGTTCCAGGCCCTCCAGTCTGCAGAAAGACTAAACATGCTTACAATCGCGCTGTCCGCAGTGTGCAGATACAGGATAAAGGAAATAATGTTTATAGCAAGATAAAATATTGGGATCCTGAGCAAAACACAAAGTGCTGGAGGAACTCAACAGGTCAGGCAGCAGTTGTGGAGGGAATGGACGACATCAAAGGCTCCCAGCCTGAAACATCGGCTGTCTATTTCCCTCTACAGATGCTGCCTGACCTGCTGAGTTGAGTTTAGTTTAGAGATACAGCGTGGAAATAGGCCCTTCAACCCAACGAGTCCTGGATGACCAATGATCTTATGTACACTAATGCTATTCTACACACTATGAACAATTTACAGAAGCCAATTAACCTACAAACCTGCACATCTATAGAATGTGGGAGGAAACTGTAGAACCCGGTGAGTCTCCTTGTAACCCACAGGGAGTCTCCCTGTAACCCATGTGGTCACAGGGAGAACGTGCAGACTCTGTACAGACAGCACCTGTGGTCTGGATCGAATCTGGGTCTCTGGCACAACCCTACCGCTGTGCCACTGGGCCGCCCGCACGCACGTTGTGTGTTTGCTCAATCTCTCTCTAACTCCTTGTGTGTATAAAAGATCACAGGGATCTTCTTTTGAAGGGGCAGGCAATATCTCCTCTGTGGCACAACAAACTCAACAAACTTACTAAATGAACACCATGTCATTTGTACCTGACATTAGCTGCTTTGCTAAAGTTGCCGCAACTTTCAGCATTCCATCAATGGCAGTGAAAAGGGGATGTGCAAGGTGCGATGGAAACCCACTCTTTATTTCAGGTAGTAGAGTCAAGGAACTCCCCAAAAAAGACACAAAGTGCTAAAGTAACTCAGTGGGTCAGGCAGCATCTGTGGACAGCCGACATTTTGGGTTGGGTCGGGTCCCTTCTTCAGACTGACTTCAAAGCAAACATACTTAAGTGAAGGTGAACATCATTGAGTTGTCTGCGCTGCCTTACATATAGGTACCATAAGTTTTTTATGGATTGCTTGGTTGATTGGTTGGTTGATTATTTGGTTGACTAACTAACTGACTGATTGATCGATTGATTGATTATATAGCAGGGAAACCGGCCCTTCGGCCCACCGAGTCCATGCCAGCCATCGCTTCCCCCTTTCACACTAATTCTATGTTATCCCACTTTCTCATCTACTCCCAACACACCAGGGGCAATTTACCAGAGGCCAATTAACCTGCAAACCTGCACGTCTTAGGAATGTGGGAGGAAACCAGAGCGCCCGGAGGAAACCCACGCGGTCACAGGGAAAATAGACAAACTCCACACACACAGCACCCGAGGTCAGGATTGAACCCGGGTCTCTGGCGCTGTGAGGCAATGGTTCTACCAGTGCCACCCATTTTTTTAGACTTTAGAGATACAACATGGAAATATGCCCATCGGCCCATCAAGACCGTGCCGACCAGTGATCACCTGGTACTCTTGCACTATCCTACATTAGGGACAATTTACAGAAGCCAATTTTTCTCCTGGGGGGTAGGGGGGCGGGGGCACTTTACAGAGGCCAATTAACCTACAAACCCGCACGCCTTTGGGATGTGGGAGGAAACCGGAGCACCCAGAGAAAACCACGCAGTCACGGGGAGAATGTACAAACTCTGAACAGACAGCACCTGTAGTCAGGATCGAACCTGGAACTCTGATGCTGTAAGGCAGTGAATCCACCGCTGCATCACCGTGCCGCCCAGTAACTGAATAATGAAACTTCCAATGCAGTCCCATCCATGGAGAACAAAATCTCAGGACTGAGTCTTCTTATCATCAGGTGTCAGTCAGTCAGAGAGAAGGTGAGATGAAGATTGAACTCTGCTGACGGATTGGAAATGAAGATAAACATGGTCTGGCAAAGATGCAGAATAACTGTCTCACTCGACTATACACAAGGGAAGACAGAACCAAACCTCCAGCTATCCATGGTCAAAGTAATGATTCCCATGTGAATTAAAGCAGGAATGCACCCAGCACTGAGGCCAATAAATCCCCAGTGAGAATAATGTTTGAAATAGATTTATCCATCTCCCTCCCTCTTCCAAAACATCTAGAATCCCCTTCTGCTGATTTCGAGACCATCCATTATTTCCTTTGTCCCATGGTGCTGCTGGTAGAGTTGTTGCCTTACAGCGCCAGAGCCCCAGGTTCGATCCTGACAACGGGGGCTGTCTGTTTGGAGTTTGCACGTTCTCCCTGTGACCGCGTGGGTTTCCACCAGGTGCTCCCGTTTCCTCCCACATCCCAAAGACGTGCGGGTTTGTGGGTTAATTGGCCTCTGGTGTATAGAGAGTAAATGAGAAAGTGGGATAATGTAGAACAGTGGTGGCACAGTGGCGCAGCAGTAGGGTTGCTGCCTCACAGCGCCAGAGACCTGGGTTCGATCCTGACTACGGTTGCTGTCTATGCGGAGTTTGCACATTTTCCCCGTGACCGCGTGGGTTTTCTCCAGGTGCTCCGGTTTCCTCCCACATTCCAAAGACATGCAGGTTTGTGGGTTAATTGGCTAGGATAGAAGTACTGTACGGGTGGTTGCTGGTCAGCATGGACCCGGTGGGCTGAAAGGCCTGTTTCCACGCTGTATCTGTGAACGGGTCAAGGTGGACTCGGTGAACCAAAGGACCTGTTTCCGTGCTGTGTCTCTGCACTAAACTAAATCGGCCTCACGAAAGAGATCACACCTACATGCATGAAACATGTTAAACACGGCAACTTCCACCATCGAGGGACACCGGGACCTGTGTCTTCTTCACAAAGGAGCTTTGTCGGTTCGCTTTGTCCCTTCTGCTGCACAATGCCAGACAGTGATTTCTATCTGCACATTCTGACAAGCTGTATACATTATCTTGAATAACATGCAGAGCCAGTTCTGTTATCACAGCACCAGACACAGCCTCATGAAAAGTCAGGGATGGATTTACCAGGCTAAAGATCAGGAGTCCCTGCAGGGTATACAGTGTGCAGTTACCTACTGGAAATTCTTTACCAGCTGCTGCAGCAGCTTCAGCAGCTGTTAAATGTGGCACAGTGTCGCAGCAGGTAGAGCCACTGCCGCTGCCGCACATCGCCAGAGGCCCGGGCCCGATCCTGACCCCGGGTGCCGTCTGTGTGTGTGGAGTTTGCATGTTCTCCCTGTGACCGCGTGTGGTTTGTCCCACATCACAAAGATGGCAGGTTTGTGGGTTAATTGGCCCTCTGTAAATTGCCCCCTAGTTTGTAGGGAGTGGATGCAGGGAGTGGTAAATCTGTGGAATTCATTGCCATAGACAGCGGTGGGGGCCGTCAGTGAGTGTGTTTAATGCGGAGATTGATAGATTTGTGATTGGTAAGGGCATCAAAGGTTACAAGGAGATGGGGTTGAGAGGGAAAGATAGATCGGCCATGATTGAATGGCAGAGTAGACTCAATGGTCTAATGGTCTTAAGACAGTGCGGAAATAGGACCTTCGGCCAACCGAGTCCACGTCGTCCAACGATCACATCGTACACTAGCATTAGTCTACACACTAGGGACAATTCACAATTTGTACCAAAGCCAATTAACCTACGAACCTGTACATCTTTGGAGTGTGGGAGGAAACCGGAGCACCTGGAGAAAACCCACGTGGTCACGGAGAGAACGTACAAACTCCATACATACAGCACCCATAGTCAGGATCGAACTCGGGTCTCTGGTGCTGTGAGCAGCAACTCTACCACTACGCTGCTGTGCTGCCTCAGATTATGGATGCAAAAATGGAATAACATAGAACTAGCGTGAATGGATAATCGATGGTCGGCGTGGATGAAGGGCCTGTTTCTATGCTGCATCTAAACCAAACTAAGTACTGCCATGTGTTTTCTCATGTCAACCTAAGAGAGAACGCAGACACAAGAACCAGCTGACGCCGGAATTTAGTTTAGGGATACAGCGCAGAAACAGGCCCTTCGGCCCAACCAGTCCATGGTGACCAGTGATCACCCTGTATACTAGCACTACACACTAGACAATTTATGGAAACCGGGGCACCCGGTGAAAACCCACGTGATCACAGGGAGAGCGTACAAACTCCCTACAGACAGCACCCGTAGTCAGGATCAAACCCGTGTCTTTGGCGCTGTGAGGCAGCAACTCTACCGCCGCGCCACCGCGCCGCCCCTTCTGGAGCAAAACACCAAGTGCTGGAGGGACTCAGCGGGTCAGGCAGCTTCTAAGGAGGGGAATGGAAGGCAACATTTCAGGTCCAGACACTTTTTCAGATTCTTCACAAAAGATGGGTCTGGACCCAAAACATTGTCTGTCCATTCCCTCCCTAGAAGCTATCTGACCTGGTGCAAGGGAATTCAGTTGATTATCTCCTCTGAAATGGCAACTGTGGCAGTATGACTCCAGAATAAAATCCTCCTTAATCCCCACAAAGTCCTGACCTCAGATCCCGATCACCCAACCTACCTCATTCTGGAGCTCACACTTTAAAAAATAAATCTTCACTTTCTCTTTTCCGTAATGCTTTAATGCTAAAACACTAAATATTACACGCAGGTATCTATCTCTTTGCACTACATGTTGTACTTGTGTATGACATGATTGTATTCATGTATAGTCTGACTAGATAGCACACAAGCAGAGCTTTTCAATGTATCCTGGTACACGTGACAATTAAACCAATGCATCAGCCATTCATTTGTAGTCCGCAGATCTCCCAGCCTAAAGGTACAGTGATATCATTAGAACTAAACAATGTGGGAAAACTGCAGGCAGACAACACTGTCTCATCCCGATCACTCCCTCTTCTCCCCACTCCCGTCAGGCAAGAGGTACAGAGGTGTGAATACGCACACCTCCAGATTCAGGGACAGTTTCTTCCCAGCTGTTATCAGGTAACTGAACTGTCCTCTCACCCTCTAGAGAGCAGTCCTGAGCTCCCATCGACCTCATTGGACACCAACGGACTATCTTCAATCAGACTTTAATGGACTTTATCTTGCACTAAACTTTATGCCTTTTATCCTGTATCTGTGCGCTGCAGACAGCTTGATTGTAATCATGTATCGTCTTTCCGATGACTGGATAGCACGCAACAAAAAGCTTTTCCCTGTACCTCAGTACATGTGACAATAAACTAAACTAAAGTGGATAATCTCCCATGATCTCATTCAAGGATCTTAACTATCCCACTCCCACATCTAATTCTTCTGTTCATATCCGTGGTCTTGGATTGGATAGACAAACAAGCTTAAGGTGAAGAATGGCCTTCATTTGTTGACTCCAACCACTGCAGGCTTCAATTGGATCTGAGTTTAGTTTACAGATACGGCGTGGGAAACAGATGGAGATATAGCGTGAAGTCCATGCAGACCTTCGTTCACACCAATTCTATCCTACACACTAGGGACAATTTACAAAACCCGCACGTCTTTGGGATGTGGGAGGAATCCGGAGGAAATCCACACAGTTATAGAGTCACACTGACCAACATGTCCCATCTGCACGTCCTCCTGCATGCATTTGATCCATATCCCCTAAACCTGCCTTATCCATGTACCAGTTAAATGTTTCTTAAACATTGCGATAGTCCCTGCCTCAGCTACCTCCTCCGACAGCTCGTTTCATACACCCACCATCCTTTGTGTAAAACCGTTACCCCTCAAGTTCCGAGTAAATCTTTTCCTCCTCACATTAATGTCCGTTTACATCAAGTGGTGGATAGGATCAAAAACTTCAAATTCCTGGACGTGCATATTTCCAAAAATCTTTCCTGGTCCCAGCACGCTGATGCAATTATAAAGAAGGCACATCAGCGCCTCTACTTCCTGAGAAGATTACGGAGAGTCGGTATGTCAAGGAGGATTCTCTCGAACAGGTGCACAGTAGAGAGCATGCTGACTGGTTGCATCGTGGCCTGGTTTGGCAACTTGAACGTCCAAGAGCGGAAAAGACTGCAGAAAGTTGTAACCACTGCCCAGTCCATCACTGGCTCTGACCTCCCCACCATCGAAGGGATCTATCGCAGTCGCTGCCTCAAAAAGGCTGCCAACATCATCAAAGACCCACTCCATCCTGGCCACACACTCATTTCACCATTGCCATAGGGAAGAAGGTACAGGAGCCTGAAATCTGTAACATCCAGGTTCAGGAACAGCTACTTCCCCACAGCCATCAGGCTATTAAACACAACATCAAATAAGCTCTGAACAATAACAGTCTATTATTTATTATTGCACTATATCTGTTTATTTATTGTGTATATATGGTCTATGGTCTATAGACACACTGAACTTTTATCTTCTGTTCCGTATTATGTTTACATATTCTGTTGTGCTGCAGCAAGTAAGAATTTCATTCTCCTATCTGGGACACATGACAATAAAACTCTCTTGAGTTGCCTGGTTAGCACGCAACAAAAGCTTTTCACTGTACCTCGCTACACGTGACAATAAACTAAACCTATGGCCTCCTGTCACAGGAAGAACGTGCAAACTCCGTACAGACAGCTCCTGTAGTCAGGATCGAACCCGGGTCTCTGGCGCTGTGGGGCAGCAGCTAAGGTTAATATTTTGTACGGCAATGTATTTTGCCTCCTTGCTGCATGACATGAAAATTAATACAGAGTCCTCATCAACAAATCTAATCATCAGAGGTGCTCCTGTTGATCAGAGAGACTCCCCACTGCTGCAACCTGTTTAAAATGTATTAGGTGATACTTAAAAACGTCTTTAAGATTGGCTATATGGTGCCATGATGGGATATGAGAATCTGAAATTTATTCCAACAGCTGGATGGAATTGAAATTGCCTGAATCAAATACATACTTGTTAAATACAACCAAATACAGACAAGACTCATTCTCAAATTTCCAGACACTGTCTCTGAGCGTAAATGGACAAGTGGAAAGTGCTGAGTAACAAGAAGCACGACTGTTGTTGATGGATCCGTCTGACCTGTAGCTTCACCACACAACAACTTCAAATCTAAAAGTCTGAAGAAGGGTCTCGACCCGAAACCTCGCTCAGTCCGCCTTAACCTACCTGATCTCCCGGTCGCTCAGCACTTTAACTTCCCCCTCCCATTCCCATAAATCTGACCTTTCTGGCCTGGGCCTCCTCCATTGTCAGAGTGAGGCCCAGCACTAATTGGAGGAACAGCACCTCATATTTTGCTTGGGTAGCTTCCGCCCCAGCGGTATGAACATTGACTTCTCGAACTTCAAATAGCCCTTGCTTTCCCTCTCTCTCCATCCCCTCCCCCTTCCCAGTTCTCCCACCAGTCTTACTGTCTCCGACTTCATTCAATTTCTGTCCTGCCCACTCCCCTGACATCAGTCTGAAGAAGGGTCTCGACATGAAACGTCACCCATTCCTTCTCTCCAGAGATGCTGCCTCACCCAGAGTTACTCCAGCATTTTGTGTCTAACTTCAAATCTATTGTGTAGGAAGGAACTGCAGATGCTGGTTTATGCCGAAGAGAGCCACATAAATTGCTGGAGTAACTCAGCGGGTCAGGCAGTATGTCTGGAGAAAAGGAATCAGAGGAAGTGTCTCGACATGAAATGTCACCTATTCCTTTTCTCCCGAGATGCTGCCTGACCCCACTGAGTTACTCCAGCACTTTGTGTCTATCTTCAGTCTAGCCTGTTAATGTGTTCTGTTATCTGAGAGCAAGCCTCGCAGTGCGATCTACGGTGGGACTTCACACCAATTAGATGCACGTGCAGCCTATGACATAAAAGGGCAGCACGGTGGCGCTGCAGTAGAGTTGCTGCCTAACAGTGCCAGAGACCCGGGTTCAATCCAAACTATGGTCATTACAATATCAAATAACTCCATGCAATTATGTTCTTGGGATAACTTCTCATCATTGCCTCATACAGGCAAGACATTACCTCCCAACTTTTCTTTCCAATGAAAGTTTAGAGATACAGCATGGAAACAGGCCCTTCAGCCCGCCGAGTCCAGGCTGCCCATCAATTGCCCTCTCACTATTTCTATGTTATCCCATTTTCCGCATTTCGACACACTAGGGGCAATTTACAATTCACAGAAGCTAAATAACCTACAATCCCGCACATCTTCGGGATGTGGGAACCAGTGCACCCGGAGGAAACGCACGCGGTCCCAGGGAGGACACGCAAACTCCACACAGACAGCACCCGTAGTCAGGATCGAACCTGGGTCTCTGTGAGGCAGCGGACCCACCACTGCGCCGCCAAATGCAAATGTAAGCAATTTTTTAATTTTTAATTTTACTTCATTGTTCTCTCTCGCTTATTTTTCCTCCTTTTCTCTCTTTCATCCCCCTCATTCTCTGCATTTCTATGTAGCAACCCAATTGTCTTTCTCTGCCTGCAGGTGTAAGTACCAATCCATTGCTAACAGCCCTGACTCCAGATCTCAGAGGGATGTACCTGTATTTCTACACTTGCCATCCTCTCTCCAAAGAAGCAATGGGGTTTTGGCAGCATCTGTTCTTAATCTCTGTGCAAATGTCACTGGCTGCCTCAATTATTGAATCTTTATTGTTAATTGGAAAGTTTTAAAAAACAGCAGCAAAACTTTGAGCAGAATAGAAAATGTCAATATTTTCAGCTTCTCATTAAAAAGGAAAAGTAATTACATTTTCTTATACGCACTATTATCTGCAGTGCGAACATTCACAGTACCATTATGCTCAATGAGAAACATCTTACTTTCGTTCAAAGGCTGATGCGTTTAGTAGTGAGGAGTCTGTGTCAAATAAAATTAAAGTCGTTATTTTTATGGAGTGTCTCAAAAACAAAGAAAGAACATCCATAAATACACACGTACTGGGGATGGTATTTTATGGCACAGATGTGTTTGCAATCTGCACAGGTTTGCTCGCTCCCTGTATAGTTGAGTTGAGTTTAGTGATACAGCGTGGAAACAGGTCCTTCAGCGTAACTTGCCCAAACTGATCAAGATGTCACATCTACACGAGTCTCACCTGCCCACGTTTGGACCATATCCCTCTAAACATTGGTGCGGCCACATTTAGCGTGTTGTGTTCAGTTTTTGGTCGCGCTGTTATCGGGTAGGTGTTGTTAAGCTGGAAAGGGTGCAGAGACGATTTACGAGGATGTTGTCTGGACTCGAGGGAGAGGTTGAACAGGCTAGGACTTTATCCTTTGGAGTGTAGGAGGATGAGGGGTGATCTTATAGAGGTGTACAAAATCATGAGGAATAGATCTGGTAAATACACAGTCTTTTGCCCAGAGTAGGGGAATCGAGAACTAGAGGACATACTGTAGGTTTAAGATGAAGGGAGAAAGATTTAATAAGAACCTGAGGGGTAACATTTATTTTAACAAAGGGTGTTTGGTGTATGGAATGAGCTGCCGGAGGAGGTAGTTGAGGCAGGTACTATCACAATGTTTAAGAAAATATAGACAATTAGAGGCATTAATGGACCAAGCCTGGGCAGTTGGCACTAGTGTAGATTGCGCTTATTGGTTGGCATGGGCAAGTTGGGCCGAAGGGCCTGTTTTCGCGCTGTGTGACTCTAAAATGAGGACGTACATTAGTAATATTGGCGATGTGAAGTTGGGACAGTGTGTGATTTGTTCTGTTGATTGTACATTTGTGGTGACTACCAACTAGACTGGCATGTACCTCTCATTCCTAATTGCCCTGAAATGAAGGGAAGCGCCGGGGGCACGGCAGAGGGCGGCTACATAAACCACATTCAGCAGGGGAACGGAATCATGTTAACACCCAGACTGGATTAGGAACGCAAGTCTTGTTAAAAAGGCATTGAGTTATTTAAGTCACAAATCAAACGCTCAAAGTCCTCTCACGGGGATTTGAAATCAGGCCACGTTAGATTCTGAAGCAATGGATTACCAGTACATGAGGTGCAGAAGTGTGAAAATGCACACCTCCAGATTCAGGGACAACTTCTTCCCAGCTGTTATCAGGCAACTGAACCATCCTCTCACCAACTAGAGAGCGGTCCTGACTCCAATCTACCTCATTGGAGGCCCTTGGATTATCTTTAGTCATACTTTACTGGACTTTATCTTGTTGCAAAACATCGTTCCTTTCATCCTATATCTGCACACAGCGGACGGCTCGATTGTAATCATGTATAGTCTATCCACTAACTGGAAAGCACGCAACAAAAAGCTTGTCACTGTACCTCGGTACATGTGACAATATACCAAACTGAACTAAACTAGGGCAGCACTGTGGCGTAGTGTTACAGCTGCTACCTTACAGCGCCAGAGACCCGGGTTCAATCCCGACTACGAGTGCTTGTCTGTATGGAGCTTGCATGCTCTCCCTGTGACCTGTGTGGGTTTTCTCCGAGATCTTTGGTTTCCTCCCACACTACAAAGACATACTAGGTTAATTGGCTTGGTATGAATGTAGAAAATTGTCCCTAGTGCATGTAGGGTAGTGTTAATGTGCGGGGATTGCTGGTCGGTGTGGACCCGGGTGGGCCGAAGGGCCTGTTTCCACGCAGTATCTCTAAACTATCTTGCACAAATTACATTACAATAAAGGAGACTTTGCACCTGATATCGGACTTGATCTCATTCTTTACTCTCCTCAAGATGACTTTCCCTGGAGGTTACACTCTGCTGAACCACAAGGTCAGTCATCCTCGTACATAGAACACAGAAGAGTACAGCACAGGAACAGGCCCTTCAGCCCACAAAGTCCGGACTGAACCTGATGCCAAGTTCAACTAATCTCCTCTGCCTGCACGTGATCATCCCTCCATATCAATGTGCCAATCTAAAAGCCTCAAGGTTTATTTTAGAGATACAGCATAGAAACAGGCCCTTCAGCTCACTGAGTCCACGCCGACCATCCATCACCCGCTCACACTAGTTCTACGTTATCCTACTTTCTCATGCGTTCCCTACACACCAGGGGGCAATTTACAGAGCCTACAAACCTGCAACGTCTTTGGGATGTGGGAGGAAATCTGATCACCCAGAGGAAACCCAAGCAGTCACAGGGAAAACGTGCACACACACAGACAGCACCCGTGGCCGGGATCGAACAGGGGTCTCCGGCGCTGTAAGGCAGCAGCTTTCCCCCTGCGCCACCGTGCCACCCCATCTCTTTTCAACTTTGCCCCTCTCACTTTAAATCAATGCCCTCTAGTCTTTGATACTTCCACCCTGGGACAATGATTCTAACTGTCTCCCCTATCTATGCCTCTTATAATTTGATATACTTCTAACAGGTCTCCCCTCAGCCTCTGACGTTCCAAGTTGCCAATGTCTGCCGCAATTCCCCCACAACACCACCATTACCACAGGTCAGCGTTCTTCAAGATGATCTGAGAATTACAGTACAGGACCACCAGTCGTCCTGCTAGTTTCATTCTTCGTATTCCTTCCTTAGCACCTCTTCCACAGGCAACAATGGACCATTGTGGGCTCCACCTTTCTTTGGTCATCGGTGCCGGCTGATTTGTTCTGTACCTTTTCATACCTCTATTTTCCCTCTCCCATGACCTTTCAGAAGAATGCAGCCAATGTGGTCTAGTGGCGGGATATCCAAGATGCTAAAAGTCAAGCTCTTCCAGTCCGTAGTCCTCCCTACATCCCTCTATGACAGTGACACGGAAAATCAATGTGAAGATGAAAAAGAAATTGGATGCTTTCCAACAACGCTGCTTGAGGAAGATCCTGAAGATTGGCTACAGAGACCACATCACAAACGAGGAGATCTACCGTGAAACTGCAACAAAGTCTCAGCCAGGACATAGAGGGACGCAGGATGAAATTTGCAGGACATGTACTCAGAATATCACCAGAACGTGCACCTAAAATAGCAATGACATGGCAACCTGACGGAAGAAGGAAAAGAGGCCAACCAAAACTCACATGGAGGCGAACATTCCAGAAGGATTTGGAAGCCCGGGACGCAAGCCTAACGAGGGTGGAAGACATCGCACATGATCGAACAGAACGGCAAAAGTTTGCTGCCCAATGCACTCAACTGTGTGGGATGAACTAAGTCTAAGTAAGTGACTCAGTCTGAAGAAGGGTCTCGACCTGAAATGTCATTTATTCCTGATGGGAGAGAGAAGAGGGAGTGGCCAGGGTGCGACTTGTCCTTGATTATGCTGCTGGCCTTGCCGAGGCAGCATGAGATATAACTGGAGTCATAAAAGGGTGGTTGGTTTGGGTGATGGTCTGGGCTGCGTCAACAATTCGCTGTAATTTCTTGCGGTCTTGGATGGAGCTGTTCCCAAACCAAGCTGTGATGCAACCTGATAAAATGCTTTCTTGGGGCATATGTAGAGGTTGGTGAGAGTTGTTGAGACATGCCAAACGTCCTAAGCCTTCTAAGGAAAACTAAACCAAAGGAAGTAGAGGCATCGGTGTGCATTCTTCGTCGTTGCTTCAATGTGGGTAGAAGTTGACTCCTAGGAATCTGAAGTTTTCAACCATCTCTACTTCGGCACCATCAATGCAAACTGGGGTATGTGTCCTGAAGTCCATCAGTATCTGCTTTGTCTTGCTGACATTGAGAAAGGTTTTTGTCTCGACACCAGGACAAGAAGTTCTCAATCCCCTTCCTGTACTCCATCTCATCGTTATTTGATATCCGACTCAAAATGGTGGTGTCGTCTGCGAATTTGAAATTTGAATTGGATTTGTAGATGGATGCAGTCGTGGGTATACAAGAAGTGAAGAAGGGGGCTGGGAACAAAACCTTGTGGAGCCCCCGTGTTGAAGATTATCGTGGAGGATGATTTGCCCCCTATCCTCACTGATTGAGGTCTGTTGGTCTAAGGTAAAATGACTTTAGAGTCATAGAGTGACAGTGTGGAAACAGATCCTTCGGCCCAACTTGCCCACAAATGCCAACATATCCCAGCTACACTAGTCCCACCTGCCTGCGTTTGCTCCATATCACTCTAAACTTGTCCTACCCATGTAAATACTTTAGAGATACAGCGCTGAAACAGGCCCTTCATCCCACCGAGTCCCCACCAACCAGTGATTACCAGTGTAATCCATATTAGTGATTACACTAGCACTATCCTACACACTAGACACAATTTTACTTCGGACTCACGTGAGTGACTACGTGAAGAACCCGCCAGCCCCCATGCGCGTCATTACGTCTAACGCATGGCGCACGACTGGCTGGCAGGCGCATCGCTCCTCCAGCGGTAAGTTTCAAAACCTGAAGGTAAGTTTCGAACTTATATTTCAGGTTGTGCTTTTTCTTGCAGGAAGCTCTTCTACAGAGTTCCTGCTGAATGACGTTCCAGGGAATCCCGGCTCGGGGGAAACCTGGCTGCAGAGACCGCGGGGAATCCCGGCTCCGCGTGGGGAACCCCTGCTCTGGAAAACCCGGTTGCAGAGACCGCGGGGAATTCGGCTCCGCGTGGGGAACCCCTGCTCGGGGAAACTCGGCTGCGGAGACCGTGAGGAATCCCGGCTCCGCGGGAGGAAACCCGGTTCGGGGAAACCCGGCTGCGGAGAATCCCGGCTCCGCGAGGGGGGGGGGGAACCCTGCTCGGGGAAACCCGGCTGCGGAGACCGTGGGGAATCCCGGCTCCATGGGGATTACTGGCTCGGCAGGCCGGTTGACTCGGATAAGTCCGGCCGTGAGGGTTCGCCTCCTGCAGTGGGGAGCATCCTCGGACGTCTTTCCCGGATAGAGCATCTCATGGTAGATGCTCCACCATGATATACTCCAAGGAACGGAGTCATATCAGCGCGGGTCCCGGGGGCCCGCGGCAGCGCCTGGTGCAGGGCTGCATTATATCTTCCTCTGTGAGGAGGGGAGCGTAGGCAGTCAGTTTTGAGCTGACTCACAGTTCGGTGGTGTCGGGGGAACATTCCACGACACGCCAGCTGCGTGAAGAAAAAGGAGGGTTCCCCTCCATGGGTACGTCCTCGGAGCATGGATGCGTCCGCAGGGCGTTCATCCCACTGAGGAGATGCTCCATCCTGATATGGTCCGTGGACGGGGCCATATCAGTGCAGGTCTTGTCGGGGACCTGCAGCAGCGCCTGTTGCAGGGCTGCATTATATCTCCCTCTCTGAGGGGAGCGTAGGCAGTATGTCCGTGAAACATACGGGAGTGCATGTGTGAGGACCTCGCGTCACATCATTACAGGAACAAAGTGCCGGCAGTGAACAGCGCTATCTGGGGAGACATTGGATGGCGAGGCCAGCAATGTCCAGCCGCCGAATCTTCTCCTTGGAGAAGACCTAGCCAAACATGGCAAAATACCTGGATGAGGAAGTAAAGCTGCCGGACTAATCAAGGTACCTATGACGAGCAAAACCCTCACCGTTTCGGCGACAACACCCCTACGCCTCCATCGGCAGTAAGTGGTTCACTGAAGCTGGTGGCAGCTTGAAAGCTGATTCTCTGGGCAGAGGTCTTTCAGGCCTATGCCCAAGCCGGCCCTGAGGGAAAATGTGCAATCCATGCACCCCAGCAGTCCTACCCTCCAATTCAAGGATGGAATTAGAACCTGAGGACGGAAACAGAACCCACATCAGGGGCCTTTGGGCTTACCATAAGACCACCGGTAACCATGGAGATAGGTGGGTCTGGTTCTTTCCGAAACACGGGGTGTGTGGACTAGTTACGAGTTGGTAATAGATTATATTTGTTTTGCACAAATGTCGACAAATACATCAGATCAGTTTATGCTGCACAGTATACAAGGATTCCAAATTGAATTTCCTTTAACTCATTGCCACCCATACAATATACACCAAATTGGACATCTATTCATTCCAAACAAAAAGGTTTGGGTATACAAGCAGATATCCAAACAAGCAAAAGATGGATGATGTCGGATCACCCTTGATTAACTCACATTCACATGTGCAGTATAGACTTTTTAGAATGGGAAACTTCGTTACTGTCTAACAACGGATTTCCATAGGATACTTTATGGCATGCATCGATCTCAAAGATGCATACTATTCAGTTCCCATTCACAGGGTTCACCGGAGATATTTGAAATTTAGCTGGATGGGCAACGATAGCAGTTAAAGCGTTGCTAAATGGGCTAACCAGCTCACAGGTTGTTTACTAAATTACCAAACCAGTGCTTGGGTTGCTCAAAGCTCGAAAATACATATTTATGGCCTACCTGGAGAATATTCTAAAACGCTGAATCTTGCTAAATTAGCTGTTTCAGCCGCAAAACTAATATTTGAGAAATTGGGGTTTCTCAACCATCCAGTTAAATTTAAGTTGATACCAACTAGAGTTATAAGTGGGATTTACCTTTAACTCTATTAATTGTCTGTGACTCCACCCTGGGGCAAGAGATTAGAATTAAAGGAAGCTTGTAACAATCTTGTTGTTTATTCATCATGTGGCCAGTGTAATTGGCAATTTAGTGGCTGTTTTTCAGCTGCATATTAGGGCCTTTGCATTATCAGAACTTACATCGTGCAAAGGAGCAAACTCACAAGTACCATATAGGTCATTGTTGACAGATCTATGCTATTACCAGCTGAAGCTATTAAGTCACAATGAGGGACAAACAGTATTCAGCATTGTTCCAGTACTTTTGGTCATTTAACCTTCAGTTATATTACAAACTGATGCTAGTGCTCAAAGATGGGAAATTACTATCCCATCTCGTCACAGAGGCGGATGGGATGTGTATGAGTTACCAATCCCTCGGTTATATGGTATCAACTACCTAAAATCACTAGGTGTGTTCTAGCGGTTAAGGCTTATTGTGCGAATATGCATATCTGCATGCTCAACTACAAGTTGACACACTACGGTGGTGGCATATATTAATCACATGGGTGCAATCAAGTCTATATCCTGTGATAGTTTACCTAACCTCATTTGGCGCTGGTGTATCATCACGTAAATCAATGACAACACAGAATGGATGTTGCATCACAAAGTATTTAATGACATTGTGGCTTGATGGAACACCAAATATCGATCTGTTTGCATCTAGTCTCAATCACCAGTTGCAAAAATATCTGGCATGGCGGCCATTCTCAGGGGCAGTGGCGATGGATGCATTCTCGCTACACTGGGGAGGAATATTCTTTATGTCTTTCCTCCATTTTGCCTCATCAATCGGTGCTTGCTTAAAATCCAGCAAGACTCCACCTCAGGCTTTTGATAGTGCCTGACTGGCCTGCACAGCCATGGGTCCACTCATACTGGGAATGATAACAGAGCCTTTTATGGCTGTCCCCAAACGTAAAAAATCTGCTGGTTTACCCCGTGACTGGGGAGAACCATCCTCTGCATGAGCGAATCAAATTGTTGGTTTGCAGACTATGAGAAGACCTTTCCTGGAGTACGGACTGTCAGGTTGTACGGTGGATGTAATCATTGCGACCTGAAGAGATAGTACCAAGGAACAGTACATCTCCTATATCAAGGAATGGGAAATGTTCTGTTTACAGTCCAATATATCGTATGACACGGTACGTATAACAGATGTCTTGGAATTCCTCCCAAAGCTATATTTCACGAGAGACGGAGTTATAGTGCTATAAATTGTGCCTTGTCGTCATACTTCCTGCTGGGGTCGGGACACCACGCTGTCGGGTCTCGACCTCTGATATCCAGATTTATGAAGGGTATCTTCAACTAAAATTCCCCCAGGCCCAGGTACTCGGAGATGGGATGTTAATGTCCTGCTGACGCTGCGTCGCCGTTGGGCTCCAGCTCCATCCCTGTACTCGGTCAAAATCACTTACAAAGTGGTCATCCTCATGGCGCTGAGTTCAGCGCAACGGGTCGTCGTTGCATAGCTATGACTGGACAGGATGGTTACATCTGCAAATAATATACTTTAGGTTCATGACTTAGTCTTGCAGAGTAGACCGGGGGTGTCAGGTCTCAAACTAGTTTCATGGCATACCCCATGGACCTTTGGTTGAGTGTGTGGTCATACATCTACAACAGTCATTATGTCACCTAGAGCCTTAGAGGCTCTGAACTAGCAATGTTTGTTAGTTACAAAAAAACTCATAAGTAGGTATCAGTATAGACCATCCCCAGGTGATTAAAACGGGCTCTGGCTTGTGCAGGAGTGAACACTGATTTTTTTCAAATCTCACTCCACCAGGGCTGCAACAACATCAGCAGCGAAGGTTATGGATGTTTCGCTGGACCACGAATTTCCAAATGTGTTATAACAAACCTATTGCTAGACCGGGGGGGTATTTGCCAACTCTATTTTTAGGTTCTGTTTTATAATTCCTCCTAGATGAGTGGGATTACTATGATTATCATTTCGTCATTAAAAAGCATCAGCATGTTTACATTTATTTCATGCTTTATTAAATTTCACTCATCCCTGGTCAATTGATGCGGTGTGTGACGCATGGACTCGTGTCCACAGCATGAAATCACAGAGCTTTGAAATCTTCACGTGGTCACTCACGTGACTCCGAAGTAAAAAAGTAAGATTAAACGAGAACTTACCAGTTTGAAGTTTGATCTTTATTTTATGAGTTACGATGAGGGATTACGTGCCATCCGCTCCCAACCCTCTCTCATAAAGGTCAGTTGGTAGTTCTAGTTTCTCGAATCTTACTATATTCAGTTCAACAACTGTTATCTGTGATTTCACACCGCTGCTTTGAAGATTGATGCGCATGCGGGCTGGCGGGTTCCTCATGTAATCCCTCATCGAAACTCCTCATAAAATAAAGATCAAACTTCAAACTGGTAAGTTCTCATTTAATCTTACTATTTTACCGAAGTCAATTAACCTGCAAACCTGTACACCTTTGGAGTGTGGGAGGAAACCGGATCACCTGGAGAAAATCCATGCGGTCACAGGGAGAACGTACAAACTCCGTACAGACAGCACCCGAGGTCAGGATTGAACCGTCTCCGGGGCTGTAAGGCAGCAACTCTCCCACTGTGCCGCCCCAATGACCTTTTAGCTCTCTCTGCCTTTCAACACAGCAGCTCTGCAAGGCATCTGCTGGAGTGTTGGATCAGATTATTAATTTATTAGAGCAGAAGGATGTAGGAAGCAGACAACAATGTTCATCTCATTACATCTCAGGATCAAACCTGATTATTTTCATTTCTTAGCTAAAACAAATCTATATTCCTCTCATCTTTGCTGGATTGGTAATTGATCCACTCTCCTCTCAATGGCTCCTATTAAACTAGCAACTCCTGCATTAGTTGGTAACCTACCCTTTGCATCAATAACCCAGGGCAGACGCAAGTTCTGCTCCGAGTTAAATTTGGCGACTGGTTCCTTCGCTTATAATAAAGCACGCAGTGAGAATAGATTCAGTTTCTTTCCAGGGTCAAACGTAATACTGAGCAAACAGAATAGTGGAGCGTCGGATGTGCCTTGGCGCCCAAACACGTTTGCATTATCTCCGAGGGTTCGTTTGAATTGAAGCCATTGTGCAGGAGGCTGATCAGATGGGGTCAGGTTTCTGTTTGCAATGTTTAGAGTGAGAGGTTAAAGGACTTCCCAACAAGGTCAAGGCCAGGGAGAACTGCCGAAAAATCTATCAAGTCAAATTTATTGTCATCTGTACCAGTGAGGTACAGTGAAATCTTACTTGCAGCAGCGTCACAGATACATAGACTGACACACACACACACACACACAACCAGAAATTACTGATACATTCTGCAATAAATAAAGACATAAACAACAAACACAAATTCGGCAAGACAGTGAAAAGTAAAAGACTGCAAAAGAATACTGCAGGTCCACTGTCCATTTTGCTGGTCACGGCCTCCGACAGGAGTCCAACGGTACCAGGGTGGTCCGCCTGGGCCGCTGGGGGGGGGGGGGGGGGGGGGGGGGAAGGCAGGATACCGGCCCACCGAACGGTCGCAGAAGTCCCGATGAAGTTGAGATCGGCCACCTCACCCGGCCTAGGCGGTACATTTTCAGGGGGCCTCGAGTGCACTCATATTTTGTCCGGATTAAAGGAGGTGCCGGACCACAAGTTGCTGGAAAACCGGTGGTGGACCTGTGTGGAAAATGCAATTAGAAAATTAAAACAAGTCCGTGGTAATTTAGAAATATGTAACTGCAGATGCTGCTTTTCAAAATAAGGCACAAAGTGCTGGAGTAACTCAGCGGATCACCAAGGTGATAGGTGACATTTCGGGTCAACATCCTACTTCAGACTGGCCTAAAGGAAAACACGGTCATGGGGAGAACGTGCAAACTCCACACAGGCAGCACCCGTGGTTTGGATCACACCCAGGACTCTGGCGCTGAGGCAGCTGCTCTGCCCTAGTTACTCCAGCACTTTGCGTCTTTTTTTCGAGAACCAGCATCTGCAGTTCCTTTTTTCTACATTCCCCATGTCCGGCTGCCTCTCCAAATCTTTTCAATGCCACGAACACCATTTATTGTTAAACCGGCCTCTGCAATTCCTTGTTTCTCCTAAAACTATGCATCCCTGATCCTAATACTCGCCGCAGGGAAACATGCTCTCCACATCCTCCCTGTCCATCTCCACCTCTCCCCACCTGTGACCCCCTTCCCCCTCGCTGCACCTGCACCCGCCCATCGCCTCACCCCCCCCCATCGCCTCACCTCCCCCCCATTGCCTCTCACCCCCCATCGCATCTCACCCCCCACCCATCGCCTCTCACCCCCGCCCCCCCAGCATCTCTCACTCACCGCCCCCCACACCTCCTCGCCCCCTCCTCCCTCCTGTACCTCTCTCACCCCCCTGCACTTCTCTGCCCCTCACTCCACGAACCACTTCCTCACTCTGCCCCCGCACCTCACCTTCCCTCTGCCACTCCCCCACTCCTGGTTTCTCTACTCTACTCTACTCCACTACACTCCACCATCCACCCCCTCCCCAGACTCTCCCTGAAGCGCGCCGAGCGCCGCGCCAAAGCAACCCGGAAGCGTGTGTGGGCGCCGCCTCCCATTGGGCGGGCCGTCGGGTGTATCGAGTTGCGGGCCGCCGCCATTGGCTGGCGGCAGCGATGACGTCTTTCGGAATGTTGCAGGGCGCCAGAAGCGCGGGTTTCGCGGCTTCACCCGCGGTTCCCGGGACAGACAGAGAGACAGACAGACAGAGAGGGGGAGACAGGAGACCGAGGTAGACTGAGGGTCGGTGGAGACAGGAGAGGGGGAGACAGAGAGTGGAGACCGGTGTTGACAGGGGTAGACAGAGGTAGACAGAGGGTGGAGACGGGGACACAGAGGGTACCGCTCTCCCAGCGCCGACACATGCAGCCGCTCTTATCGCTGACCTCTAGAGCAGCCTCCACACTGACACAGCTCTCACTCCCAGCTTAAGGTGAGTCAACTTCATTCATTCATTCATTCATTAAAACCTCCAGTTAATGTAACAAACTATCTGAAACTTAAGGCTCACTCACTTCCCTCCAGAAGTTGATCTGGATTTCCTCCAGCGGTTTTAAAGTCTCTCTTCCAGAATTTCAGTATGATCTGCGTTCTCTGAACTTTCCCTGTTGAGTGTCCAACAACCCTTCTCTCTCTCTCCGCCTGTTACTTTACGTAATGTAACTCGTTAATGTAACAATCCACTGTCTACCCACAGTTAATGCCCACAATAATCGTCTGCCACCCCGTTTTTAACCAGCGTCTTGTCTCCCTGAAGATCATGTCAAACTGTGAATTGTACTGTCCACCTGATTTTTTTTGCGCCAAATTTTCAAAATAAAAACGAACGAACATAGGAACTATTCCCACACATCAAACTCTCGTGTTGAGTCCATTAAATATGTGGCAGTGAAATGCAGCAACCGATTTCGTTTTTATATTCTGTTTCTACGAGGGATTCCTAAAGGGATTTCTTTTCTAAAGTTGGTCTCCGACTTGGTGGCGCTACTTGGCGCTTAGAAAAGTTGTAGTTGACTTTCGTAATAGGAAGTTGTACATGGAGTTGTGTGGCCAGCGCCCCCCGCTACAGGACTGTATCCCAGCGTCTTATTACATTTTACCGGGGATATCTTATTATGGATAGTCTGCCAAATTAACTATTAAAATCATTTATTACCAACGGGGTTTGTGTGGTATTTTAAAAAAAAATCTCCCTTAACAACATCCTTCCTATAGCTGAGTGACCAAACAAAATGTCAAGCTAGAAAGGGTGCAGAAATGATTACCAGGACGTTGCCAGGATAAGTGGGGCTGAGCTACTGGAAAGATTGGGATGGCTTTATTCTTTGGAGGATGAAGGTCAGGAGGATGAAGGTCGATCTCATAGAGGTATAAAATCATGAGGGGAATAAATAGCGTAGATGCACAGAATCTGGGGGAATAGAGAACCAGAGGACACGGGTTTAAGGTGAGGGGGGGGGGTGGAAGATTTAATAGGAACCTGAGGGGCAACGTTTTTACACAAAGGGTGGTGGGTGTATGGAACGAGCTGCCGGAGGAGGTAGTTGAGTTAGGTACCATCACAACATTTAAGAGACATTTGGACAGGTATGTGGATAGGATAGGTTTAGAGGGAGATGGGCCAAATGAGGGTGGGTGGGGCTAGTGTTGCTGGGACATGTTGGTCGGTGTGGGCAAGTTGGGCTGAAGGGACCGTTTCCACGCTGTATGACTATGACTCAAGTATGTTTTGTTCCCCTTTTTTCAGATGGAGTGTTTGAAATTAAGGGATCTTTTGAGTTTACGAAAAGGAAAGTGTGATATAGCTTCACACTCTCTGAACGATGAAGTGCTAAATGCACAAAAGGTACATTTTCATGTTGGTTTCTTCTTCTGAGCTTTGTCTTTTTAAATACATGGATAGGAAAGGGTTGGAGGGATATGGGCCATTGGACTGGCTTAGGTGGTAGTTATGCACAGCCTAGGACTTTATTCCTTGGAGCGCAGGAGGCTGAGGTGTGATAAGAACCTGAGGGGCAGCTTATTCACATGGAGGGTGTGTGTGCGGAACAAGCTGTCAGGGTGGAAAGGTCAAGGGCCAGAGGGCACAGGGGAAGGTCAGAGGGGAAACGTTTAAAGACAAAGGGCACTGGAAACAATCTTTGAATATTCTTTAAGGCAGAAGTTAGGTAAATTCTTTAAAAAACTAAAGGGGTAAAAAGTTACTGGGGGTAGACAAGAATGTGGAGCTGAGGTTAAATTTAATCTGGTCTGACCCTGTTGAATGAAGGAGAAATTGTTTTTTAACCAAAGCTAATCAATCTACAAACCTGTACGTCTTTGGAGTGTGGATGAAACCAGAGCACCTGGAGAAAACCCACGCGGTCACAGGGAGACTGTACAAACTCCGTACAGACAGCACCGTAGTCGGGATCGAATCTGGGTTTCTGGCGCTGTAAGGCAGCAATTCTACTGCTGGGCTGCCCCAATGCGTGAGGAGATTCCACAGACTGGCACCCGAAGGCAGGAATGGCCAAACATGCGGGAGAATCAAGAGGCCAAAATTGGGCATATTGGTCATCGTGGGCAAGGCGGGCTGAAGAGCCGTTTCCACGCTGTATGATGCTATGACTAAGAGTCTGTGATATCTATTCCCCTCATGATTTTATTAAGATCACCCCACATCCTCCTGCGCTCCATGGAATAAAGCCAGAGTCTGCCCAACCTCTCCCTATAGCTCAGGCCCTCGGGGCCTGGCAGCATCCACATTAACCTTCTCTGAACACTTTCCAGCTCTGAACATCTTTCCTATAATAGGGTGACTGAAATTGAACACTTGGTCGAAGGACTTTACTGGTGGAGTCTGGCCGGTGGGGGGGGGGGGGGGGGATACTTAAGGCAGCATTTAACAATAGGCCCAGATAACGTGACATGTTTGTTGATGGTATAGACGTTAAGTTCGTGAAGTTCTGGTGGCCAGAGTTGGATAAATAGTTGGTATCTTGTGCTTGATAGACGAGCGTTACAAGTGTGTATTATAGCTCCATCCAGGACAGCAAAAACTGCAGAGACTTGTGGTCGAAGCCCAGCCCATCACGCAAACCAACCTCCCTTCCATTGACTCCATCTACACTTCAGGCTGCCTCAGCAAGGCCAGCAGCATAATCAAGGACCAGTCTCACCCCGGCCACTGCCTCTTCCCCCCTCTCCCATCATGCTAGAGGCACAAAAGTGTGAAAACGCACAACGATTCAGAGACAGTTTCTTCCAGCTGTTATCATGCAACTAAACCATCCTATCACCCATTAGAGATCTGTCCTGACCTACCATCCACCTCATTGGAGACCTTGGACTATCTTTAATTGACTTGATTTTATCATGCACAATAAAATCAAGTCAATTAAAGATAGCCTTTACCCTGTATCTCTACACTGTGGACGGCACGATTGTAATCATGTGTGGTCTTTCACTGACTGGTTAGCACGCAACAAAAGCTTTTCACTGTACCTCGGTACACGTGACAATAATAAACCGAACGATTACAAGGATAGTCATCATAACACAGCAGGGAAACTGGCCCTTCGGCCCAACGAGTGGATAGCAGCATCGCCACTGCCTACTGTCTGTGCCCCTGTCTGCAGGCACGTGCCCGTGAGTAATTACTCAGGGTAGGCAGTCAGTCGGCTTTAAAAAAAAAGTAAACTGCGCATGGGCAGATTGTTCTCTCTGTAAGAATTAAAAGTAAGTAACAATTCAATTTTCCCAAGGCTTCTAAATCTCCTTCATTTTGTAATTACTGAATGGGTGGGGGACGGAGGATGAAGGCAGGTGGAGAGATGGTGGGAAAAACGGGAGCACACCGGGACGTTGAATCAGTAGTCATCGTATTGAACGACAATACTAATTGAAGGGACCAATTGGAGGGAGAGTTCCTTTCACATCGTGTGGAGAGTCTGTGCCAGGGGTTAAAGATGCGGGGAGGGCAGGAGTGTTGAGAAGGAGGGGGTCAGAGATCATGTCAGACTCACTTACGACTGCCGCAGCGCTCCAGGCACGGACAGCAGAACTGGCCGCCACTTCCGGGGAAGGAAGCAGCTCGGGTGACTGCGAGCGTGCCGCCGGGACCTGACAGCAGAACCGGCTGCCACTTCAGCGCCTTCTGCCGGCCGCTCACCTCAGGCAGTGCTCTCCGTCTGAACATCTCTCACCTGCTGCTCGCCGGCTTCACTCATGTCAACCGCTTCCCGCAAATCCTTAATTCCCACATCAAGAC
>CM075979.1:70015012-70055026 GCA_038087875.1 Malacoraja senta | reverse complement strand
CTATTTAAACTATATATTATTATACATATATATATATATATATATATATATATATATATATATATATATATATATATATATATATATATATATATATATATATGTAGTTCATGTACATGAATGAATGAGTGGATGAACGAGTGAGTGAGTGAATTGTTGTTGTTGTATTCAATTTATTGTCATTATCTCATTTTAGAGACAACGAAATGGATTTTCCTTACAGTCAAGTAACATAAAAAATAAATAATAAATTAATAAACTTTTTTTTTTTTTAAAGCACAAACACAGAAGTCCACACACAACATAATCCCACAGCGGCACCAAAGTTAAGGAAGGTACCATAGTCCAGCCAGCCTCCCCGCCGATCTTCCCAGATGTTGGTCTATATTTAAGAGGGAGTTAGATGTGGCCCTTGTGGCTAAAGGGATCAGGGGGTATGGAGAGAAGGCAGGTACAGGATACTGAGTTGGATGATCAGCCATGATCATATTGAATGGCGGTGCAGGCTCGAAGGGCTGATTGGCCTACTCCTGCACCTATTTTCTATGTTTCTATGTTCACCCGTAGTCGGGGCCTCCCGAGCACCCGCAGTTGCCGCCATGGGCGGCCCGATGCTCGGGCCCTCTCGCCGGGAACGGTGGAACCCCGACGCCGAACCCCGACGGAGAACATTCTCAGCGGCCCGGACCTCCAGATCATCCGGACTCCGCGATGTTGGTCAGTGCCGCCCGCGTTGGGAGCTCCGCAAACCACAGCTCCGCGCTGTCGGTGCAGCAGGCCCAGCACTCCGGAGCTCCCAACGGCGATCCCCGGTAAGGCATCGCCCGCCCCGCGATGTTTCCAACGTTATTCCGCTGCTGCCTGAGCGGGGGGGTGGGGGAGGAGAGGACGCGACTCTAATAATAGTCGCATCCTCTCAAGGAAGCGACTGAAGGACGGTATCCGCCTTATCGTACCCTCTTTCCCCACATAAAAACATTTAAAAAACCCCACAAAAAACGCTCTTCAAACATAACAAAAAAACAAAAAGATACCGGACTGAAGGCGGAGGCAGCTAGCAACAGGTGAAAGTATGAATGAGTGTATGAATAAGTGAATGAATGAGTGAATGAATGAGTGAATGTACAGCCTCCAAATCTCATTTTTTCACATTCTAAAGGTGCAATTAAATTAATTTAAGTGCATACAGATTAATTTTCATAAATTCAGACTTTAGATCTTACCTTTTCAGTTCCAGTTGATTCACAAAGTTTGACAGCAGCACCTTAGGCAGGGACATTGCTTTCAAGACTTTATTCCACTTAGCTGCACATTCTTCAGACTTCTTCATGCTTTTCTCACTAAATTCAATTACCCTGCTGCAAGTTTCCACGACATGTATTCCACAGAACTAGAAAAAATCTTCATCGGAATCTCCAGTAAAACAGGCATCTGTGAAGCCCTCTCAGTGCTCCCTGCCTAGCTAGCCTGAAACAAAGCACGTGATTGGCCAACTGGCATACAACTCCATGTTAAACGTGCTTTGATTGGACTAAAAACACCCAAAAAAAATTCGTTTTTTCTCTAATTTAATGAAAATGTGCAAGTCTTGTTCATGACGAGTTTCAGGGGTGATTTATATGATTTTTTTACACAATATGTGAAAAATTCATGTAGTTTGGTGACGGGTCACGAAGCACTGGAATAAAGCTCCTCGGCCCACAGCCTATCACCTCCATCCTGTCGTCCCGTGAACTGTCGTCATTCTCCTCACCCGGCCACCTTCACCCTTTTTGCAGTGACATTGAGGGCCGGAAGGTAAGTGCCCCGTTTCTTCTTACCGGCCCTATGTCCAGCATCTGCCACCGTCTATTTTAATTACCAATGGATTGAAGTGTGGTGGGAACACAACAACCTTTAGTGCAAAACTGCCCAGTCAAAAGAGAAAGCAAAAATAAACTTTGAAATAGTGGCCATCAGCAATATGAAATCAAAGCACTCCTATCAGGCCCTCGGCCATGGATACAAATTGTTTCTTTGACTACGTTGTCATCTGTATATGGCATTGAAGGGCTGTGTTGGAAACATTGTTTTCTTGCAGACTTTTGATCTTCATTGAAAACTGTTACTGAAGTTATCTCTTTGAGAGTTGTCTGAAACAAACCCAAATTGCACAATGGATCGGTTCAGAAATTGGACTTTAAAGCAGTTTACCTTAGACTTTAAAGATACAACGTGGAAACAGGCCCTTCAGCCCACCAAGTCCGCGCCGACCAGCGATGACCCCATACACTAGCACTATCTTACACACTAGGTACAATTTTATTCGAACAAAGCTCTCCTTTAAAAAAAATTTTTTTTAGCAATGGTACAAGACTCAAAATGATACTGCATTTGTAGGGAATTTTCTAAATTGGCTCTTATCTTACACTGATTTGAATTAAATATCAAAACATTTATCACGCAGCCTCTCTGGCCTTTCAATTGCTTGCAATGGACAGAAAGTTCATTAAGGAGGGTCTGAAGAAGGGTTTCGGCCCGAAACGTTGCCTATTTCCTTCGCTCCATAGATGCTGCTGCACCCGCTGAGTTTCTCCAGCATTTTTGTGTACCTTCGATTTTCCAGCATCTGCAGTTCCTTCTTAAACAAAGTTCATTATAGAATGGGGAGTTAAAATGAAGCTGGAAAGTGGTATTTGAGGAGGTGGTGGCTACGTACATGAATTGCCAAGGCAGAGAAGGCTATAGACCTACGGTGTTGATATTGATAAGTACAGCATGGACATGGTGAGCCAAAGCATCTGTTTCACAGAAAGCATAGAAAAATAGGTGCAGGAGTAGGCCATTCGGCCCATCGAAGATCTTTCAAAGCCTTCCAAAAGATCAGTCAAATTTGATTTATTTTACCTAAATCCCATATTGACTCGTAATCAATTGATCTGAGGGACTTGCTGGAAGTATATAAAATTATGAGAGGCATAGATAGAGTCGACAATTAGAAACTTTTCCCCAATGTAGAAATGCGAAAGACTAGAGGGCATGGCTTTAAGGTGAGAGGGGCAAAGTTTAAGGGAGATGTGCGGGATAAGTTTTCTTTAAACAGAAGTTAGTTGGTGCATGGAATGCGCTGCCAGGGGTGGTGGCGGACGTAGATAGGATTGTGGGGTTAAGAGGCTTTTAGATAGGTACGTGGGTATGCAGGGAATGGAGGGATATGGATCATGCAGGCAGGGGGATTAGTTGAATTTTGCATGTTCAGCACATACATTGTGGGCTGAAGGGCCTAGTTCTGTGCTGTACCGTTCTGTTTAAATATGCTACCTTCTCAGGATCTTGTATCATCTCCTTTTTGGAAATTCCAGCATTTCCCTTGCTAACATTTTCTGCGAAAAGCTTGGTTGTTCCTTGTATTCTCTAACATACATTCTTAAATAGAGAGGTCATATTTGATACTCTAATCGACAGGAACAATTGCAGACTTTACAGAATTTTTGCAGGATGCTAACCAGAGCAGATATTATCTGCAGAGTGATTTTCAGCATTGAAAACGTACCTTATGGTATTTCTTCTGGAATCGTCTCTTTTACCGTCTCATTTTCACTTGATCCTCAGTTATCTATCATTTCTGGAAGTTTTTTTTATTTCTGTGAAGTCAGATACTAAATATACATTTCATTCCTCTGCCATTTATTTATTATGCATCATAACTAATCCCATTTCTGTAACGGTGTGTTTGCTGCTGTTAGTTGTTTCTGCATGCACATGGAAGCTCATACAATCTGTTTATGTCTCATTAGTTTACTTGCTTATTGTGTTTCCCTTTATCAATTTTCTGCTCACCCTAAAGTGCCCCTAATTTTTGGGGCAGCCTTTCCCCATAAGTCTTTGCCTTAGATTTAATACTACTATAAATTTAATACTACTATAAATTTCATTTACGAGGATGTTGCCAGGACTAGAGGGTGTGAGCTAGAGGGTGTGAGCTATAGCGAGAGGTTGAGTAGGCTGGATCTCTAATCCCTGGAGCGCAGGAGGATGAGGGTTGATCTTATAGAGGTGTACAAAATCATGAGAGGGATAGATCGGGTAGATGCACAGAGTCTCTTGCCAGAGTAGGAGAATCGAGGACCAGAGGACATAGGTTCAAGATGTAGAGGAAAAGATTTTACAGGAATCCGAGGGGTAACTTTTTCACACAAAGGGTGGTGGGTGTATGGAACAAGCTGCCGGAGGAGTTAGTTGAGGCTGGGACTATCCCATCATTTAAGAAACAGTTAGACAGGTACATGGATAGGACAGGTTTGGAGGGACATGGACCAAGCGCAGGCAGGTGGGACAAGTGTAGCTGGGACATTGTTGGCCGGCGTGGGCAAGTTGGGCCGATGGGCCTATTTCCACACTGTATCACTCTATGACTCTATCTGCAATCCATTGTAGAACAACTTTTCCTGTTGTGGTTTTGTGCTTTAAAAGAATGTATATTGATTAATAAGTATATATTAGTTTGTCAAACAATAGCTGTTGGCTGTCCTCTTAGACTTTTATGTAAATTTCCACAATTATTTCTTAAACCTTTGTTTAAATTGAAAATATGTTGGCTGTCCTCTTAGACTTTTATGTAAATTTCCACAATTATTTCTTAAACCTTTGTTTAAATTGAAAATATGTTTCATACTCAAAGTTCTGTTATATTATGATCTTGTTCCTTTATGACAAGATTATTAATTAATCCTTTCTGTTTTCTATTCATCATCAATGCACTAATCCACCATTAGCCTTGTGCACATTCCAAACGTTTGTCTTCCACAATGCTCACGCTAAACTGATTTGCCCATTCTAAATCAGATTTCCTCTTCTGAATGTCTTTGTTACCAGTGGTGAGTTGTTTTTAAAGTTCTACAAGATTTACAGAACTTCAATTTCACAGCTATCATTCATGAGATTAGGCACAAAATGCTGGAGTAACTCAGCGGGACAGGCAGCATCTCTGGTGAGAAGGAATGGGTGATGTTTCGGATCGAGACCCTTTTTTTTTAGACTCACTGAAACGTCAGCCATTCCTTCTCTCCAGAGATGATGTCTGTCCAGATGAGTTTCTCCAGCATTTTGTGCCTATCTTCGGTGTTAACCAGCATCTGCAGTTCCTTGTTACACATTCAGGAGATTATATTGTTGGTGCAAATCACTCGATTTCTTATCTGTTAACCACTCCTTTGTTGACTTCAATCTGGCTAGTCCCAGATGCAACAAAAGCTCTTATTCCTACTTTAGATATGAATAACACTGATTTGAATTATTTCCTGGGAAAGAGTGCTGTTAACTGTTCTTGACTTAAAACCAGCAATGAAGAAGGAATAGTCAAATATTTCTATCTTGACTTGATAAGGGTCTTTATGGAAGATGTCTTTTTCTTACACCTGGTGGCCTTGACTATTCGTGTCATGGTTAACAGAGATTTGGAAATTACTGTTGAAGAAATCTTGGTAATTTACAGGTGTGTATCATTGACAAATGCTGACCACAATTCACATTGAAGCTACGATGTGCTGGTGATAGAGGAAGTGAATGCTGGGGGTGTTAGTTCGGATTCAATGTGCTTAGCATTTGTAGAAATCGCAGTTACAATGGTTCATTGGTACATTATTGTCACATGTACCTAAGTACAGTGAAATTCCTTTTTTGCATACAGTTCAGTAAAAATTCTTACTGTATATAGACACAATCATACTGAAGTACCAGAGTCTAATGTTGTTAACAATGTAGGGTCTTAACTTTGCCTGGCTGCTCCACTGGATTGAAACCAGTAGGACAAAATGTGGCACACATTAATAATAATTCCATATGTTACTACACTGTGAAGCTGCAATGTAGAATAAAGGCTGTCATCTGCGAATCAAGATGAAACATGTTGATGTAGCATTATGAGAGCTTTGACTATCTTGTCATTCTCTGAAATGTGTTGCATTTTTCTGGGATGGTTTAACGTTAGCCTGTAACGTCAGCGCTTGGAACCACATGGGCTCCTGGGTTACTAATGACCTGATTTACAGAAATATAACTTTATGTAAATTCTACCATACATTTCTAAAGTTTTAAAAGTTGATAATAAAATATTTCATGGTATTCATGAATAATTGGAGGAGGTATATAGCTTTGTTGTCTTGGCATTCTGTCTGACCTACTGCGACTTTAGAGATACAGCGTGGAAACAGGCCCTTCAGCCCATCACATCTGCACCAAATAACGATCACTCCCGTTTACTGGCACAATTCTACAAACTAGGGACAATTACAATTTTTGCAAAGCCAATTAACCTACAAACCTGTACGTCTTTGGAAACCAGTGCACCCAGAGAAAACCCACGCCGTCACAGGAAAAACGTACAAACTCTGTGCAGACAACACCCATAATCAGGATTGAACCCGAGTCCCTGGCGCTGTAAAGCAGCAACTTTACCGCTGCGCCACTGTGCCTCCCCAGCACTCTGTCTCTTCCAAGGTTTATACAGTGCCCTCCATAATGTTTGGGGCGAAGACCCATCATTTAGCAATGTTACAAAATTTTGAGATTTTAAAAATAAAGTCTGCAATTTATCCCATCAGATAAAGCATAAAAATAAGTTTAATTTGACACCTAATTCACTTTCATATCTTCAGTATTAAAAAAGTTATGGCCATTTTCATACTCGGAAATTAGCATCTTGTTCCCTATTGCTTTTCCATTGACTTAACACAAAAGCTGTGATCGAGGACAGTCAAAAGCCCATAACTTTCTTAAAAATTAAGAGAACTGAAAGAAATTTTCAGTTTTTATAGATTGAAGCATTCTGAAACAAATATTAAACAATCTTACTTAGAAGACATGAAATTAAAGCACATAATTAGTTACCTAATTGTAGCTAATTACTAAATTCAATTACTAGATCAAAACATCTATCAATTTCTTAAGAATAGATTAACATTTTAAAATAGCCTAAGTGTCCAAATAACATTCACACAAGAATTCACAATATAACATAATTTTAAAATCTCATTGTCATGAATTTACAGGCCAAATGGAAGGAATTGAATGTTTAATACCTGTAAATTAATGGGCATTTAAATAATCTTGCGAGTGAGGATTTCTGGAACGCGATCTTTTGGAACGTTGATTTGCGGTGAATTTAACCCCGTATCGGCATGAAAAATTCTGCCGTTAGTTCGGGGAATAAAATCACCGTTTCGCATGAAAAAATGTGAATTAAAGGCCTCTTAAGAAGCACTTTTATACATTAAAATAAACCACTTTCGTTTACCTGTCCCGTACGTGAAATCCGTCCCCGTTGTCAGCGTTGTCGGCTTCAGATGCTGATTTTAAAATGACTCCAGCGCTGACATTGTCGATTTAATAAAAATAAAAAATACGCAAAACGCCCCTAGGAACGATTTTTCAGCAAACGCTTGTACTCCAACGAAATATAATACAGGACAAGGTAGGAGAAACCCGCGTTTTAAACCCGCCCCCCCTTTAAAGGCGCCAAAATCGCGCACACGGCCAGTGACAGAATTACAGCGCCACTGAAGGTAAGTATTGTAACATACCTACATCATTCATTTATTTGCCTCTTATTCCACAATTTGAGATTTGTAATAGAAAAAAATCACATGTGGTTAAAGTGCACATTCTCAGCTTTTATTAAAGCCATTTTTATACATTTTGATTTCACCATGTAGAAATTACAACAGTGTTTATACATTGTCCCCCCATTTCAGGGCACCATAATGTTTGGGACATGGCAATGTCATGTAAATGAAAGTAGTCATGTTTAGTATTTTGTTGCATATCCTTTGCATGCAATGACTGCTTGAAGTCTGCGATTCATGGGCATCACCAGTTCCTGGGTGTCTTCTCTGGTGATGCTCTGCCAGGCCTGTATTGCAGCCATCTTTAGCTTATGCTTGTTTTGGGGGCTAGTCCCCTTCAGTTTTCTCTTCAGCATATAAAAGGCATGTTCAATTGGGTTCAGATCGGGTGATTGACTTGGCCACTCAAGAATTGACCATTTTATACCTTTGAAAAACTCCTTTGTTGCTTTAGCAGTATGATGGCAGGGCTCTGACTTAACTTTTGTTCTCTGTTTCCAGCCGGGCAACTTAGGCAGCTTTTTAGGTTGCCAAATGACAGTTTAGGTGGTCATTTAAGACGGCTTGCATGACGAGTGCGATAATGTGCTCGGACGAAGTGCATAGTTACCAGTCGGAATTATGCTCAATGAAACATTCACATATTATTTCTGCTTCAAATAAAGTCACAAACTAAACATATTCACCAATCAAGACATGATATATACCACAATGACATGCAGCAAAATTATAATACAGTATCTCCACTCTTTTTACACGTTGCAATGAATGCAATTTCTATTATTTCTTTCCACTTCCAAACAAAAATGTGGTTGGATTATTCAGCGTATGATCAACCTCGGTGAGACCAAGCACAGGCTTGGCGATCGCTTCGCACAACACCTCCACTCAGTTCGCAATAACCAACCTGATCTCCCGGTGGCTCAGCACTTCAACTCCCCCTCCCATTCCGAATCCAACCTTTCTGTCCTGGGCCTCCTCCATGGCCAGAGTGATGCCCACCGCAAATTGGAGGAACAGAACCTCATATTTCGCTTGGGTAGTTTACACCCCATCGGGATGAACATTGGCTTCTCCAATTTCAGGTAGTCCATGCTTTCTCCCTCCTTCCCCTCCCATTCCCAGCTCTCCCACAGCCTACTGTCTCCGCCTCTTCCTTTCTTTTTCCTGACCCCCCCCCGACATCAATCTGAAGAAGGGTCTCGACCCGAAACGTCACCTATAGATCCTTCGCTCCATAGATGCTGCCTCACCCGCTGATTTTCTCCAGCTTTTTTGTCTACCACCCATTCACACAAGTTCTGTTATCCCACTTTCCTCACCCACTCCCTATACATTAGGGGCAATTTTACAGAGACAAGTTAACCTACAAAGCCAATGCGTCTTTGGTATGTGGGAGGAAACCCACGGGCTTGAAGGGAGAATGTGTAAATTCAACACAGACAGTGCCCGAGGACAGGATCGAACACAGGTCTCTGGCGTGTGAGGCAGCAAGTCTACCAGCTGTGCCACTATATTTTGTTTTCCAACACACACAAAAATTATACGTTGATAACTTTGTTTACTAAAAATTGATCCTGAATATGTGTGCTGTCTGTATGGAGTTTGCTCCTTTTCCCTTTGATCACATTCCAAAGGTGTGCAGGAACCTTTTTCAGACCCAACCCAAAACATAATATTTTCCTTTTGTCCAGAGATTCTGTCTGACCTGAAGAAGGGTTTCGGCCCAAAACGTTGCCTATCTCCTTCGCTCCATAGATGCTGCTGCACCCGCTGAGTTTCTCCAGCATTTTTGTGTACCTTCGATTTTCCAGCATCTGCAGTTCCTTCTTTAACAATCTGTCTGACCTGTTGAGTTGCTCCAGCTTTTTGTGTTTATCTTCAGTTTAAACCAGCATCTGCAGTTCCTTCCTACACACGCGATACTATACGATAGAACTTTATTAATCCCAGGAGGGAAATTGTGTGTGTGTGTGTGTGGGTATATAAATTATACACACAGACACATATATATATATATGGTTATACCTATATAAATATACACTGTTTTGTTTTCTCGTTTATAACATTGTTTAGAGTACTATGTTTACATATTCTGTTGTGCTGCTGCAAGTAAGGATTTCATTGTTCTAACTGGGACATGAGAGAATAAAACACTCTTGACTTACGTCGCTAATGTGTGGGATAGAACTAGTGTACAGGTGATCGGTGGTCGGCGTGGACTCGGTGGGCCGAAGCGCCTGTTTCCACGCTGTATTTTTAATTAAACTAAAAACACAAAAATCAGAGGGAGTCTAAAGAAGGGTTTCTACCCGAAACGTCACCCAATTTCTTCTATCCAGAGATGCTGGCTGCTCCATAGTTCCCCCGTATAATTAAAGCATGGAATAGTCTTCATCCTACCATAGTTACCCAACCAGACGCAACTAAATTTAAGGTAGCTCTTTTTTCCCAAGACCCTTTTTTGCTTAAGCCCAAGTCAAGAGTCAAGAGAGTTTTATTGTCATGTGTCCCAGATAGTACAATGAAATTCTTGCTTGCTGCAGCACAACAGAATATGTGAACATAATACAGAACAGGAGATAAAAGTTCAGTGTGTCTATGTACCATAGACCATATATATACACAATAAATAAACAGATAAAGTGCAATAGGCTGTTATTATTCAGAGTTTGGTGGTGGACTCTCCACCACCCCCAGCTTAAATTCCATTTGGAATATTTTTGGAGGAGCAGGAAACCAAGAAGCAAGAGTTACTCCAGGGAGTTACTCCAGCTCCAGGGAGTGATTCTGCGTTGGTTTTCAGCGGTCGCGGCGAGACGGCGACCGGACAGCAATGGCAGCCAGATCTCCCACAATGCAAATGGAGAGAGAAAGTGCCCAGCGCCGACCTGTTTCTGTGGCAGTGCACATGTGTAGGTCCGATGATGTGCTGGCCGTGGTTGTGCGCATGTGCAGGGGGAGGTTGTGCAAGGGGAGGATGTGCAGTCCGTGGCATGTGCAAGGCGGCCGGCCATGCCGGTGGATGAGGAGCGGCTGGAGAGTGGAGACCCGGCGGCCCGGACACGGATGGCAGGCGGAGACAGAGAATGACAGAGAGAGAGGGAGAGATAGAGAGGGGAGCCCGCTCAGAGTTGAACGGCAGGTGTCCCACCGGGCAAAATGACACGGCTTTTAGGTTGCCCGGCGGGACTTTAGATGGCCATTGGCACCTGGGCAACCGTTAATTTCGAGCCCTGGATGGGAATCATTGTCTTGCTGTAGATTGAACTGCCAGCCAATGAGTTTTGAGGCATTTGTTTGAACTTGAACAGGTAGTATGTGTCTATACACTTCAGAATTTATTATGCTACTACCATCAACAGTTGTATCATCAATGAAGATAAGCGAGCCAGTACCTTCAGCAGCCATACATGCCCAGGCCATAACACCCCCACCACCGTGTTTCACAGATGAGGTGGTATGCTGTGGATCTTGGGCAGTTCCTTCTCTCTTCGTCTAAGTTAATCTACATCTCATCTGTCCACAAGACCTTTTTCCAGAACTGCGGTTGCTCTTTTAAGTACTTCTTGGCAAACTGTAACCTGGCCAACATTGTGTTTCTGATCTGTTGGACAGGTGTTTGGGGATTTTTCTTTATTATAGAGAGAATTCTTCTGTCATCAGCTGTGGAGGTCTTCCTTGGCCTCCCAGTCCCTTTGCGATTAGTAAGTTTACCAGTGCTCTCTTTCTTCTTAATGATGTTCCAAACAGTTAATTTTGGTAAGCCTAAGGTTTGTCTGATGTCTCTAACAGTTTTATTTTTGGTTCTCAGTCTCATAATGGCTTCTTTGACTTTCATTGGCACAACTTTGGTCCTCATGTTGATAAACAGCAATAAAAGTTTCCAAAGGTGATGGAAAGACTGGAGGAAATACTAAGTGCTGAGAGCTCTCTTATACCTGCATTAATGAGGCATTTAAACACGCCTGAGCAATTACAAACACCTGTGAAACCATGTGTCTCAAACATTATGGTGCCCTGAAATGGGGAACTATGTATAAACACAGCTGTAATTTCTACATGGTGAAACCAAAATGTATAAAAATACCCTTTAATAAAATCTGACAATGTGCACTTTAACCACATGTGATTTTTTTTCTATACTAAATCTCAAATTGGGTGGAGATGCAAATAAATAAATGATAGGTCTTTGTCCCAAACATTATGGAGGGCACTGTATTCCATTCTTTTAATGATGGGTAGTGTGATTATTAAACAAAATGAAAGAAGTATAGCAAGTGTATGTAGAATGATATGATATGAGCTACTATAGTACATGAACGTTTTGACTTACGGAGAAATTGGCTTAAATATGGTTGTCGGATACTGTCCATAACTAGGGGCTATCAGAATTTCTATTCCGTAGGGTACATATGAGCATGTAGAATTGCATTAATGTGGTAGACAAAATCGGAGTAAATAGTGCTTACTACTAATAATGAAAAATATTGTGGACTTAATTTAAAAAGCAATAGGTTTGATATTAAGACCAGCCAGATCCCTGCAGGTAATTACAAAATAATAGCCATGAGTCATTTTGCTTGTGGGTTGTTGCTGCTGTGTAGCTCCCTGTTGTAGACAGTCGAAATGTATCCAATAATGTTGGGAAGAAAGGATGTGAATTGTCATAGATTTTTGTTAGAATTTATCACGTAATTTATTTTAGTTTCTGCTGAAATCTTGCAATTGGAATTGTAAATCCTATAAGGTAAAGTGAAATCTGGTGAGGGAGAAACAGTGGGTACAGGGGATGTTAATATTTATTTACAAAATATATGTTAACTGTGCTGGTTTAGGAGCTGGGAGATGGAAAACAGTGAGCGAAGATAGACACAAAATGCTTGAGTAACACAGCGGGACAGGCAGCATCTCTGGATAGAAAGAATGCGAGATGTTTCGGGTCGAGATCCTTCTTCAGACTGAGTCGGGAGAGGGAGCTACAGAGATAAGGAAATGTAAGGTGTGAAAACGAGACAAAGGGGATGTGGATCAAGGGACATGTAGAATAGATCATTGTTAGCTTGGAAAAGGTAACAACAAAGCAAACAGATAAACTATAAACAAGGACAGTCAGATTAGTTGGAGACCTGGGAAAGGGGGAGGGATGGAGAGAGAGGGAAGCAAGGTACACAAAAATGCTGGAGAAACTCAGCGGGTGCAGCAGCATCTATGGAGCGAAGGAAATAAGTAACGTTTCGGGCCAAAACCCTTCTTCAGGATTACTTGAAGTTAGAGGTCAATATTCATACAGCTGGGGTGTTAAAGGTCTGTCTCACTGTGCGAGTTGACCCACGAGTGACCCCGAGTGAAAGACTCGTGGTTGCGTACGAGACTACAAGTTTATGATCCAGAGTTTAACCGAGTTCCCACGGGTATGTCTACGTTTCCCGTTTACTTCTCATTTCTGCGATGTTCCAAGTTCGTCTCCCGAGTGTACCAAGTTCCTCTCCCGTTAATCTTGAGGCAACAATGTATATCGAACTGTTGAAAAATCATCACATGTTAAAAAAAATGATGTCATGCCAGCCAAAGAACGTAGAGACTATTGTGTTTGCTGCATGTGTTCTGCACAACCTGATCCCTATCAGAGGTGCAGCTTCAGGATCAGCAACAGCCATGCAGGACGGTGACTTAGTGGACAGTCAAACAGGGAGAATAACACTAGGTGCGTGGAGGAGTGGTACAAACGACGAGACTTTGGTGCCACTGCAGTGTTTTCGAGGTAACACAGGGACCAACAGTGTAAAAGAGCAGAGAGACCATCTCTGCTCCTGCTATAATTCAGAATTGGGCAGTGTGCCGTGGCAGGACAGCTTATTTTGAGCGGCTGCCGACCACAGGTACATCACTGCATGAGGAGAGCCCACATGCAGAAGAATCCAGTTAATTTCATGTTTAGTTTAAATCCTGCTGACTTTTCATTGTTTAACTTTAAGTGTGGATTTTATTTTTTATTGTGGTGTAAAAGTAATTTCATTGCATCTGTCTTTCCTTTAAAACGTGGTTATCATGCATCTGCTTATCTGATTGTAGATCTCAAAACTTGTCATTTAGCGCATTGCATTGTATCTTTTATTGCCTGAATTTAGACTTGTGCATTTCTCAGCTGAATTAGTATATAGTGGAAATACTTTTATTTGTGCTTCATTTGTTGATTTTCATTTATGAGAAGCCCTTTTCAGACAGTGGTGTTTGCTGTAGTGCTACGTTTCTCAATATGCGCAAAAACGCGTTTTTTATATTGAACAAGAATAAAGACTTTGTTTCACATTCAAGACATTTGTTTCACATAAGACTTTGTCTTATTTTCTGATCTACTGAGAGGTGGCAATTTTAAACATTTAAAAAGCAGCATATGAGGCAGTTGAGTCCTTAAATCTCACAAATGATTGTGAGAATCAAGATGTGAATATATTTTGCCTTCCTCTATTTTGTGTTTTATGATGAAAGGAATATTACATTCAAGTCATGAGACTTTGCAGTGATATTAAAATGAAGACTTCCAGACATCAATTTGATCTTGATAGCAAAGAACTCTCTTTTATTGTGCAATGAAGTAAACAAACAGTGAGAATCAAACGGATCAGCAAAAAGCTTTTCAACACAACACAACACAACACAAATTTATATATAAACTTCAAGCATTTTTTTCTTTTCAACCCACTCTGTCACCTTATCAATAACTTGCTTAACTTTGTTAAGCAGAATTTGTCTTTAAAAAGTCTAAGTAACTGATATTTCTGTCCCTGATTATTGTTTCTAAAAAGAGTTCCCACGGTAGAATCACGAGTCACAAAGTTAAACGCACGGGCCACTACGTTCTTACAACGAGTTTAAAATGTTTCAAATTTTAACCACAAGAGTACATTTTACTCGTGGAAAAGTACAAACATGTTTGAACTTTTGCAAGAGTTAACAAGTTTCACGTGTACCTCCCGTTAGCACCAAGAGTCGCTAAGTTGCATCCACGAGTTCAGACGTTTCCGCTACGTTAATTGTACGTGATTACCACGAGTTAAATTTGTTTTAAACTCGGGGTCACTCGTGGGTCAACTCGCACAGTGAGACAGCCCTTTTAGCTGCCCAAGCGAAATATGTGTTGTTCCTCCAATTTGTACTGGGCCTCACTCTGACAATCGAGGAGGCCCAGAACAGATAGGTCAGTGTGGGAATGGGAGGGGGAGTTAAAGTCAGTCTGAAGAAGGGTCTTGACCTGAAATGTCACCCATTCCTACTATCCAGAGATGCTGCCTGTCCCGCTGAGTTACCCCAGCATTTTGTGTTTATCTTCGGATTAAACCAGCATCCGCTGTTTCTTCCTACTGCATAACACTGAGCGATCTAACCAAGGTTAACAGGTCTCTGAATTTGTTATACTACGAAGCTGAGAAACTGTCTGCACTCTGGTATTTAACTAATTTCATTAGATAGAAGGCGAACAGAAGATTTTCACTAGCTCTCAGGACGGGTGACAATAATAAACCTAAACTTAAGGATGGACTTATTTTCTTTGGCAAAGAGATTGAAGACATGGACAAAGATTAAAGGATATTTGGGGAAAAATGTGTTGATCCAAAGTGCTGTGGTGTCTCGATTTCTGTGATTAGGTCAGAAGACCTTGTTGCATTGAAAAGGTATCTTGGAAAAACGCTTGAAGAGCCACAGTTCTCTTGAAGTTAGAAAAATCAATATTCATACCACAGGTTTGTCTGCCCAAACTTGCAATCCAGCAGTATGAATATTGATATCTCTAACTTCAGTTACGCTTGCATCCCATGTCCTCCCCCACCCCCCCACCCTCATCATCGTACTGTTGTTCACTGTCGTCTTGTTGAGTTTCGTTCTTTACATAATTCGTTATCACCTACCCCACAGCCAACAATGGACCATGGTGTGCTCCACCTATCCTTGATCATTGTTACTTTTTTGCAGTTCTTTCATTCTTTTTCCATATCTCTATCATTGTCTATATCTCTCGTTTCCCTTTCCCCTGACTCTTAATCTGAAAATGGGTCTTGACCTGAAACGTCACCTATTCCTTTTAATCAGAGATGCTGCCTGACCCGCTGAGTTACTCCAGCTTTTTGTATTTAATTTCTCTGTAGATTGGCTGGTGTTAAATTTTGTCTGATTAGGCTCCTGGGAACCATCTTGAGCGTTTGTTGAAGGAATATCATATTTCCTATGTATATTTAAAATGTGCCATCAGTTCTTGTGCAAGAAAATGAAAAATAAAGGCGTGATTATGTATGAAATTTGTTGTTGATTTATAAATTACACTATGATTTATAAATTCATAGATTCATACAGTGTGGAAACAGGCCCTTTGGCACAACTAGATACATAGATACATATTCAATAGGTGCAGGAGTAGGCCATTCGGCCCTGCGAGCCAGCACCGCCATTCAGTGTGATCATTGCTGATCATCCACAATCAGTGCCCTGCCTTCTCCCCAATTCCTGCCTTCTCCCCATATCCCTTGATTCCGCTAGCCCTAAGAGCTCTATCTAACTCTCTTTTGAATGCATGCAGTGAATCAGCCTCCACGGCAGAGAATTCCACAAATTCACAACTCTCTGTGTGAAAAGGTTTTTCCTCATCTCAGTTCTAAATGGCCTATCCTTTATTCTTAAACTGTGGCCCCTGGTTCTGGACTCCCCCAACAACGGGAACATGCTTTTTGCGTCTAGCGTGTCCAATCCCTTAATAATTTTTGTGTTTCTACACCGACCAACATGCCCTATCTACACTAGTCCCACCTGCCTGGGTTTGGTCCATATCCTACTAAACCTGTCCTATCCATGTACCGATCTAAATGTTTAATAAATGTTGTGATAGTACCTGCCTCAGCTACCTCCATCGGCAGCTTGTGCCATACACCCACCACCCTTTGTGTGAAATAAAGTCACCCCTCAGATTCCTATTATATATTTCAATCTCACCTTAAACCTATGTCTGGTTCTGGATTCCCCTACTCTGGGCAAAAGACCGTGCAATTACCCAATCTATTTTTCTCGTGATTTTGCACACCTCTATAAGATCACCCCTCGTCCTCTCTTGCGCTCCAAGGAATAAAGTCCGAGCCTGCTCAACCTCCCCCTATAGCTCAGGCTCTTGAGTCCTGGCAACATCTTGGTCAATCTTCTCTGCACCCTATCCAGCTTATGGATTTTCAACTCTCTTTGCAATGGAACATGGGTTTGCTTTATGCGAGGAGGTGCTGAGGGGTTATATTGTGTGCAATAGGATGCAAGCAGTAGTTTTCTGGTTCGAGTTGGTGTTCAGTAAGGAAGCTTGCATCAACCAATGGGTTCCAAAACCACACAGCACAACTCTGACCATAACCCATGACCCTGCCTCGAGCGTACCAACCTCCTGCCAACGTTGCATTACTATTGTTGTTCCACATCTATGACCGACAATTTATTGTACATTTCTTATTGTTGTGGTCCAATGTGTCTGTAAAGCTGCAGCAAGTAAGGATTTTGTTGTGTGGGAAAGAACTGCAGATGCTGGTTTAAATTGAAGGTGGACACAAAATGCTGGAGTAACTCAGTGGGACAGGCAGCATCTCTGGAGAGAAGGAATGGGTGATATCTCGGGGCGAGACCCTTCAGGAATTCCGTTGTTCCGGTTCATATCCGGAGTTTGAACGTTCCCCCTGTGACTGCGTGGGTTTTCTCCGGGTGCTTTGGTTTCGTCCCACACTCCAAAGACGTACAGGTCTGTAGGTTAATTGGCTTCGGTAAAATTGTCCCTAGTGTTGAAGGTAGTGTTAGTGTATTGGGCGCTCATTGGTCAGCACGGACTTGGTGGGCCGAATGGCCTGTTTCTGCTCTGTATCTCTAAAGTAAAAGTCTAAAGTAAAGTCTTGAATATCTGATATAATGTGAGCAGTGTCAACATACTTTAGAAAATATTTCCATCCATGCCAGTCTAGTTTTGAGATATAAATATATCAAATTCTTCAAAGCAGAAATGGATTATTATAATCTAAAAATCCCAATTGATGTCTAATTTGTTCATTTTGCATTGTTGATGCTGTAGTTAGAATTATTTGGGAGTGCTATTTACAGGCCCCAACCACCAAAGGGCAAAGAATCTGTCGATGGCTAGATCAACAATGACAATAGATGGCATGCTTATTGAAGATTTACACAAAATGCTGAAGTAATTCAGCGGGACAGGCAGCATCTCTGGATAGAAGGAATGGGTGACGTTTTGGGTTGAGACCCTTCTTCAGACTGAGAGTCAGAGGAGAGGGATACATAGAGATAAGGAAGTGTAAGCTGTGACATCAAACGAGACATCAAAGGGGATGGAGCACAAGGAAAATGTAGAATAGATCATTGTTAGCCAGGACAAGATGACAAAGAAGCATACAGATATAAAATTTAATCAGGGGGTCAGTCAGACTGTCGGAGAACTAGGAAGGGGGAGGGATGGAGAGAGAGGGAAAGCAAAGGTTACGAAGTTAGACAAGTCAATATTCATACTGCTGGGGTGTAAGCTGCCCAAGCAAAATATGAGGTGCTGTTCCTCCAATTTGCACTGGGCCTCACTCTGACAGTGGAGGAGGCCCAGGACAGAAAGGTCAGTGTGGGAATGGGAGATCTGGTAGGTTTAGGCAGAATGAGCCGAGGTGTTTAGCGAAATGATCACTGAGCCTGCACTAATTATTGAAGGTCTCCGACAAATCATGGCAGTTGATGTTGAGCCGTTCTCATATGGTTTTATGAAGCAGAAATGTTAAATTCCCACTGGGAAGGGAATTCGCCGACTGACTTTGCTCGTGGGGTCTCAAATGCTCTCTCGACGACCTTGTTAGAAACCTCTCTGTTAAGGGTCTGGAATACAATTTGACAGATTAGGAATGTCAAATTAGGTGCATGCACCTGTGTGTGTTTTAATTTTTAATACGCCCTTGCACAACTCCCTCTTGAATGTTACAGTTGAATCTGCCATCATTGTCACTCTGGGCAGTGCATTCTGACTGTAACCACTGCTGCACAAGAATAAAAGTGGTTCCATGTGTCACTTTTGGTTCTTCTACCAATGGCTTTTTTTTTGTCTCTTGGTACTTCAGCCTTCCAATGGCAACTTCTTCCAATCAACACTCTCCATAATCTTAAATCGTGGAGATAACAGTTGCTATTATAAGGCAACTGAACCATCCCATCAACAACTAGAGAGCAGTCCTGACCTACTGTCTGCCTCATTGGAAACCCTTGAACAATCTTTGATCGGACATTACCGGAGTTTTTCTTGAACTAAACGTCTTTCATGTTTTTCCCTTTGATATGTGCACTGTGGGTGGCTCGATTGCAAACTTGTACTGTCTTTCTGCTGACTGGTTAGCAAACAACAAAAGCTTTTCGCTGTACCTCATTAAACATGACAATAAACTAACCTCAAATACCTTTGATGTCATCCCATAACCTTTTCTGTTCTTGGCTGGATGACCCCAGCACACCCAGTCTGAAATCCCTCATCCTTGGAATTATGTTAACAAAAACTTTCCTGCACCCTCTCCAAAGTCTTTGCATCTTTCCTTTAGTCTTGCAAACAAAACTAGACACTGCTCCAGTTGTGGCCAACCCAATGTTTTATCAAAGTTCATTTGGCTTCCTTCCGCTAGTGTTTGCCATTTTCACTGGGTTGGACATAATGACCTAATTGTGGCCAATTGATCCAGTACTTGGCATTCTTACATGCCATAGAAGCTCTATTTTGCATTTCTCTCGTCAGAAAAAGAAACTTTCAAAGTACTGATGTCTTTATTTAATTTCTAGGTCAGTTTTCTTTCCATACATTTATACCCTTTTTATTCTATAGTCTTCAATCTGACCTCAACCCTTTTTGTGGCAGAATATTGTATGCCTTTTGTGTGCCAGTGTGTGTGTGCGTGTGTGTGTGTACATATATATATATATTTATATGTACACACACACACACACACACACACACACACACAAACACACACACACACACACACATATATATGTTGACGTGCGTCAATATTTTTGCTTCAAGACAGAAAGGACACACTTATATAGAGATTTACATGGCTTTGGGTAAATCACTATGGTAATGTGATTCATCTTCAATTCCACAGACTGAGAGGAGAAGCAAGCTCTCCTTGTTCTCAAGGGGCTAACTAAGAAGAAAGAGAAGAAGCACCTGTGAGTTGCCACAAAATACAGTATTGTTTTACTGATACATGGACGGGAGCATAGGAGCGCTCTTTCTCCCTCAGAAAGTTGCTTTGATCATTTATGCCGTTTCAAAGGGCCATATCAGATTTTAGTTTGAGGGCCATATGAGATTTTAGATTAGCTCGAGTGTTCAGCTGAACAGCGAATGCGACACATTCCAAGTTACTTTGAGACATATGCTCAGTGGAGCAGTTAAAAGTTTGCACAGATTTTGAAAATATACTGCCAATAAAATTTTAACTCTGATGGGGAAACTCGATTATTCTTGAATTATTTAGCAGTTCCTTAAACAACAGATTACTTGTGGCATGATGTTGGGACGTAAGAACGATTGCATTTCTCATTCATCAGCCATGCGTTTCATATTGGGTGTCAGGGCCAAGTATGGTATTCACGTGAGGCACCAATAGAACATGAAACATAACACAAGTTGATGCTGACCTTGCCAGGGATGAATTCAAAGGACAAGACAAGATGGCGATGAAACCAAGTGACTTTTGCGTGCTGGTCCCAGAAGTGGATCTACTATCAGTCATTACAATTGCTCCACTCTTTAAAATCTTTATTTCAACAGCAGCACCTCACTCTAACGGTGCTATCTGTGCACTGTGGACGGCTTGATTGCATTCGTGTAGTCTTTTCACTGACTTGAAAGGACGCAACAAAAAAGTTTTCCACTGTACCCTCAGTACACGTGACAATAATAAACTAAACTAAGTTGTAGCAGGGCAAGTTTGCAACAATTATTAAAAAAATAAATAGAACATATCAAAAAACTATAGGCATTTTTGTACTCTGCATTAACATTGGCTTGGTATTTCTTATTGTTTTTCAGCAATAATTAATTACATGCATAAAGTTTTTTAAAAACTTGAAGCTGATCATTAATCAATATTAAATGGACCTCTTCTAGCTTGTGATATGTTGCCTCTTGTTTCATTGGATTTTGGTGCCAAAGTTAATTCAATCAACGTAACGGGGAAGTTGTAATAATACGGAACTGCAGATGCTGGTATATACCAAATATAGATACAAAAGATAGGCTAAAATGCTCGAGTAATTAAGCGGGTCAGGCAGCATCTCTGGAAAAAATGGATAGGTGATGTTTTGGGTCGAGACTGAAGAAGGGTCCCAGCCCGAAATGTTATCTATCTATTTTCTGTAAAGATGCTGCCTGACCCGCTGAGTTGCTCCAGTTTTTTTGTATCTGTAGCTGGAAAGTTATTGGTTTATTTTGAGCAAAATTCCATAAACGTTGAGAAACTTGTGACATTTCTGCATTTTTTATTCTCTTCCTGTTGGATTTCACAAGTTAAAATTGGGTTGGATATTAGTGTATTAAACATGACTCCATCAAATGAAGAGCTCATTACTTAGACTGCAACTTATTTTATCCTTGTTCCCATTAATTGACATGGTGAGATGTTTCTTGTCCTGAGCCTTCTTCAGAAGAAGTCTGAGGAAGGGTTCCAACCCGAAACGTCACCTATCCAAAGATTCCCCACTGTCCGGGAGCTAAGAATTCCTCTTCAATTTTTCATTTTTTATATTAACTTGTTTCCTCTTCTCAGTATTTTCCCTTTTATTTATCTTTGTTTTCTAAAAAGATCCTAAATCTCTAACCTACTACTAAACTTGCAAAATTATATGTTTTTCAACCACTTTCATACTATCCTTAAAGTTCTTTAACAGGCAAAGATGGGTCCTGACCAGAAACCTCACCTACCCATGTTCACCAGAGATGCCGCCTGACCTGCTGAATTACTCCAGCACTCTTGTGTAAACCTGCATCTGCAGTTCCTTGTTTCGACAAACTAAAAGATGATGTATCGTTTTCTTGCATTATTTCTTCCTCGTCAGAATATATTTCTGCTGAAAAATATGAAATATCTTCATTAAAGTCTGGCATGCCTTGATCTACCATCTTACCCGTAGTCTATTTTCTCAGTCCACTTTATCCAACATCATCATCATCATCATACTGTTGTAAATGTCTTTAATTAAATATCAGGTGCAGGTTAAAGATCCAGCTTTCTCACAAACCAAGGTGAAATTCTACTATACTGGGATCACCATTTCCTAGGGGGTTCCTTTACTATGAGATCATTAACTAATCCTGCCCCATTACACAACACCACATCTAGAATAGCTTACTCCCTGGTTGGTGTCTCAACATATTGCACTAAGAAACCAACTTGAATATACTCCTAAGACCTCGTTCTCAAGGTTAGTCTTGCCGACATGAGTCAAAACACTGGTCAGGCCACTGCGAGTATTATGTACAGTTCTGGTTCCCACATTGTAGAATTTCTGTGATTACACTGGGATTGGGATTGAAATGGGGTGGCACAGTGGCGCAGCAGTATAGTTGCTGCCTTACAGCGCCAGTGACCCACATTTGATCCTGACTATGGGTGCTGTCCGTATGGAGTTTGCATGTTCTCCTAGTGACCATGTGGGTTTTCTCTGGCTGCTCTGGTTTCCTCTCACATTCCAAAGAAATGCAGGTTTGTGGGTTAATTGGCTTCTGTAAATTGACCCTAGGATAGAACTAGTGTATGGGGATCATTGGTCGGCGTGGACTTGGTCGGCCAAGGGGGCCTGTTTCCACGTTGTATCTCTAAACTAAACTAAAAACTAAACACTGGAGCTAGTGTAGAGGAGATTCTCCGGTATGTTATCTGGATTCAGTCATGAAGAGGGATTGCATTGGCTGGGCTTGCTTTCTCTGGAGTGAAGGGGGCTGAGGAGTGACAATAGATAAGAAATATCTATTGGTGGCATGGTTAAGGTGGATGGTCAAAATTCACTTCCCATGGTTGGGGTAATTAAAACAAGAGAGCATAGGTTTAAGGTTAAATGAAGGTGTTTTAAAGCAGATCTGAAAGGTACGTTTTTTCATGCAGAAGATTGATATTTGGAACATGCTGCCAGAGGAGGTGGTGGAATCAGATACAATTACCATGTTTAAGGGGCTTTTAGGCAGACAAGCAGGCAAGGCACAAAGAGTACTGTCCTAATGAGGACAAATGGGATTAGTGTAGATGGCCAAAAGGTCAGCATGGATGAAATGAGATGTACAACTGATTAAATTTGCTCATGATTATTTTCTTACGCCCTATTATTTCTTGATTTATACTCTGTATTACAGAATAGCTTCTGTTAGGCTGCCTATGCATATCTCTCACCAATCATTGTTTCTTATCTTCTTCAAAATAGGTTCTGCATCTTTAGCCTCTGAGTTAAAATCATTCCTCAACGCTGCAGTGATTTTATCCTTTGTTATCTAACCTACTCTGCCTCCTTTTACTTTCTGACAATCCTTCTAAAATGTCTAATTCTGCTGACCATTCAGATGCTAACCTTGGCCATCTTGCAACCTTGTCCCAGTGAGGGCGATCAGATCAGAATTTGAATCTGGATTTGCGCAAACCCATCTGCCTTGATCAGTTTAAAAATGAGTATATTTGTTATTTTCTATTTGACATATTAAAAATTCTAGGTGGAACCTTGGAATTCGCTGTACATCGGTACACGCGACAATGAACTAAACTAAACCAAACGTGTTGTTTTGCAGCAGTTTTGCACATTGCATCCAGAGATTTCAGGTGTCAACTTTGCAGTGTGTGCGAAGAGTTATTACATTTAAAACGGCATCTTCACTGTGCCTTCAATGCAGCTAAACTTTCCAAGGTGCATAAAGAAAACAGATGCTAAACCACAGAGGGAGCAATTAGTAAGAGGGACTAAAATCTTCTCAAGCCAATGAGGGAATTGCAATAAACACATGTTCAGTCTGCAAATCACATTTGTGGATGCACTTAAAAAAATTGAAACATAAAGAGACAAGGAACTGCAGAAACAAGGAACTGCTGGTTTTCAAAAAAAAGTGCTGGAGTAACTCAGCAGGTCAGACAGCATAAAGGAGAAAATGAATAGGCGACATTTTGGGTCGACATCCTTCTTCACTCAAACATCACCTATTCTATTCTTCAGGGATGCTGCCGGATCTGCTAAGTTCCACCAGGGCTTTTTACCTTTTTCCTTTGTAAATATAGTGTGTTGAGTGAAATAAATAGATTTTAAGACTTCCTTCAGAAGAAGATTAAGGGAGTTATCAGAAATCTGACCATGCTGATCAGGAAATATTGAACAGATTGAAGCTCTATTTTCCAAGAAATTGAAGGCTGAGAGATGATCTGATTCTACCTTGCGCTGTTCAAATAACATTTTCCATTCCACAGTTGACTGGAAGAAATCAAACATATTATTGCAGGAAAGTTGACAATGGATTTGGGAAGTGACAAGGATTTTGTGAAAAGACTAGATAGAGGGTTATTAAAATTGAGAAGGTCAATTATTTTTTTTCCCCCCGGAAGTGAGAATTCATATCGGCAGCTTGTGAAAGAAGCCAGCATTCTACTTCAGTTTAGTTTATTGTCACATGTATCAAGATAGAGTGAAAAGCTTTTGTTGCGTGCTAACCATTCAGCGGAAAGACAATACAAGATTACAATCAAGCCATTTACAGTGTATATACACATGATAAGGGAATAATGTTGAGTGCAATGTAAAGCCAGTAAAGTCCGATCAACGATAGTCCGAGGGTCACCAATGAGGTAGATAGAAGTTCAGGACTGCTCTTCACCTGTGGTAGCATGATTCAATTGAATGACAACGGCTGGGAAGAAACTCCCTGAATCTGGAGGCGTGTGTTTTCACACTTCTATACCTGTTGCCTGATTGGAGAGGGGAGAGGAGGGAATGGCCAGGGTGCAACTGTTCCTTGATTATGCTGCTGGCCTTGCTGAGGCAGCGTGAGGTATAAATGCAGTCAATGGAAGGAAGGTTGGTTTGTGTGAGCCCAGACCATCACACAAAAAAAATGAATTCCCAATGGTATCACATCTTTTGGGAATAAGGTAAGGAACTGTCTCACCTGATGGCACCTTGAGGATGCCTTCACCACAAAGAAGGTTCAAGACACTGGCCCACATTGTATCTAATGCCTAAAGGGGAGGAGGGGAGGGGTGGGGGGTGAAAAGTACTGTTAGCTTTGCCAGCTACATCCATGTCCTAAGACTAAATTAAAAATAAATCATTGTGCCATTGAAGCAAGTGAAATAGATCTACAATGGTGTAAAATTATATATTCTACTCTCCAAGTGGTTTTTCTTTTTATAACTTATTGAAGAACTTGTAGCTAAGATCGGAAAGACACGTCAGCAAAAAATCGATGTTGCACATTCACCCCATATTGAAGCGACACAAGAAATATTTATATATTTCATGTAAAATTAGTCAATGCATTGTGGTAGGCCTGTTCTTACCTCCAACCTGGGCCGTTGATCGTGCAAATGTCAAGGTGGTATTGACTTGGTCTGAAGACCAGAGATTTAATGGGCAGCAGAATGGGGCATAGGTGGCACAGTAGCGCAGGGGGCAGAGCTGCTGCTTCACATCATCAGCGTCTAGGGTTAGATCCTGACGTCAGGTGCCCTCTTTGTTTGCACATTCTCCCTATGACGCACGAGTTTCCTCCGGTGCTCCCATTTCCACCCATTTCCCCAAAACGTGCGGGTTTGTTGGTTAATTGGCCTCTGTAAATTGCCACCAATGTGTAGAACTAGTGCGTAAACATGTGTAGACAAATCAATGGTCAGCATGGAAGGTCGAAGTGCTTGTCTCCATGCAGTATCTCTAAACTAATGAAAATCTGGCTTCAAGGTGATAATAAATTTCCATCCAACAACTTCTTGTACAGACAGAAATGGAAAACGTGTGTATACAGGTTCATTATGTGACTTGGAATCAGAGGCCCCGTGGGCAATCCTTTAGTTGCCGTTGCTATTGAGTTTCGTGCATCGCAAGTTACTAATGGGTCTCGATAATGAAATTTGTGATGCATAAGGAGTCTTTTCAAACATTCAGGCGGGTCTAAAGCAAAGACGACAACCCAGTAAGGAATGAATATAAATGCAAATAAGAATGCAATGGCGTGTAGATTTTCCACCCGTGAACTGCTGAGAGCTGTTGAAAATGGCACGCACTAGTGCTGCAGAGAGGATCTGTCACCTTGTTTTCCTTTGATAATTATTCAGCTGCACCTTATTATTCCCAACCCTTCCATCACCAGCAAGTTACATTTCATCCTCTGGCAACTTATAATTGAATACTTAACGTAACTGAAATTCAATGTTTTTTGCTCTTTACAGCCATCCCAGATGGCCTTGTGAGCTTTTAATTTGTGAGATTCTACAATATTTATAAGACACATGTATTCTCAATTTTAGGGAATGGTTTTAGGGACTTAAAGAGAAAAACTAAATCGGTTTCCATTTTTATTTTCTCCATTTTAGAGAATTGCCTTTTTCCTATTTGAGGGTTTCAGCCAGAATAAAACACAGGCTAACACAGTGCCAGGGCACATTGGAAAATGACAGCATCTGAGGCGGTCTGCTGATAATGAATGTACATTCCTTATGGAGCAACAGCATTTCATATTTCGCTTGGGCAGCTTACAACCCAGCAGTATGAACATCAATTTCACGTAACCGTTGCATTCCCACTCTACCCCCCCCCGCCTCCACCCTTCCCCCACCCTATTTGTCCCACTAGTTCCACCGTTTGCATCCTTGTATCCCTTCGTTATCACCTCTTACCCGGCTAACAATGAGCCCCTTATTGGGTTCCACCTTTCCTTGGCCATCTGTTGCCAGCCCTGCTTTGTTCTGGCCTTTTTTTTAAACCTCCAGTTCCCTCCCCTCTACTTTCAGTCTGAAGAAGGGTCCCGACCCGAAACATCAGCCATCCTTTCTTACTCCAGAGATGCTGCCTGACCCGCTGAGTTACTCCAGCACTTTGTGTCTTTCCTCGATATAAACCAGTATCTGCAGTTCCTTTCTACATTCCTTTTCATCTTGTTTCCATTGCTGTGTGATTGTAAATGGCACAAGCAAGTTAGTGTCTCAAACTTGAATCTCATATGCTTCATTATGGTGGAATGACGCAGCGCAGCCAGGGACCTTTCAGTGCATTGTTGGTTATTTGAAAGCTATCTATTTGCTCCCCTTCACCACCTATTTGCTTTGAGTAATCATTTTGATGGAGCTCAATACCAGCCTCGGATCCTTGTAAGTGAAAGGTTGAGTCGAAGGCGTTCCCTCCAATATAATTTATTTTGCAGTGTTCATTGGATTTCTGGACTATCGAATAGATTCTCTAAACCGGACCGCGTGGTACATTAAAAATTTAACTCCCTGCATCCAGTATCCAGCTGTTGTGGCTTTAATTACATTTGTTATATCAATCAGGCATCCTGTTCGACGAACAGACGTGAATTTGCATTGAGTTTTTATCCCCTTTTAAATATTAGTGGTTTTTCAGTTCTCATCCCTTCAGGACTTTCCGAAGTGCTTCACAGCTAATGAAGTGTGTTTGAAGCGCCATGCACGTTGGAAGCATTTCATCCATTGCCACTTTACTTCCACATTTAAAAAGGAGAAATAACTCGCTGCAGCTGACTAGTAATTACTGCAGTGAGTCATTGTACTGGAAGCCAGCATGATGCGTATGGCTTTGTGTTGTATTTTTAGTTATCTTTTTGTGCATTGCTCCTGCACATAAGCAGGCAAATAGATTTGTAAAACTACAGACAAGGAGCATCTGGTTTAGGGTTTAGAAATCTTAACGCATGCTCTGTTGCACATTAGAATATTCTGCCCAACATTAGTTCCTTTTATTGGGCCTGCACTGTCACAGTGACACAACTAATAGAGCTACCACCACACAGCTCCAACAGCCCAGGTTCAATACCGACATCAGCCGCAGTCTTGTGTGCAGTTTATATGTTCTCTTATCAATACGTACGTTTCCTGTGGTGGCTCAGATTCCCTCCTCTGTTCTAAAGACATATGGGTTTTAGAATGGAGATGAGGAATTTCTTTAGCCTGAGGGTTGTGAATCTGTGGAATTCAGTGCCACAGATGGCTCTGGAGACAAAGTCATTGGGTATTTTTAAGGCAGAGATTGATAGGTTCTTGATTAGTAAGGGTGTCGAAAGTTACAGGGAGACGGCAGGAGAATGGGGTGGAGAGGGAAATATAGATCAGCCATGATTGAATGGCAGAGCAGACTTAATGGGATGAATGGCTGAAATCTGCTCGTATGTCTTATGGCCTTATGGGTTGATAGATTAATGCACCATTGTAAATTGTCCTTGCTTTGTAGATGAGAGATAGAATTTGTAGGTGGGAGGGGGTAGAGTTGGTGTTAATGGTGGGACCATTTCTTGGAATGTATGCGGGATAGTTATCTAAACCAACATGTAGAGGAACCAACGAGAGAGCAGGCTATTCTAGACTGGGTATTGAGTAATGAGGAAGGGTTAGTTAGTAGTCTTGTTGTGCGTGCCCCCTTGGGCAAGAGTGACCATAATATGGTTGAGTTCTTCATTAGGATGGAGAGTGACATTGTTAATTCAGAAACAACAGTTCTGAACTTAAAGAAAGGTAACTTTGAGGGTATGAGACGTGAATTGGCCAAGATTGACTGGCAATTAGTTCTAAAAGGGTTGACGGTGGATATGCAATGGAAGGCATTTAAAGACTGCATGGATGAACTACAAAAATTGTTCATCCCAGTTTGGCCAAAGAATAAATCAGGGAAGGTAGTGCATCCGTGGATAACAAGGGAAATCAGGGATAGTATCAAAGCAAAAGATGATGCGTACAAATTAGCCAGAAAAAGCAGCATACCAGAGGACTGGGAGAAATTCATAGACCAGCAGAGGAGGACAAAGGGCTTAATTAGGAAAGGGAAAATAGATTATGAAAGGAAACTGGTAGGGAACATAAAAACTGACTGCAAAAGTTTTTATAGATATGTGACGAGAAAGAGATTAGTTAAAACAAATGTAGGTCCCTTGCAGTCAGAAACAGGTGAATTGATCATGGGGAACAAGGATATGGCGGACCAATTGAATAACTACTTTGGTTCCGTCTTCACTAAGGAAGACATCAATAATCTGCCGGAAATAGCAGGGGGTCGCGGGTCAAAGGAGATGGAGGAACTGAGTGAAATCCAGGTTAGTCGGGAAGTGGTGTTGGGTAAATTGAATGGATTAAAGGCCGATAAATCACCAGGGCCAGATAGGCTGCATCCCAGAGTACTTAAGGAAGTAGCTCCAGAAATAGTGGATGCATTAGTGATAATTTTTCAAAACTCTTTAGATTCTGGAGTAGTTCCTGAGGATTGGAGGGTAGCAAACGTAACCCCACTTTTTAAGAAGGGAGGGAGAGAGAAAACGGGGAATTACAGACCAGTTAGTCTAACATCGGTGGTACACAAAAATGCTGGAGAAACTCAGCGGGTGCAGCAGCATCTATGGAGCGAAGGAAATAGGTAACGTTTCGGGCCGAAACCCTTCTTCAGACTGATGGGGGGTGGGGAGAAGAAAGGAAAAAAGGAAAAAGGCGGAGGAGGAGCCCGAGGGCTGGGGGAGGGGAGGAGACAACCAGATGGCTGATGAAGGGGAGGGGACAGCAAGGGCTAGCAGAATTGGGAGAATTCAATGTTCAGGCCACCAGGATGTAGACTGCCCAAGCGGAATATGAGGTGCATTTCCTCCAATTTACGGTGTTGCTCGCTGTGGCCATGGAGAAGACCCAGGACAGAGAGGTCAGATACGGAATGGGAGGGGGAGTTGAAGTGCTGAGCCACCGGGAGTTCAGGTTGGTTATTGCGGACCGACCGGAGGTGTTCGGCGAAACGATCGCCAAGCCTCCGCTTGGTCTCACCGATGTAGATCAGCTGGCATCTAGAGCAGCGAATGCAATAGATGAGGTTGGAGGAGATGCAGGTGAACCTCTGTCGCACCTGGAACGACTGCTTGGGTCCTTGAATGGAGTGGAGGGGGGAGGTGAAGGGACAAGTGTTGCATCTCTAGTCTAACATCGGTAGTGGGGAAACTGCTAGAGTCAGTTATTAAAGATGGGATAGCAGCACATTTGGAAAGTGGTGAAATCATTGGACAAAGTCAGCATGGATTTACGAAAGGTAAATCGTGTCTGACGAATCTTATAGAATTTTTCGAGGATGTAACTAGTAGAGTGGATAGGGGAGAACCAGTGGATGTGTTGTATCTGGACTTTCAGAAGGCTTTCGACAAGGTACCACATAAGAGATTAGGATACAAACTTAAATCACACGGTATTGGGGGTTCAGTATTGATGTGGATAGAGAACTGGCTGGCAAACAGGAAGCAAAGAGTAGGAGTAAACGGGTCCTTTTCACAATGGCAGGCAGTGACTAGTGGGGTACCGCAAGGCTCAGTGCTGGGACCCCAGCTATTTACAATTTATATTAATGAACTGGATGAGGGAATTGAAAGCAACATCTCCAAGTTTGCGGATGACACATAGCTGGGGGGCAGTGTTAGCTGTGAGGAGGATGTTAGGAGACTGCAAGGTGACTTGGATAGGCTGGGTGAGTGGGCAAATGTTTGGCAGATGCAGTATAATGTGGATAAATGTGAGGTTATCCACTTTGGTGGCAAAAACGGGAAGGCAGACTATTATCTAAATGGTGGCCGATTAGGAAATGGGGAGATGCAGCGAGACCTGGGTGTCATGGTACACCAGTCATTGAAAGTAGGCATGCAGGTGCAGCAGGCAGTGAAGAAAGCGAATGGTATGTTGGCTTTCATAGCAAGAGGATTTGAGTATAGGAGCAGGGAGGTTCTACTGCAGTTGTACAGGGTCTTGGTGAGACCACACCTGGAGTATTGCGTACAGTTTTGGTCTCCAAATCTGAGGAAGGACATTATAGCCATAGAGGGAGTGCAGAGAAGGTTCACCAGACTGATTCCTGGGATGTCAGGACTTTCATATGAAGAAAGACTGGATAGACTTGGCTTATACTCGCTAGAATTTAGGAGATTGAGAGGGGATCTTATAGAAACGTATAAAATTCTTATGGGGTTGGACAGGCTAGATGCAGGAAGATTGTTCCCGATGTTGGGGAAGTCCAGGACAAGGGGTCACAGCTTAAGGATAAGGGGGAAATCCTTTAAGACCGAGATGAGGAAAAACTTTTTCACACAGAGAGTGGTGAATCTCTGGAACTCTCTGCCACAGAGGGTAGTTGAGGCCAGTTCATTGGCTATATTTAAGAGGGAGTTAGATGTGGCCCTTGTGGCTAAGGGGATCAGGGGGTATGGAGAGAAGGGAGGTACGGGATACTGAGTTGGATGATCAGCCATTATCATATTGAATGGCGGTGCAGGCTCGAAGGGCCGAATGGCCTACTCCTGCACCTATTTTCTATGTATCTATGTATCTATGTGCATGATAGTAGAATGAGTAAAAATAGATGCATGATGACCGGCATGGACTCATTTGGCCAAAAGCTGTTCTGTGTCTCTAGATCAATGAAGTTACAGTGGTCCTCTCATTTTTGGTCTGTTGTGTTAACTTTTTTCATGGACTGAGTGTACCCAAGCATCAAACCTCTGAAATTAATATTGCAGGAAGAGGCTATCCGGCCCATTATATGCATGCCTGATGAAAATGGACATGAGGCTAATTCCACTTGGCAACTCTTAGCCCTGAGCGGTGGCAAATTATACCAAGGCCGTGGCTGTCATCTAGGTGGTACTTAACTCTGGTGAGCGCTTCTGCCTCCACACACTTCCAGGCAGTAAGTTCAACACCACCTCTACGTTTTGAGTGAGGTATTATTTCCTTAATGGGCCTGTCCCATTTTGGCGTTTTTTCAGGCGACTGCTGCCGATTGTCAAGTTGCCAGACAAACCGCCAACTGGAACGGCAACGGTCAGAGAGAGAGAGAGAGAGACACACACACGCACACGCACACGCACATGCACACACCCCCCCACCTCCTCCTCAGCCCATTATGCAGGCGGGGGACAGGGCAAGCGGGGGGGCGCTGTCTAAAAAATTCACACAGTACAAAGCCAAGGTGAAAGAGACACACATCACGATGAAATGGAAGGTTGGCGCTGTAAAAAGACGGCTAAAGCAGAGTGTACGGTAAGTCCTTTAAAAGAGGAAAAGGAGTGGAGACAACTTTTACGAAGCCAGAGATAGACGGCTGTGTCGCTCGGCGAACATTTAACATTACCAGTCGGTTATCCTTGGTTCTGAAAACTACTGCTTACCCTTTTTTTCCCCAATGAGCCAATGAAATTCACCGGTCAGCATCAGCTACAACCTACGAGAACCTTCGACCTCCTGGCAACCCATTAGTACCTCCTGGCGATCCACCTACGGCACGGGAATTCTCGCAACTCTCCATGGCGGCTTCATTCTAGTCGCCGCTAATTTTTCAACATGTTGAAAGATTCACTGCGACCATAATGAGGTCGCGACTAGTTCCCAGAATGCGGGAACTCCTCACGACCATGAAGGCGACTCCCCGGCAACCATCCGCGAACATGTGGCGACAGCATAGTCTCCTGCAGTCACCTAAAAAGTCGCCTAAGTGGGACAGGCCCATAACACATCTCGACCAAATGACACATCCCCTCTTGTTCTTGTTCTTGTCCTTTCTGGAGTGAGCATTTCTGCTCAACCTGTCTTAATTTTATACATCTTAATATATCTTCCCTTGGCATCCATTGCTCTAAAGAACATATCCCTAGCCAAGCCAGTCTTGCTTTCTTGATAATTAATATTTCTTCACCCTCAGCAGTATCCCCTTAAATCTCCTCTGCACCATTTCTCGTGCTGTGGAATCCCTCCCATTGTTAGGTGACCAAAGCTTTGCACAGAACCAAATGAGATGAGGCTGCAACGGACCTTTATGGCGAGCTGTAGCTTGGACTATGGAAAAATTGCATCCAAATCTGCCGACTATTACATATGGACACAGTGGGCTGTTTCATGCGTGGGCTACTTAATCGGGGTTTGTCTTTATGTATGGCAATAATTGCACAGATCCATATGCAAAAAAATGTAATTTGCTCTCACTATGGTACACGTGAAAATAAAAAGAACCATTGAACCAGACTGAGGGAACTCAGTTTCTCAAAACTGATAGTTACGGCAGAAATCGTGAAATAGAAAATTCAAATCTGGGGGACGAAACTAAGCAGCACGATTGGAGATTAGTTTTGCACTATTCAAAAGCTGAGTAAAAATCTAAATAATCATTGAACTCCTGTGTTGTAAGCTGTTAAAATAATTTACAGCTAGTCACTGTGTCAAATCAGTGGTCACAATCATGACAATTGATAACTAATTTTTGATTTTATTGTCACAATTAGCACACTGGAAGGTTGTAATCTACAGGCTAAGCCGGTGTTTGATTTTTTTTTTCTGGCAGGATCATTGCACTGAAGCAAGGTCATCAAAACACTGAATCTTAATTGTTATTGTATTACTCATAGTATCTATCAGTGCACCTGGTTATAAATGTTCTCAGAACATAGATCATTTTTCAGCCAATTAATTTGATAAACTTTCATAGTCTTCAAAGGCAATGAAAGTATGTGACCGAGAAACTAATGAAAAGCAAGCTAATTGCATAGGTAAAGATTTGTGTAGTTACCAAATTCCTCAGTGCATATATGAATGAATGGTAAATAATGGATGGTCAGGGATGATTAAAAAAACGCAGCCAAAGGTATAGGTTTGTCATTAACACAAAGCAGCATTGTTAATAGTGACCATTGACTGATTAATTTACACAATTAATAATGGAATAAACTCATACACAGAACTGTTATAAATGGATTTCAATGTAAACAATTTTTATTTTTAACTTTGGATCTAAAGTGAAATAATCTATTATTTCACTTAAGGTGAACAGCAAGAAGCAATTGATAGAAACAAAGAACTGCAGATGTTGGTTTACAACAACAAAAAAAGAAACAAAGTGCTGGAGTAACGCACCGCAGTATCTCTGGAGAACATGGATAGGTGACATTTTGGGTCTGGATCTTCTGTCAGACTGATTGTAGTGCGGGGTAGGGGGGGGAGGAGAAGCAATAGATGTTCAGAGACTTGAGAACCTGTAGGCAAAAACGTTAGCTGGAGTATCTGAAGGCAGATGTTGTACAAAGCCCTGATTATATTACTCCTTGAGCAGTTCTGGGCACCATAGATTTGGAACGACACACTAATCATTGAAGGCGTGTAATACAGATTTATTGGACTATAAATTTTGAATTCTAAGAAATAAATTGTAATAGATTTCATAATCTTGGTTTGTTTTTCTTGGAATTTAGGATATTATACTTGATTTGATTGCAATTTGAATAATAAAAACTCTGGTATACATATACTGTTTCCACGGGTTTATTGGGCTAGATCTAGGATATAGTTTAAAGACATGGAAGTCTGTGGGTTTCACTGGGAAACACTCCAACAGCTCGCGTTATATCTGGCATAAAGTAAATGGTTATCAATGTTGGAGGTCAATAATCTCAGTTTTGAAGCTTTGTTCTGAGGATCTAGCTATGCCCAACATCTATTCTATCTGTTTGGGCATCAGGGATTATGGGGAAAAGGCAGGAGAGTGGGGTTGAGAGGGGAAGATTGATCAGCCATGATTGAATGGCATGGACCAAATGGCCTAATTCTGCTCCTCTAACTTATGAATGAATGTTCTTTCTGTGATATGGCTCGGTTGTTTGCTTGTGATTGCACAACACATTGTTCCATCTACAACGTATTAGCAAGTGAAGCAGACCATGATTGTATGCTCTAAGATTCGGGCATGGTCTGAAAAGTGACAAAGTTACATTCACATCAGCTAGGCAATGACCTTTTCCAACAAGAGAGAGACTAACCACCTCATCATGTATGCCTGACAGTCAATGATATTGCCATCAATGAGATCCTTGCTATCATTATTTTGGTGGTCACCATTGATTAACTGGGCCAGTTTAGATTGTTAGCTGCCAGAGGAATAGTTGAGGCAGGTACTATCGCAATGTTTAAGTAACATGGATAGGAGAGAATTAGGGGGGTATGTGCCAAACGTAGGCAGGTGGGACTAGTGTAGGTGGGACATGTTTAACGGTGTGGGCAAGTTGGGCAGAAAGGCCTGTTTCCACGCTGCATGATTCTGACTATGACTAAGATCAGATACAGGGTACTTTGCAGTGAGTGACTCACTTCCCAGCACCCCGCAGCCTGTCCACCATACAGGGGAATTAGTGAGCAAAATGACAGAATATTGCTGGGAATAATGTAGCTCCGAGTATCAATAAAACTGAATACCAGATTCAGAACAAAGCAGCCCACCTGATGGGCAATCTATCAACCTTTAACAGACGTTTGTTAAATTTACCACATGTTAATATTTTGTGACCTTTTTCTTTTTAACATGTGAAATAGGATGTCAAGGCTCAAAGTCACTATGGTCACAGCTACAATGATTCGTTGGCGCGGAAAAGCCACATTGATGACTACAGCACTTGGGACATTGTCAAAGCCACACAGTAAGTGCAATATCATTTTGGGAAAGATGTTGGAATCTGTTGTTTTTAATTTGTGTGTGAAAGATTCAATCGAAGAAATAGCTGAAAGATATAGCAGAGCCAATATTTAAATCTAGTTGACCTATCTTTCATCTGCAAATGTAGGTAATCATATTTTGTATCATGTGCATTAACTTGTATTGTAGAGTGTTTTTAATAAAGATAATCTACGAGTTTAATCAGTCAAAAATAAAGTTTGAGGCACAGTGGAGCCATACTCACCTGGCAGATGGGAAACCATGATCAAAAAGGTAATGCTCCCTTATCGAGGCTAGCCCATTGCACTTTGGAAATGCTGGCACCTGAGATGTCCATATTTTTGTGGGCGGCACAGCTGGTAGACTTGCTGCGTCACAGCACCAGAGACCTGTCTGTGGGGTTTCCTCCCACGTCCCCACAAGACGTACGGGTTTGTAGGTTCTTTGCCCTCTGTAAATTGCCCCCACTGTGTGAAGGGAGTGGATGCTAAAGTGGAATAACACAGAACTAGTGTGAACGGGTGATCAAAGGTTGGTGTGGAAAAAGGCCGAAAAGCCTGTATCCATGCTCTATTTCTCAAATAAACTATTGAGAGAGGTGGCCAAAATCCTGGTTTGAGGAGGGTCTTAAAAGAGTGGGGGAATGTAAAGTGAATTGGAGCTGAGCTCAACTGCTAAGATGGAGCTAGAGGTATGGGTCACAAGAAGGTCGAATCAGTGATAAAAATAAACTGCCGATGCTGGTTTATACCAAAGATAGACACAAAGTGCTGGAGTAATTCAGCATCTCTGGAGAACAAGGATAGGTTCAAATGCAGAAAATGGCTAGGTGATGTTTCTGGTCGGGACCCTTCTTCAGACCTATTCATTTTCTCTGGAGATGCTGCCTAACCCACTGAGTTAAAACAGCATTTTGTGTCTAAGCTTGAATCAGTGATGGAGAGCACTGGGAGATGTAAACTTGGACAGTGTTTCCACAGTAATGAGGGGTGAGGTCATTCAGGAATTAATTGTGAGAGTGAGAATTTCAAATGAGAACCAATGAGCACCAGGAAACACTGCATGTCAGGCCAAAAAGAATGATTGACAGGATACACAAGAGACTGTAGATCCTGGAATTTGGAGTTTGGTTTGTTAAATTAATGGTTTACCAGTTTCAAGAGTCAAGGGTATTTAATTGTCGTACGTACCGAAAACGGACACGATGAAATTCTTACAGCAGCATAACAGGTCTGCAAATACAGTATTCATAGGTAACACAATAAACAAAAAGTTCAATAAATTAAAAAAAAACGATATTAGTTCAAAACAAAAGCCCAAAGTCCCTAGGTAGACAAAAATGCTAGAGAAACTCAGTGGGTGAGGCAGCATCTATGGAGCGAAGCAAATAGGCAACGTTTCGGGCCGAAACCCTTCTTCAGACTTAACGTTGCCTATTTCCTTTGCTCCATAGATGCTGCCTCACCCGCTGAGTTTCTCCAGCATTTTTGTCTACCTTCGATTTTCCAGCATCTGCAGTTCCTTCTTAAACCCAAAGTCCCTAGTGCAATTTTAGTTTAGTTTAGGGAAACAGGCCCTTCAGCCCACCGAGTCCGCCATGACCAGCGATCTCCGCACATTAACACTATCCAACACACACTAGGGACAATTTTACATTTACACCAAGCCAATTAACCTATATACCTGTACGTCTTAGGAGTGTGGGAGGAAACCGAAGATCTCGGAGAAAAACCCACGCGGTCACGGGGAGAATGTACAAACTCCGTACAGACAGCACCCGTAGTCGGGATCGAACCTGGGTCTCCAGCGCTGCAAGGCAGCAACTCTACCGCTGCACCACTGTGGCCGCCAGTCAAGAAGGTTTAGATGGTGATTATAGTGTTTAAAAGCCTGATGGTTGATGGGAAGAGGCTGTTCCTGAACCTGAGGTCATAGTTTTCAGACTCCTCCACCTCTTCTTGATGACAGGAGTGCAATGAGAGCATGGGCTAGCGTTTGATGAAGTTGGCGGCCTTTTTGAGGCAGTGACTTGTTTACATCCCTTCGATGGTAGGGAGGTCAGTACCATGGTGTGCACCACTTTTGGTAATCTCCTTCTTCCTGAGTGTTTGAGTTGTTGAACCATACAGTGATGCAACAAGTGCACCTGGTAGAAGTTCCAGAGAGTATCGACATACCCAATCTAAAGGAAGTTGGAGGAACCTGTGACGTGGGGGCTCCAAGGCCATTTTCAGAGAACACTGGATGAATTAAGTCAGAAGGTGGGGGAGAAGTGGCTGAGTTGCAAAGCCAGGCAGGGACAGGTGATAATATGGAAGCCGCAGAAAGCAATCTTAGCAAAGTGGTAAGTTGGCTCAGGGTTATATAAAATGTTACGGTTACACCAGTGACAACATTTTCTCTTTTACTTAGTTTTTGAATTTGCCTGTGAATGCTGCTAATGCTGCTGTTTGAAAATATTTCCTTATTTCAGTTCTTCATAAGACATAGAAGCAGAATTAGGCTGTTCAGCCCATCGAGTCTATTCTGCCATTCCTCTGGGTGTTGGATGTATGAGTGGGTTGGATGTATTAACTTAATTGATTTTTAATTTAAAATAAAGCATGGTGGGTTTAAAAGTACTAGGCACACGGAGAGACATAAATGGGGTAGACAGTCAGACCTTTTTTCCTCGGTGCAAAAATAAAATACTAGGGGCATAGCTTGAAGGTGGGAGGAGTAAAGTTTAAAGGAGTTGTGCAGGGCAATTTATTTTTACATAGAAGGTCGTGAGTGCTTGGAACGTGCTGCCGAGGGTGATGGATGAAGCAGATATGATCATGGCATTTAAGAGGCTTTTGGATAGGCATATGGCTACACAGAATGGAGAGATATGGATTATGTACAGGTAGAGAATAGATGGTCTTGGGATCATGTTCGACACAAACATTGTGGACTGAAGGGCCTGTTCTTGTGCTGCACCTGTTCTAAATGCGGAGATCCTAAACTGAAAATGGTACAGAATGCACAGCTTTAAAAAAATCAACATAGATAAAATGCAAAAATAAGAGTCTTACTTTTGGAGAGATTTCCCTGTAGATTATTTAGCAGTGGAGCTCTTTGACTCGGGATGGTTTTGAACAGCAGATGGACGGAACTGAGCTGCTTAATGTCAATGCAAATGCTGGAAATGATGGAGAATTTGCAAGTTTCGCAGACAAACCCAAGGGAAGAACATGTTGAATTATTTCCGTCGCCCGGCTCTTTCAATCAATCTGCATCCATGCACATTTTTTTACGAACACAAGTAGGTTGATTTCTTTACCCCCAATAACCACTCAACAAAGTTCACATTTTTGTTTATTTTTTGTTTTTGTGCAGGGAACTGCAAGTAAAAATGGATCAGGCAAATTTATGCCCGATGCAGATGCAACTCATCCAACCTTCCATTCCCCACTTCGCCAGATTCACAAAGCTCCATCATATTAATAATATTCAATGGCACTTTATTGTCACATGTACCTCGATACAGTAAAATTCTTTGTTTTGCTTGCAGTTCAGTAAAATCATTCGAAGCATAAGCACGATCATAAGTACAAAAGTACGATGTTTGTAGTGTTAGAATAGTTGACTTCACCGTGGCAGTACACAAAGACGTTTCCAGTGGCATTTAGTGCCTTTAAAGTTATTATAAAAGATTGTGTCTTATCTTGGCCATAAAGGCCCATTGTCCTGGCAGCATCTCTAGGTCGGTGTTGCAGGGGTTGGTCTGGCCTGGCAATGCTGTCAACGTCCTCCACTGCTGCTCCGCCGCTACAGGCCGCGCCCGATCAACATGATCCCCAGACTGCTGCAGGGCCTCCCGCGGCCCACTCCACCGACACATCGACCTGTGATCACGCCCTCGCCTTCCGCAACCACCGCTCAGCCCCCGTGCAGCGGGCGCCTCCAGCGCCTGACCCCAGAGTGCTACCAAGGGCGTGGGAGACAAATCCCAGCCCGCTCCCTGGCACTGATTCTCTCCCAATCTGCCACCAACATTGCTAACTTCAAGGTCGCAAGCTGGCTGTGCTGAGGCCTGAGCGGTAGGGGGAAAAAAATGGCCAGCCCGAATGCAGTGGGTCAGATGAGTTCTTCTGCACCTCACACTTCAATAATTCCACAATGGGTGACATTGACCCGTGCTTGCAGACCTTGCGAGTTCAACCAAGCACAAAGGAACAATTCCAGTCAGAGACAGATCTTATCATCCCATCATGCAGGACTGAATTTAAATGTGAGTGCTTTGCTTGGGATGCTGTCAAATGCACTGCCTGCCCTCTCCCTTAATTCACTCTCCAGATTGGGCTCTATCTTCGATGATGTGAGGAAGCTAATTAGGTGCCCTCTTGAACCCTTCCTATTGTGTGGAGCAGATGCTTTCCCCGTGCTGTTAAGTTTCTTTGTTCTGCTTTCGATCCACTGGCTGCCTCACTTGGCCCATTCAATAGGCGGTTCAGTGTCGAATCATGTTGACAGAGGACATTGACTGGAGATGGGCCAAACTGAGACAAGTTCAAGATGACAAGAGTCTGCACTGAAGGACATTAATGAACCAGTTGGTTTTTTTTAATGAGAATCCAACAATGTTGGAGTCAATCAGCTGGTCACAGCTGTTTGTCTTGTAATTTAAATAATTAAATGTTAAATCTCT
>CM075979.1:69959983-70014812 GCA_038087875.1 Malacoraja senta | reverse complement strand
TTTAATTTAAAGAAAAAGCACGGAAACAGGCCCTTCGGCCCGACCGCATCCACTTCAACCATCGATCACCCGTTCACACGAGTTCTATGTTATCCCACTTTATCATCTACTCCCTACACACTAGGGATAATTTACAGCCGTCAATTAACCTACAAACCCGCATGTCTTTGGGATGTGGGAGGAAACCGGAGTGTCTATATAAATTTACAAGGTCACTCCTCAGCTTCATGCCCTCCAGGGGAAAAAGTCACACACAATCCAGCTTCTGAGGAACAAGTGGCAAATTGGATCCAAATTGGCCTTATGACAGGAAGCTGAGGATGATGGTGGAGAGTTGTTAATGTGATGAGGAGCGTTGCTCAGACGGCACCAGAACTGATCATGCGCACTTTCTTTGGTTACCTCTTATTGCTCAAATATAATGTAGTTTCTGTAGTTTGGTCAATCGTCAAACTGAGCAATTGCTGTTTTTTTACTTTCAAACAATAGAAATTATCAATTTAGATTTGCGAGTTGGTTGAAATTGTCTATGTGCTAGCTTTATCAAATGAAGAAAATTAGATATTAATTCAATGAGGTGATGGTTAAACCTTTGTCCAATTTTTTAATACAGCAAAATATGAAATGGAGGAACTCGGCAACATCTGAAGAGGCAAAAGGATGATTAACACTTCTGGTCGATTTATTTTTTAAATACAGGTCCACCACGGATTTTCCAGCAACTGCTTGTCCAGTACCTCCTTTAGTCTGGACAAAATGACAAGAGCACATTTGAAATCCCACCCCCCGGAAGTCCCCTCAAAACGTGGCCCCTAGGCTAGGTGAGACGGCCGATCTTTCCCTCATCGGGACTTCCATGGCCGATTGATGGGTCGAATTTGCCACTTGTGGCCAGGGCTCTGGAACTCCCGCCCAACCGCTGGCAGAACCGTTCCCATAGCTAACTTCCGAGGCCAACTTTGTGGGCCGGTATCTCGGTCCCCGTGACCGTGAACTCCAGCTAAACGGATAATACGGCAAGGGTCGAGAACCAAGGGTGCTGGAAAATCGGTGGTGGACCTGTAGTTTGTTTGGATTAGGCGTGGACAGCTGTTACTTTGTTTCCACTGCACACTCAGTTCAGTCTTCGTTAAAAAATTTATGTTTGGCTCAATTAGTTCTTTCCAACAGATCTACCATTCTCTGCCCATGAAGCTGCTGCGTTAGAAAGACAGTAGTGTGGAAAAAATGCAAGTGATTTACTTTCTCAGCTTTAGTTGTTTGGTGGAAGCAAGGTCCATAGCAGCTATTATGTTCTCCTTTATATCATATCATATTATCACTGCCACATTTGTACTGCACAAAACGTTTGCTTTAAGTGGAGAAAAGATCGATCAAGCTTGGAATTTCTTGCCGAGAAAGCCATCCCTTTTGAGTAAATCTGAACGTGCAATGTTTTTTTTAGTGCCTGTGTAAGAAAGAACTGGAGATGCTGGTAACATCGAAGGTAAACACAAAATGCTGGAATAACTCAGTGGGTGAGGCAGCATCTGTGGAGAGAAGGAATGGGCGGCGTTTCGGTTCGAGACCCTCCATCATACGGCCTCTAAACTATCTTGATGTGACAATGTAGCACCTCTGACTATGACTTTCTAGACATATGTTTCCACTAAGGAAGGACTGCAAAAGTAGGGGTACAGTTCCACCTCTGATGTTCCCGAGCCTCTCTGGATTATCTGTTTTGCTGGACCAACAGAGGAGTCCAATAGTACCAGTACAGTCCGCCGAGGGGCGAGATACCAGCTCGCAAAGTTGGCCATGGGGACAGATCTGCTGGCTCTGGGCAGGCTGGAGTTCCAGAGCTCCGGCCGCAGGGGGCAGATTCGACCTGCCGATCGACACCGATTGAGATCGGCCGCCTTACCCGGCCTAGGCACCACATTTTTGGGGTGACTTCCAAGGAGAATTTCAAGTGCGCTCTCGTAATTTTGTCTGGATTAAAGGAGGCCCCAGACCATCGGTTGCAGGAAAATTGTTGGTGGACCTGTATTGAATATAAGGTGGCTATTAATTGACCCAGCAAGTAGTTGAAATATGGAGCTTAATGGGGAGAAGGCAGGCACGGGTTATTGATTGGGGACGATCAGCCATGATCACAATGAATGGCGGTGCTGGCTCGAAGGGCCAAATGGCCCTCCTCCTGCACCTATTTTTCTATGTTTCTATGATTGGTCACTGAAACTAATAGCATGCAGAGCATTTAAGTGGATGTTAGGTAACTGTGAATTGGAGAAACACATGAAGGTGGGATCAAGGAGGTGAGAGTTGGCTGACGTAAAGTATCATTGTTGGAGTGACCTTTAAGGCTGAATGGCCTGATTCTTTGCTAGTCTTATGTAATTTTTCTGATCGGCCAAATGGAGACATAGTGAATTAATAAGGGCAACCACATTTATTTATGAAAACGTTTCTGTCTCTGTCGTGAAAGTGTGGCATGATTCTAGGGCACAGTAATGTGGAAAGTACAAATGCTGGAGTAACTCAGCAGGTCAGGCAGCATCTCTGGAGAACATGGATAGGCGACATCTCAGGGTCAAGACACTTCTTCAGACTTTGAAGGCCCAAGACATCACCCATCCAAGGTGTCCAGGAGAAGCTGCCTGACCCGCTGAGTTACTTGAGCATTTTGTCTGTCTTTAGTAAACCAGCATCTGCAGCTCCTCGTTTCTGCATAGTAATGTGGGTTGTATAATACTTAGCAAGTTGTTTGTATCAATTCAATGATTCATATGTGTTTACAAGTGTTGGTGGATTGAGGAGACATTAGAGCAAAGGGTGGCTCTGAATACGTGCAGTTTTTAGCAATTGGCATTGGAAAGAAATTGCATCAGAATTCCTGGTACCCTTCCTTTGACTCCTCTCTACCATGTACTCTAGCCTGAGTATTATGAGACCACTTATTACTTACCCCCTCACCCCAAGAGAATCGCTGCAATATGTTTGAATGATTGAGATCAGGAATTTCACGGACTGACTGAGTTAGAGTTATTCTATACAATACAACTTCAAGTTAAGCATCAAAGTATAATTTTTCAGTCAGTTGTGTGTAAGTGCTGAGAAATAAGATGGAAATCAATGATGATTATGATGCAGGATTAACAAAAAGCTTACAACCAAAGCATAATGAAGAGACAAGTAGAGCAATGTTATTTTCCTTCTTTCTAGGTATGGTATATTTGACCGATGTCGAGAGCTGGTGGAGGCAGGTTATGATGTACAACAGCCTGATAAAGAAAATGTAACACTTCTTCACTGGGCTGCTATCAATAACAGAATTGATCTGAGCAGGTAGGTCTTTAACTGTCATGAACAAATTGTTAAAAAAAAAGGCTATAACAAACCATTTTAAAAACAATCCTGTCAATTAACAAATCCACTGCCCATAGTCTAGTTCACGTTCTGAAAATTGCAAGCATGCATTAAGTATTTCTCAAGCTTTTACAGAATGCCTGCAGTCTATATTTGGTGTGTTGACCTAAAACTTTGCCTATTCTTCTCTTCTGCCTTATTGATTGCATTCTCAGGTTCACAGATTGCATAATAGCTGGTGATAGAGGGCAACTGATTCATAAACTAGGCCTAGGTTTACAAGTCAGGGCAGAAATTGTCAAGGAGATGGGAAAAGGCTTGGATAGAGTGGATGTGGAGAGGATGTTTCCACATGTGGGAGAGTCTAGGACTAGAGGTCATAGCCTCAGATGTTCTTTTAGGAAGGATACAAGGTGAAATGTATTTAGTCAGATGGTGGTGAAGCTGTGGAATTCTTTGCCACAGAAGGCTGTTGAGACCAAGTCAGAGATAGATAGATTTTTGATTGGTACAGGTGTCAGAGGTTATGGGGAGAAGGCAGAAGAATGAGGTTAGGAGGGCGAGATAGATCAGCCATGATTGAATGGCGGAGTGGACGTGATGGGCCGAATGGCCTAATTCTTATGACCTATCCTTAATTCCTATCATTTATGACCTTAAAACTGTGGCCAAGACTAAATTATTGAGCTAGGACTTGCTGCTAAGGCAGGTTGCCTGTATTTTCTAATATAAAACCCAGCTGAAGATTTTGGTGAATCTTCAATGTAGATCTGGTGCTAAGTGCAATTAGTGCGGCACAGCAGTGCAGCTGGTAGAGCAGCTGCCTCACAGCACCAGAGACCCGGATTCAATCCTGACCTTGGGTGCTGTCTGTGTGTGGAGTTTGCACGCTCTTCCTGTGATCTCATTGGTTTCCTCCGAGTGCTCCAGTTTCCTCCCACATCGTAAAGACGTGCGGGTTAATTGGCCTGTGTAAATCGCCCGTGTATGTGGATGAGAAAGTGGGATAGTATAGAACTAGTGTGATTGGGAGATCGGTAGTCAGTGTGAACTTGGTCGATCGAAGGGCCTGTTTAAATGCTGTATCTCTAAACTAAACTAAGCAGGAAGCTCGAAACTTTGCCAGCTGACAGATTGGTCAAGCACCTTGAATTCCCCTCGGATTCATTTAGAAATCCCACTCTTCAATCCGTTCACACCAATACTATTTAATGATTAAACTATAAACAGTACAATATATTTTTTTAATATTGGGTAAATGTAAATCCCCAGCCACTATTTACAAGCATGCCCTCCTCCTGGCTCCATGGCTTCACAATCTGCAACTCTGCATACCTGTCTCATACCTATTGTTCTTATCACTGGCATTTGATCCAATAATTTACCTGACAACAAATGTGCTTTGCCTGTGTCAACCTATTATCTGCCACGCATATTTGTACATTTCTCTATGGTTTCTTATATCTTTATATTCCACTGTCTGTTTGCAGTACACAGTGTTTACAACCTTTTTTGTGTGTAAGCCTCACCCCCCCTCCCCTCCCCTCCTTACAACAATCATGGGCTCTTTGATTAATATTGTAATCTCACCTCTCTTTGACATTCCCCCTCCCCATCCTGACAAGCCTGAAGATATTACATCCTGGGAACACTGGAGTCTTTCTTGTGTCTGCTGTAGCAACAATATTAATGTTCCCATCTGCTTCTCAGTGTCCACGAATCATCAGTGTCGAAAGGAACCGCAGATGCTGGTTTCTTCTCCCCTCTACGTCCAGTCTGACGAAGGGTTCCGACCTGAAACGTACCCATCCTTTTTCTCCAGAGATGCTGCCTGACCCGCTGAGTAACTCCGGCACTTTGTGTCTACCCGCGAATAATCTGCCTAACTTGCACATGGAGTGAATGTTGTCAGACATTCCCCAGCAGCTTTGCCGAGGGATCTGTGCACTGACACTATGCCAAGGACTGCTAACCCATTCTTTTGCAGGGGGGGATACGGCTGTGAAGGAGAAGGGCTAGTGTTGGGGAGAATTAAATCACCTAAAATACTCAATTAACGAGATTGAGATTAACCGAAATTCAATGAAATACAAACACATAAAAAGCAAAACGCTGCTGATGTAGGACATTTGAAGTAAATAGCCGAGAATGTTGAATATACTCGCAAGGCTTCTGTGCAGAGGAATGGTTCATGGTTTGGGTCCGTAAACCTTCCTTCAGATCTCTCTTCACAAATGCATCCTAACATGCTGAGTGTTTCCAGCCGTCTGTTTTTCTCACACCCCTCTCCCTGGCTCCATGGCTTCATAATCCGCACCTCTTCATACCTGCCTCACACCTTTTATTCTTATCCATGGCCTTTGTTCCAACCAGCTGCCTGTTTAAATCCCCCAGGCCTGCATTGACCCACTACCTGCCACGCTTCGTCCTGCCTCTCCATTTTTCCATCTTTCTTCTCCCCCCCCCCCCCCCCCACCGCCCCCAACATCCCGCCTACAATTCAGGGACAGTTTGTTATCAGCTGTAATCAGTCCTGAGCTACTATCTACTTCATTGGAGACGCTCGGACTATCTTTAATCAGACCTTACTATACTTTATCTTGCATTCAACGTTATTCCCTATATCATGTATCTGTACACTGTGGATGACTCGAATGTAATCATGTATTGTCTTACCACTGGCTGGTAGCACGCATCAAAAGCTTTTCACGTGACAATAAGCTAGTCTAGAGAGCGGCTCTGACCTCTCTCATCTACCACTTTGGAGACCCTCAAACTATCTTTAATCGGACTTTATTGGACTTCATCTTGCATGAGACGTTGATCCCTTAATCGGTACACTGTGGACGGCTTGATTGTAATCATGTATAGTCTTTTCTTTGACTGGATAGCATGCAACAAAAAAGCTTTTCACTGTACCTTGGTACACATGACAATAATAAACTAAACTAAATCAGTCTGAAACGTCACCTATCCATGTTCGGGCCCATCAGTGATATTTTATTTACACAGTCACATGGATATTGGCTGCAGGAGGCACCCCCGATACACGGAGGAGGGCAGCAGGGGAGAGGGATGTCGGGTCACGGGCCTGCAGCAGTCTGGGGCTTACCTGGGTCGGGGAGCTCTGGGACTTCCAACACTTGGACCAGAGTATTTTTTTGTTTTCCTTGTAAACGGCACCAAAATATGGCGACTGTGCATTTGTAGTTGTGCAAACGAATTTCACACTGCTGTGCTTACCTGACAATAAAAACCCATTGAACCATTCTTGGCAGGACCCACTGCCAGTTGCTCAGCTGTCACCTTCCACAGATGATTTAAAACTATTGGCAATTTGAGATCTGCTTGGTTGTTTGTGATCTCCTGAACAGAAAGTGATAATTGAAGACCCTGAAGAGAAGATTTTATTTAAAAGCGGGGCACCTACTTATCTTATTTTGCAACTGATTTTGTTTGAGACACATTTATCATTTTTGTTGGCCATCTGCTAATCTCGCCTCCTTCTCCTATCACTTGCTATGTTTTCTCCACTCCCACCTCTTTACCATCTTTATCCTCCCCACTGTAATCTGAAGAACGGTATTGACTGGAAACGCCCTCTGTCTATTCCCTCAGACGAGCTGCCTGACCAGCCGACTTTCTCCACCTCTTAATTTTTGCTTTTATTTATTTTCATTATCCCCTTCTAAATAACGTGTGTTTTTGACACCTTCCTGATATGAAGAAAATACATTGCCCTGTAGGACAAGTGATGTATTCCTTCTCTTGAAAGGAATTTGTGTGTCTGAGATAATCAAGCATCAGCTTGAGTGGTTAACAGTGTATTTGCAGTTCGCATGTTTAGCTTCAGTGAAACTTCAAAATGTCTTTGCATGGACATTAATCCCCTGTGTAAACTGGCCCAGCTGTCAGCAAAGAGGAGTGAAACTTGAACCAAGCTGTGCTTCTGTCACTGTGTCCTCTAGAGCCTGGACACCAGGTTCAGGATTCACATTATAGCCCGGATACCTGGTGCAGTTGTGGCATGAATAGCAGGTGGAAATTATGTAGTGCAGTATTACAATTCTGTGCTTGTATAGCTAGAACAGTATCAACAAAAGGTTAGACACAAGGGAGAAAAAATGCCTAGTGTAGTTGAGCCCTAACCCCTCCCCTGTATCCACCTATCACTTAAGATAAACACATAATGCTAGAGTAACTCAGTGGGTCAGGCAGCATCTCTGGAGAAAATGAATAGGTTTTTCTTTAAACTGTGGGGGGGGGGGGGGGGGGAAGGAGGACGGAAGGTGGAAAGAAAGCAGGAATTTACCCCCTCCCTTCTCCACACACAATGTCTGAAGAAGGGGTCTGACCCAAAACATCACCTATCCATGTTCTCCAGGGATGCTGCTTGACCTGCTGACCTTTCTGTCTTTAATCAATAGAAGCTTTTCCACCCTGCTTAAGCTTCACGTATTCATTCCAAAATCGGTGTGATATTTTGTTGGATATCACTGCTGCGATTTTTGTCACGCATTTGAAATGCAAGTTGCTAAGAGTTGTGAGCAGCAGATTAGGTATTCCTGCATCACCCTGCCAATGGGAAAGTTGGGACATTTACAAGCAATTGAATGAAAGTCATTAACATTTAGTTATGTGCACAGTTTCTCGCCACTTGTGGGACAATCCTGGGTTTTGACTGGCAATTAATTATTCCTTTTTTAACCATGGACACTGATGTTATAATCTATAACGCCATGTTTATCATCATTATTGTTAATTTTGATGTTATCAAAGAGATTTGCTAAGATAGCTGGGAAGCTGGGGGAAAAAAAAATGTTTTACTACATAATCCAAAATTTCATTCCAATAGATGGAAGAAGTAGTACAATTAATTGTTGAAATGAAAGCAATGGTGTGTATTTTGTGATTATTTATTTGTGATAAATTGGGTTGTGGAAACCATAAGAGTAGTAGGACAAGGGTTTGTGGTTTTCAATTGTATTTTGCCGCCAGATATTCAGTGAGAGATGTGAAAACTAGGGGCTAATGTGGAGGAGAAATTGAGGCATGTAAACTTACTCAACACTTGATAGCAATTTGCAACACACAGCCTAAGCGGCAAAACCACTGGGCACATCTGGATGTGTTCCATGTAGATTACAGTTAAAGGCATGCCATATCTCTCCATCCTAGTTTGTCCATGAAACACAAACTTAAGCAAAAAACAGAACGCCGGAGGAGCTCAGTGGGACATCAGTCTGAAGAAGGTTCCTGACCCAAAACGTCATCTGTCCATTTCCCTCCACAGATGCTGCCTGACCCACTGAGTTCCTCCAGCGGTCTTTTTTTTGCTCAAAATTCCAGCATCTGCAGTATCTTGTCTCCCAGCACAATCTTTTACATGCACAGCCATATTCATTTCATTCCAAAACAACAATAAAGTTGAAAGTTGAATCTGAATCAATCCCATCTATTTTAAATTTTACTGCATGCAAAGGAAAAAATGGTATCGGTCCAACTCCGATTTAAAACTGAGCTATGTTTATTTCATGCCATTTACAATCATGTGAATTGGTCACATTTTCCATTCCTAAGCTAACATCTCCATCTTCTCTCTCTCTCTCTCTCTCTCTCTCTCTCTCTCTCTCTCTCTCTCTCTCTCTCTCTCTCTCTCTCTCTCTCTCTCTCTCTCTCTCTCTCTCTCTCTCTCTCTCTCTCTCTCTCTCTCTCTCTCTCTCTCTCTTGTCCTCTTTGGCTCATGTTTCCAAGAAATATGAATGTCTGCCTTGTGTCTTGTAGAACAAAACTGGGCAGTATTTAAGTTGAGCGGTGATCAGAGCATTTTGCAATTTGATTATGACTCCTCTGATTTGTATTTTACTGCTTGGTTACATATTTGTTTTATTGCCTTAGTTCATTGAAACTGTACAAGGCTTGAATTCTGACCCAAGCAAGTCTTTTGGATCATTTTGAACTTGTGTTAAATGCTTCAAACGAATTCATGGCTTGTGTGTGTTGCTTGTTTTGTCTTCCAATATGATAGATTTTTGGCTGTACTAGCCCTTTTATTGGCTGTTATTTTGTCATTTTCCATATTTTGCTTGTTGCTCTTGTGCTTTCTGTGCCATTTCTCTCATTCCATTGGCCATTGAAGTTTTGTGTTTACTATCTATGTTTGCATCCAAGTCACCCCAGTCAGCAGTCTTCGCTCACCTACTCCCTCAAATCCCATCTTTAATAAAAAGCATTATATTTGTTGCCCTTGTACAAATTCGTAACCTTCACAGCTTTCAGCTTGACATGCAACACCCCAGATTTCTGAGTGTGTTTTTATAGGGCTTGTGAGAGTGCACTTGAGATGCCAAGAAGTTGATCAAGCAGCATCTTTCCGTTGTAAACCAGATTATTCATTGCTTTAGATCTTTCTTGATTTGAGGATGAGTTGCAGTGGCCTTCTGTTAACTTATGCTTTCATTTAAAATGTTCAGCCTTTTTCTTTCCAGAACCCTGTATCTCCATCCCTCCCTACATTAGTGATTTCTGTCAATTTTTATGTATATTCTACTCCCAATTTGTCTCTTACCCTTCGTTACTCAATAATTGGTGATAGCCACGAAGTGCTGGAATAACTCAGTGGGTCATTGTCTGCATATAGTAGTACAAACAAAAAAACAATCGAATAAATAAGTTGCCCTGCACTTCTCCTTTAAACTTTCTCTCTCTCTATGTAGCTGTGCCGATTATTACATTGACAAATGAGCTATTAATGTTCATTGAGGGAGGAATAGTGTCCATAGCACCTCTGGACACGAACAAGTAACATTTACAAAGACAATACAAATAACATTTAAAAGACATTTGGGTAGGTACATGGATAGGAAAAGTTGAGGGATATGGGCAAACCCAGGCAGATGGAACTAGCTTAGATGGGGCATTTTGGTTGGCATGGATGAGTCGGGCTGAAGGACCTATTTTCATGCTGCATGATTCTATGGTTCCATCACCATGTCTCTTTTCACATCCCTCTTTGATGGAGTATGTCATGAAATATGCCTGAGAGCAATTAGTTTGTTAACGGTGACAAATTATAGTGACAGTTCTCATTCTAGGATCCATATTAATGAATCCTCTAATTAGAAGAATCATCAAATTAATGTCCTGAATGGCTTCAAGTGCAAAATGTATCATCTTCCACCTGAAAATTAGTTGAGTGTTTCAAAAGCAATTTAGCCGATGTTTAAGGCTAACCAGGCTGAGGCCAGGTGACAGCTGACCTCTGTCTTTAAGAAGGAACTGCAGATGCTGGAAAATCGAAGGTAGACAAAAGTGCTGGAGAAACTCAACGGGTGCAGCAGCATCTATGAAGCGAAGGAAATAGGCAACGTTTCGGCCCGAAACGTTGCCTATTTCCTTCGCTCCATAGATGCTGCTGCACCCGCTGAGTTTCTCCAGCACTTTTGACAGCTGACCTCTATCAGGCTGAGGCCAGGCGACAACTCTCGGTCACCTCCTCCTTCTTATCCTTGGATCATGACCCCACAGACGAGCACCAGACCTTAATATCACATCATTTCTGATTTTATTATATCCGGCTCTCTGCCCTCTAAAGCCTCCAACCTTATCATTCCCCAGCCCTGCACGGTGCGATTTTATCTTTTCCCCAAAATCCACAAACAGAACTTTCCTGGCAGACCCATTGTTTCTGCATGTTCATGTCGCATCGAATTAATTTCCACATACCTCGACTCCATCCTGGTCCAATTGCTTCCAACCTATGTCCAAGACACCTCACACGCTCTTTGTCTCTTCCAGGCCCCCACTCCCTCATCTTTACCATGGATTTCCAGTCACTCTACACCTCCATCCCCCACCAGGAAGGTCTTAAAGCCCTCTGTTTCTTCCTTGACCGCAAAATCAGCCAATTGCCGTCCACTAATACACTCCTCCGCCTACCAGAGCTGGTCCTTACCCTCAACAACTTCTCCTTCGACTCCTCCCACTTCCTCCAAATCCAAGGCATAGCTATGGGCACTCGCATGGGCCCTTTGTAGGGTACGTCGAACAATCACTGTTCCAGGCGTACAGTGGCCCTATCCCCGAACTCTACCTCCGCTGTATTGACGACTGCATCGGTGCTGCCTCCTGCACCCATGCAGAACTCACTGACTTCATCAACTTCACGACTAATTTCCATCCTGCACTCAAATTCACTTGGACCATCTCCGTAATCTCCCTCTCATTTCTAGATCTCACCGTCTCCATCACAGGAGACAGACTATTGACCGACATCTACTACAAACCCACTGACTCCCATACCTATCTAGACTACACTTCTTACCACCCTGCTGCCTGTAAAGACCTATCCCCTACTCCCAATTCCTCTGTCTACGCTGCATCTGCGCCCAGGATGAGGTTATCCATACTAGATCATCGGAGATGTCCTAATTCTTTAGGAAATGGGGGTTCCCCTCTTCCATTATAGATGAGGCTCTCACTAGGATCTCCTCGATATCCCGCAGATCCTCTCTCGCTTCCCCTTCCCCCATTCACAACAAGGACAGTCGTTCTTGTCCTCACCTTCCACCCATCAGCCATCGCATACAGCATATAATCCTCCAACACTTTTGCCATCTCCAACGGGATCCCACTACTGGCCACATCTTCCCATCTCCATCCCTTTCTGCTTTCCGCAGAGACTGTTCCCTCTGCAAATTCCTGGTCAACTCGGCCCCTCCCACCCAAACCACCCCCTCCCCACCCCCAACCGCAGGAGATTCAACACCTGTCCCTTTACCTCCCCCTCAACTCTATCCAAGGACCCCGACAGTCTTTTCAGATGAGGCAGAGGTTCATTTGCATCTCCTCCAACCTCATCTGCTGTATCCGCTGTTCCAGGTGTCAACTTCTGTACATCGGCGAGACGAAGCGCAGGCTCGGTGATCATTTCCCTGAACACCTCCGCTCAGTCTGCCTTAACCTACCTGATCTCCCGGTTGCTCAGCACTTTAACTCCACATCCCATTCCCAATCTGACCTTTCTGTCCTGGCCCTCCTCCATTGTCAGAGTGAGGCCCAGCGCAAATTGGAGGAACAGCACATTATATTTTGCTTGGGTAGCTAACACCCCAGCGGTATGAACATTGACTTCTCTAATTTCAAATAGCCCTTGATTTCCCTCTTTCTCCATCTGCACCCCCTTCCCAGTTCTCCCACCAGCCTTACTGTCTCCGCCCACTCCCCTGACATCAGTCTGAAGAAGGGTCTCGACCCGAAATGTCACCCATTCCTTCTCTCCAGAGATGCTGTCTGTGCCGCTGAGTTACTCCAGCATTTTGTGTCTAGTCGATGTTTAATACGTTTCAACTATTGTTCATAAGTTGGATGAATCAAGATGCTTGGGTGAATGTTTCTCTGATATTCTGTTAATGGAATCATTTATATTTATTTCAGATACTATATTTCCAAGGGTGCAATTGTGGATCAGCTGGGAGGAGACCTGAACTCTACCCCTCTCCACTGGGCAACGAGGTAACGCTTTGCATGGTTTCATATGTCCTTGGAGAGCTAATCCTGGGCTGTTGGTGTGCCATGGTACATTAGAGTCCATGCCACCTCCTGCAACCAAAAAGCACAACCAGCTAGGATCAATCTGAAACATAGCGTATAGGGTGTCTAGGTTTCGAGGTCAGTTTATTGTCACGTGTACCAATTAAGGTGAAATTTGAGTTACCATACAGCCATACTAAGTGAAAAGCAGCAGGACACACAGCCACATAAAATAAAAGTTAACATAAACATCCACCACAGTGGCTCCCTACATTCCTCACTGGGATGGAAGGTTATAAAGTCCAATCTTCTCCCTCTTTATTCTCTCGCGGTCGGGGCTGTCGAACCATCCGCAGTCGGGGCGATCAAAGCTCCCGCAGCCGGTGATCCGAAGCCCTCGCGTCGGGGTGATCGAAACTCCCGCGTCGGGACGGTTGAAACGCTTGGAGTTCCCAAATCGGTCTCTAACCAGGGACCAGGGACCAGGGGCACCACAATGTTAAAGTCCACAGTTGGAGCTCTCCACAGTCGATCCCCGGCCAAAGGATCGCAAGCTCCATGATGGTAAGTCCGTGCTGCGCCCGCGGTTGAAGCGGCAGGTCGGTCTCCAGGAAAGGCCGCGCCAATCCACGATGTTAGGCCACAGTGGGGACGGAGATATGATACGGAAAAACATCTCCGTCAAGGTAAGAGATTGAAAAATGTTTCCCCCACTCCCAAATAAAACAAACCAAGGAACATTAAAACATACTCTTTAACACGTACTTAAATGAACAAAACAGAAGAGAGGACAGACAGACTGTTGGCGAGGCAGCGACTGCTGGCACCACCCGGTGGATGTTATTATAAACTTAAAACAAGAATCCCCTCATCAATCCAAACATAACCCGAGTCTAAGTTTTTTAAATCGTAAGGCACGAAAGGCTGGAGTAACTCAGCGGATCAGGCAGCATCTCTGAAGAACAAGGATAAGTGATGTTTTAGGTCAGGACCCTTTTCTAGAAATGCTGCCTGACCCACACAGTTACACATTTGGCCATACAGCTCCTGAAATGTGCCCTGGAATCCACATGGAGCTGCATAACTCCTTATTGCCATATTTATTCTGACACTTCTCTTGCGGATATTAATGAACCATGGTGGGGTATCAAGGCAAATGTTTTATGGAGGAATAAGAAATCTTGTGGCAAATCCTTGGCAATGCTTCATCATATTAATGTCAACTATCCTGTTGTGCTCCTTCTAGGCAGGGCCACTTGTCCATGGTTGTGCACCTTATGAAGTATGGGGCAGAGCCCTCCTTGATTGATGGAGAAGGTTGTAGCTGTATCCACCTGGCTGCCCAGTTTGGGCATACATCTATTGTCGCGTACCTGATCGCAAAAGGGCAGGTAAATATTTAGCTTACTTTTAAACATAGCTCTGCGCAACACAAGTACTCAGTGTTGGGAGAAAAGCCTAAGCGCAAGTTTCTTGGCGGGTTTTTCAAACATGGATTGCCATTATCTTAAGAGTATCTTAAGAAACAAAGAGAGAAGAATGGAGTTTGTGTACAAATAATGTGGTAAGTACATTTCTGAGCTATATGTTTTTAAATACCATATTTCCCGGCAATGAAGACGCTATTTTTTTACCCAAAAATAAGGCACGAAAATTTACATGCGTCTTGGAGGCTGAAGGTTAGGTTGTTAGCCAAGAAAGATAGACTTGGCTATCCCTCAGTACAGCAACATCAAGAAGTCTGTCCCACATTGCCGGCAGCTGATGGGAAGCAGCTGTTAAGTGGGAAGCGGCTGGGGGGGGGGGGGGGGGGGAGAGAGTTCCTTTCACAGCGTGTGGCGAGTCTGGCCACACAGACAAGTTCTAGGGGTAAAGTTGTGGGGAATGCAGGAGCGTTGAGAAGGAGGGGTTCGGGGATCATACCAGAAACTCAGCACGATCAAGGGACCAATTGAGGTTACTCGCGCTGATACAGGAGTAAGCTCCACCGCCCGCTGTATTGTTATCCATCGCCCGCTGACCCGCTCTTGAGCTGGTCCCCTCACTACATTGAAAGACACGGACCGGGCAGGGAATATCATGTAGTGTTACCCAACGCAGCAAGTGTGGCCATGTTTGAGGCCAAATTTAATGATTTGCGGGAAGCGGCTGACATGAGCGAGGCCCGGAGCACCGCGACAGCGGTGATTGAGTGAGTTACTGGCATTATCCCCGATCCCCTCTTTATCAATGCTCCTGCCCTCCCTGCAACTTTACCCTGGCCAGACTCCCCACAGGCTGTGAAAGGAACTCTTCCCCCAATTGGTCCCTCGAACTAGTATTGTCATACAATAAGATCACAACTGATTCAACTTGTCCCAGTGTGCTCCCGTTTTCCCCACCATCTCGCCACCTGCCGTCACCCTCCACCCCCCACCCATTCAGTAATTCAGAATGAAGGCGATTTGGAAGCCTTGGGCAAATTGAATTGTTACTCTCTTTATTTTTATTTTTTATTTTTTGGAGCGTGAAAAATTCTATGTCCCGCCAGCTTTCTTTCAAAATTTAGCAACTCAAAATGGGGGTGCGCCATTGACGCAGGTGCATCTTCATTGCCGGGAAATACGGTACTTTATTAAGAGATATGGCTTTTGAAGACTTTATAAAAGTCGACTGACAGCTTACGGAGAGGAGAACAATCTGCGCATGCGCAGTTTAAGATTTTTAAAAAGTTTACGGACTGCCTACCCTGCCTACTCACGGCACGTGCCTGGTTGATGGGCAGTTGATGGGGAATGGAAAGTAACTGAGGGGCTGTGGAAGGGGCCAGGTGGAAGGGTGCGGGGAGGGGGAAGGTGGGTTTGGAAGCGTGAGAGGACCTGGGTTGATCATTAGGGAGAAAGGAACACGAGGTGTGGGTTGTAGACTACCAGGCAGAATTTAAGGTGTTTTTCTTTTCATCTGCGTTCAGCCTCATCTTGGCAGCGGAAAAGGCTGAGGTCAGACAGGTCGATGTGGGAATGTGCAGAGGAGATGAATCGGCCTGTATTCGGGAGGTCAGGATGTCCATTGTAAACAGAAAGCAAGTGCTCGGCAAAGCGACAGCCTGGTTTACGCTTGTCCATTATGTCCGGTGATCCCGATGTGGCCTCTGCATCAGCGAGACAAACAGTTGACGAGCCAACTGGAGAGGGGAAGAAATACAGTTAAAGATGAAAAACAAAACGATGGTGCAAGCGATAAAGGAAATTACTCTAAAAGGAAACCAAGCTCACGGCTATTGCACAACATGTGGTTCAAAAGCAAACCATTTTAAAGAAATATTGTGCTTTGGTTATTTTTTTATGCCCCCATGTTGGGTAACCAATGGCTCCCAGCATATTTGGTGTTACGGGGTTTTATTGATTTGAGTCAAGAGTGCTTTAATACTCTGATTTAAGATAGAGTATTTAAGATACAGAACGTATCTTTAAGTACTTAAGTTACAGAATGTAGAATATAGTTAGAAAAGAGATTTACAAAAGAGTAGAGTGATTGTGTGGGATGATAGTCAATCCATCTCTGGGAAGAGCATGAAGAGTCGCCACTCTCCAGCACCATCTGCTGGTGTATTTCCTGCAGCAAACCTGACCAGTTCTGACGCAAAGAAAGCAAGCAAGTAATGGGCCTGTCCCACTTAGGCGACTACAGGAGACTATGCAGTAGCCACATGGTCGCCACATGTTCGCGGGTGGTTGCAGGGGAGTCGCCTTCATGGTCGTGAGCAGTTCCCGCATTCTCGGAACTAGTCGCGGCTTCATTCTGATCGCCGCTAATTTTTCAACATGCTGAAAAATTAGCGGCGACCAGAATGAAGCCGCCATGGAGAGTAGCAAGAATTCTCGTACCGTAGGTGCAGTGGTAGTGGGTCGCCAGGAGGTCAGCCGTAGGTTGTTGTAGGTTGTAGCCGATGCTGACCGGTGAATTTCATTGGCTCATTGGAAAAAACCCCGTAAACAGTAGTTTTCAGAACCAAGGATAACCAACCGGTAATGTTAATGTTCGCCGAGCTTTGCAGCCGTGTATCTCTGACGTCTTAAAAGCCGTCTCTACTCTTTCTCCCCACCACGTCTCCCCCTTCTCCCCCCTCTTTTAAAGGACTTTCTGTGCTTTCACTGTCTTAATTATAGCGCCAACATTCCTGTTCATCGTGGTGTGTGTCTGTATCACATTGGCTTTGCACCGTGTGAATTTCACTCAGACAGCGCTCCCCCCTTTTGCTCTGTCCTCCACCTGCATAATGGGCTGGTGAAGGAAGTGATGTGTGTATGTGTTCCACTCTGACAGTCGCCGTGCCAGTCTCTGTTTTTTCAGCGACCTGCTACGACTTGACAGTCGCCTGAAAAATCGCCTAAGTGGGACAGGCCCATAGGTTACCTGAAGTTGTGGAATTCAATATTGACCCCAATGATCCCGATGAGGGGAATTCTAATCACTGAATCATGGTGCAAATTGGGATAGTTTTCTTCAGAGTTCTGGAGGTTGGATTTGTGTCATTATGGAAATTCTAGCCGCTGAAATTTGGAGTGATTTTCAGTAACAATGTAATATTTTGATTTAACCTTCTTTTGACTTTCTTTCAGGATGTTGACATGATGGACCAGAACGGAATGACGCCGTTGATGTGGGCTGCTTATAGGACGCACAGGTTAGAACGGTCTCAGCTCGCGAGCATCCTGCTGTTTTGCTTCAATGGCTCCCACTTTTCTGCAAAACCGGTTCCATTAAGTATGGTGGCCATTTTGTAGTATATTCCATACGGTGTCCTCTTAATGTTCCACTAACTCGGGTTACCACCTGGAATATACTTCCTGAATGGGGTTGTGAATAGATTTACTGATGGCTTTCCTAAGGGGAACAGCTTAACCATGAAATTACCATAAAATCCCATTCATGCCACTTCCTTTTTAGTTTTAGATATATGGTGTGGAAATAGGCTCTTCGGCCCACCGAGTCTGTGCCAACCAGCGATGACCCATACACTATTTCTTTCCCACACACTAGGAATAATTTACAGAAGCCAAATAATCTACAAGTCTGCACGCCTTTAGAATGTGGGAGGAAACCGGAGAACCCAGAGAAAATTCACGTGGTCGCAGGGGAAACGTACAATCTCTGTACAGACAGCACCCGTAGTCAGGATCGAACTCGGGTCTCCAGCGCCGTAAGGCAACAGTGTGTCCCCTTAACATCTTTCACAAAAGCAAATCTGTCATCTTTGCCCCAAGGCCTATATGTCGCTCTAGATCCGTCTAAGTGTTGAGTCTTTAACAGCTTAAAGGCAATCAAGGATGGACACTGAATGCCATCCTGAATGAGCAGCACAGTGGCGAAGCGGTAGAGTTGCTGCCTTACAGCGCCAGAGACCCGGGTTTGATCCTGATTATAGGTGCTGTCTGTACAGAGTTTGTACATTCTCCCAGTGACCGTGTAGATTTTCTCACTTTTCTACAGGTTTATAGGTTAATTGGCTTTGGTAAAAATAGTAAATTGTCCCTATTGTGTCGGATAGTGCTAGTGTATGGCATGATTGCTGGCTAGCTCGAACTCTGAGACAAAGAGTCTGTTTCCGCACTGTATCTCTAAAGTTTAAAGTCTAAAGTTTTGGCAGTTCACTTGAAGCCCTCCATCAGAAGAGGCAGCTTCCAATCCCTCAGCCTTTGCCCATTGTAAATGCTGGCTGGGTGTCATGGAGACACCTTTGCTTCTTAGAGGTATAACGTATCATTAACCATTAAAGTATCATTAATAAAGTATCATTGAAGATCTGGGCTGTCCTGATTTGAATGTATCAGTTTTCCTTCAATGTTGGAGCAGGATCTTGGAATCTCATTCTTCTTGGTAACGTGAGATGGGCAAATAAAGTTCCCAGGAACAGTCCATCATTGCCACTTTGGGGCAAGTTGGGCCAAGCATTAAAGGCTGGCCAGGGCAAGCAAATCCCACCTACTGTGTACTCTCTTTCATTGTAAAGTATATTCTCCTCCCCAACCCCTTTCCAGAGCACTAGTCAGAGTTAACTCATCTATTAATTGCTTTCACTGCATTGTAAATTAATGACATCTATTACACTCGATATTCTCAACATATCACTTTTTGGTAAATTTCTGTGCAAAGACCCAGCAGCCAATAGAGCATGGAGATGCAAGGAACTGCAGATGCTGGAATCTTGAGCAAAACACAAAGTGCTGGAGTAACTTAGTTAGGCAGCATCAGTGGGTCAGAATGTACAGACGATCTTTTGGGTTGAGACCCTTCTTCAGACTCGAGGGTCCAGATGTGAAACGTTGCCTATCCATGTCCTCTGAAGATGCTGCCTGACCCACTGAGTTACTCCAGCACTTTGTGTTTAACCCAATGTAACATGTTCTGTGCCTAAAATGTGCTCTTTTTTTGATGTGTTCTACATGATCAGTAAGTAGATAACTCTTCGTAATTTCTGAACACATGACTAGAACACTTAAACCATACTGAGTCATTATGGGTATGCACTTTTCAGAGACTTGATTTGCCTGGTTTAATTTTACTGGTGCTGATAACTGGACTGAATGAACCAGCGACATCATTGTTTCTGGGTTTCAGTGTGGACCCTACTAGACTGCTGCTCACATTCAACGTATCGGTGAATCTTGGGGACAAGTACCACAAGAACTCGGCATTGCACTGGGCAGTGCTGGCAGGAAACACCACTGTGATCAGTTTGCTGCTAGAAGCTGGTGCTAATGTCGACTCTCAGAATGCCAAGGTATGATTTTATTACATTTTGCCCGTTAAAGTCATGTTTGGAAATAATTCACAGATATTTCTTGGGTGTCAGTCATTGCTGTCAGTGAAAATTGGCGTCATCTGCAAGAAAGGATATCAGAGTTTAATGATGTATAAACAATATTGAAATATGCAATGGGCAGCACTCTGGCTCAGCTGGTAGAGCCGCTGCCTCACGGCGCCAGTAACCCGGGTTCCATCCTGACCTGTGAACTTGCTGTCTGTGTGGAGTTTGCATGTTCTCCCTGTGATACCGTGGGTTTCTGCCGGGTGCTCCGGTTTCTTCCCACATCCCAAAGACGTGCGGGTTGGTGAGTTAATTGGCCTCTGTAATTTGCCCCATGTGTGCAGGGAGTGGGGTGCAAACGTGGGATAACATGGACACAAAAAGCTGGAGTAACTCAGCAGGAACAGGCAGCATCTCTGGAGAGAAGGAATGGATGACGTTTCGGGTCGAGACCCTTCTTCAGACCACGGCAGTTAGAGATCAAGAGGTCTGGAGCGGGTAGAAGGCTGTTCTGGGGAGTCCAAGAAGAGGGGGACCAGTGGAGAGGAGAATGGCTCATCACTGGGTGGGGAGGACTCCTTCCCACAGAAAAAGGCACGGAGGTGGAGGCGACGGATGATAAGCTCTACGTCGTGGCGGACCCGGAACACGTTGAGGTGGGGGTGGAGGGGAACGAAGGTGAGGCCTCTGTTGAGGACTGACCGTTCCGTATCGGAATGGGAGATGTCAGGGGGGGGATGGTAAAGACACGACAAGGGTGGGGATTGGGGTCAGAGGAGGGCCAGGGAGTGGACAAAACCCGAGGTGAGATCTGGTGGGGGGATGGTGGGTGTTCAGAGAGGAGGGGAGGGCGTGAGGACTATTGTATGGATGGGGTGTGGTCGGGGTAAACTGGTCAAAAGGGGGAAGGGGACGACCCATCACTACTGAGGTTCCCTGTTAGAGGGGAGGAGCAGTAGGACCTGGCAGAGTCAGGCCACATGGTGTGGGAGTCTGCATCGTGGAAGCTGTGGGCCTGGTGCTGAGCCTGGAACTCGGGTGAGGCGACGGCTCCGGCCCGCTGGTGGGCGGTGGGGAGGCGAGAGTCGGCGGACTCGCTGGTGGAGGCCCGTGGGGGGCTGGAGTAGAGATATGGGTCGGCGGCAGCAGCATCGGTGGTCCCAGGGAGGCGGTGAGAGTCGGCAGCTCCGGCAGTATCGGTGGTCCGGGCCTGGGCCTGGGTTCGGACGGGAAGGCGGTGAAGGTCGGTGAGGCGGTGGATGTTGGTGCTGCTCCTCGTGGTGGCAATCTCGGCCTCGTGGTGTTCGGGCAGGCGGCGTGGTCCAACAGTGGAGCCACAGGCCTGCGGGCCGTTGAGTCGAGGAGTGTCGGTGGAGGGCCTGGTCTGGAAGTGGGCAAGCTTGTGATCTTTAGAATCCAGGTAGTGCAAGGAAGCATTTGTTGAGGGCGTGGATCTGGCGTCAAATGAAGTACAGTTAGGGTGCATTGCAGGTCTGGGTGAGTGAGGTCCAGAGCAGCGGGAGAGTCAGAGCATGGGCCTGCTGGTGCCGGCGCATCACAGCCAGTGTGGAACGCAGGGCACGGAAGGAGAACTGTTGCGAAAAGCGGCAGATCGACTGTCGGTACCTGTAATACGGGTTGGGTCCAAACTGGGATGTCTGGAACCGGAGCTGGAATCCATGAGATAGAAGATGGAGGCGCAGGCAAGCACCGAGAGTCTGTGAGTCTGGGTTAAAACGTGTTCCTCGAGTCGGAGAGCAGGAGGAATCACAGAGGAAGAGCAGCGAGAGAGGATGTTGCAGGACTCTCGTCGGAGAGAGGAGGAGATCATCTTCAAAGTAGACATAGTTTGAGGACATTTCGCAGTGGATTAGACGAAATGTGTAAGAAGGATCAGAAGATGCTGATTTAAACCGATGAAAGACACAAAAGGCTGGAGTAACTCAGCGGGCCAGGCAGCATCTCTGGAGAGATGGAATGGGTGACGTTGCAGGTCGAGGCCCTTCTTCAGACCAAACCAGTGCGAACGGGTGATCGATGACCGGTGTGGACTCAGGGAACCAAAGGGCCTGTTTCCATGCTGAATCTGTCAAACCAATTCTAAGTATGAGGTCTGCAATGTTCAACAAGAATTTGCTTTTATCGGTTTCACCCGGAGGATATCCCAGATATTTACAGCTAATCAATGCTTTCAGACATAGACAACTTTGTTAAGTCTAAACAGTACGTTGAAGAATACCAATATTGTTCCAAAAACATGGGCGAAGATTTCCTTAGTATTTTTGCGATTATTTATGTTGTCTCGAGAGTCTACAGGACTTCTATTTAATGTCTCAAAAGAACAGTGAAGAAGGGAGAGTGAGGAACAGATTTTTTGCAAACATGGTCGTGCTTTTTGGGCTAAAATGTTTACAGTTCTCTTTATATAGTTATGGTTAAAATAATTGTATTAATGACTCAATTGATGCAAATATTTTAAAGCTGTGGGGCGGTACAATGCCGCAGTGGTAGAGTTGCTGCCTGACAGCGCCAAAGACCAGGGTTCAATCTTGACTGTGGGTGCTGTCTGTACGGGGTTTGTACATTCTCCCGTGACCATGTGGGTTATCTCAATCCTCTGGTTTCCTCCCATATTCTGAAGACTTGCAGGTTTGCAGGTTTATTGGCATCTGTAAATAAGCGAGTTCGGTATTCGGACTGCGCATGCCCAAGTCATAGGGCACTCACTTCTTCGTGCTGGCTGTGGGCCTGGGGCCACCGCTGCTCCGGGCCGGTGTCTCGTCGGTCCGGGTTGCTCTGGACATCTCTGGCCGCCCCTACCCCCCCCCCCCCCCCCCCCGGGGGAGGGGAACGACGGTCCAGTGGCGGTTCGGCAGCCGGGGACCAGGGTTCGATCCTGGCTGCGGATGAAGCGCGGGTCTGTGTGCACGCAGCAGCGCATTGTCAAGGTTTCCTCTCCGCCAGTCCAGTCTCTCCCCCGTCTCTCACTCGCATCTGCCCCCTCTCTCGCTGTTACACCCCACTTTCCCACTACCTGGCACCCCTGTTCCTCAGATTAAATATTGTTTTACACAGAAATTATGAATAAAGATAAGAATTTATACAGTTTATACAGCCAGTGCTTTGTTCGCCTTTTCTTTATCGCGAATGACCTTTGACAAATCCCATGATTCCTTGCGTTTTCGGTATACCAAACTCGTTATTGTCCCTAGGTTTAGGATAGAACTAGTGTACGGCTGATTATTGGTCAGCGTGGACTCGGTGGGCCAAAGGGCCCGTTTCCACACAGTATCTAAATAACTAAATAACTAAAATCAAGTATAAATGGAAGTGTCAGGATGCACTGGTATTTGCTACTATTAATTTTCTCTCTTCCTAGGGTGAAACGCCATTAGATCTTGCTAAACAGCGGAAAAATGTTTGGATGATTAGTCACTTACAAGAAGCCAGGCAGGCAAAAGGCTTTGACAGCTCTTCATTCCTCAAGAGGCTGAAAGCAGACAAGGTGAGCAGTTCATGACCCATTAACATGAGGACTTTGCAACTGGATGATGCAGCATTAACATCATCTGTTTTAAGTGTTGATGTGTCGGTTCGAGTGCTGGAGAGAACGACCCTGGTCTCAGCTGGTTTCCCTGCATGGACCTGAGAGAGACACCCTTGGTTTATAAATGCAAGTAAATAAAGCTGTCTGTGTGTGGAAATTGTACATTCTCACTTTGCATTTATGATTCAGGTTCCTCCTGCATCCCAAAGATGTGTCGGGTTGATCAGTTAGTTGGTTGTTGTAAAGCAAGTGGGTGGTAGGTGAATCACAGTGGAGTTGATGGGCACACGAGAGAGAATGGGTTACAGGGGAAATAAGTGGGTGAATGAAGGGCACAAAGTGCTGGAGTACCTCAGCAGGTCAGGCAGCATCTCCGGAAAAAATGGATGGGTAATTACCCATTTACCCGCTTGATTCTGCAAGCGGGTAAATGATATTGTTCTGAAGTCAGCCTTGATTGAATGGGCCGAACGACCATCTCCAATGCAGTAAGGAAGTGTGTGAGAAAAGTATATTGCATAAACAATATCTCATGACATTTTTAACAGATTATGAGTCATAGACAGTGTTTTATTGCCATATGTCCTGAAATGAAACAATGAAGCTCTTATTTGCGGCAGTATGTAATAATGGTACTCAGTAGATACCATAATGTCAAAAGTTCAATAAATCAAAAAAAAACAATATAGTGCAAAAAGAAATACGAAGCCCGAAGTCCCTAATGCCATCTGGGCAGTTTGTATTTCGGAGTTTAGTTGGCATTAGTAATGTGCATAAGCATGATGGTTGTTGGGAAGAAGCCATTCCTGAATACAACGACACAATGCAGAGATGGTATCCTGTTCAGACTGAGTTCCACTCACAACTGTATATATAATTTTTCTAGGAATATTGTTTTTAAATGTTATCAAAAAATAAGCTTATTTTGGGTATTGTCTCGTTACATTGCTAATAAATATTCAGAGAGTCTAGGAATAAGTTCATAGGTTCTTGGAGCAGGACTGGGCTATCCGGCCCATCGGGTCTACTCTGCCATTCCATCATGGCTGATCTATCTTTCCCTCTCAACTCCGTTCTCCTGCCTCCTCCGCATAACCTTTGACACCCTTACTAATCAAGGGCTAATCAACTTAATCAATTACGTTTTTAAGAAGGAACTGCAGATGCTGGAAAATCGAAGGTACACAAAAATGCTGGAGAAACTCAGCGGGTGCAGCAGCATCTATGGAGCGAAGGAAATAGGCAACGTTTCGGGCCGAAACCCTTCTACAGACTGATGGGGGGTGGGGAGAAGAAAGGAAAAAGGCAGAGGAGGAGCCTGAGGGCTGAGGGATGGGAGGAGACAGCCCGAGGGCTGAGGAAGGGGAGGAGACAGCAAGGGCTAGCAAAATTGGGAGAATTCAATGTTCATGCCCCCAGGATGCAGACTCCCCAAGCGGAATATGAGGTGCTGAAGTGATGAGGATAAGCTGTAGTTGTAAAACACCTCCGTGTAATCAGGAAATGTCTGAATGTTTTATTTAGCCTTGAAGTTGGCAAGCTTACTTTCCATGAGACTCTGCTGAATTGTAACTGGGCATTTTTCAGATGAGGCTAAAACATTTTCATTGGCACATACTAGTGCTGGAAGAGTAAAAAAAATCTTTGGTTGAAATTCAACATCTTTGGAATATAATGTGTCTGTCAGCATGAAGTATTTTAGTTGGAGTTCTTTGATTCCATGGTCTTTTGTTGCATACTGATGGCTGTGCCAAAGCTATAATGTTTTTAGCTTTACTAAATTTGGAACTGGTCTCGGGGAAGTTTTTTACCATGTTTGGGAGTTGTCTAATTCTAACTTCCCTATGTTTTTATCAACAGGAATTTCGTCAGAAGGTGATGTTGGGGACTCCGTTTTTGGTGATTTGGTTGGTGGGATTCATAGCTGACCTCGACATTGACTCCTGGCTACTAAAAGGGTTAATGTACGGAGGAATGTGGGCGTTTGTACAGTTCCTTTCAAAGTAAGTGATTTAAGGACAACACACCATTGTTGTGCTATAGGTTTTAGTTTATTTTGCTAGCCCCAATCCCTCCACAGTTCTCAGAAAACATAAACTATTAAGACCTCTGCACGATACCGTCATGACCCCAGATCTAGACTTTAGAGTTACAGTGTGGAAACAGGCCCTTTGGCCCACCCCCGTACACTAACACAATGCTACACACTCGTCACAATATACAATGTTTACCAAAGCCAATTAACCTACAAACCTGAATGTCTTTGGAACGTGGGAGGAAACCGGAGCACCCGGTGAAAACCCACTGAGTCATAGGGAAAACGTACAAACTCCGTACAGACAGCACCTGTAATCAAGATCGAACCAGGATCTGTGACACTAAGGCAGCAACTCTCCGCCCCTCCACAGTTCCTCCACCGTTCTCAGAAAACATAAACTATTGATACCATCATGACACCAGATTTAAACTTTAGAGCTACAGTGTGGAAACAGGCCCTTCGGTCCACTGAGGCCGTGCTGACCAGTGATCACCGATCACCCCGTACACCAGCACTCTCCTACACACTAGGGACAATTTACAGAAGCCAATTAAATACAAACTTGTATGTCTTTGGAATGTGGGAGGAAACCGGAGCACCGGGTAAAAAGCCACGCAGTCACGGGGAGAACGTACAAACTCCATACAGGCACAACCCGTAGTCAGAATCAAATTCAGTGTTCTGGCGCAGTAAGGCTGCACCTCTACCACTGCGCCACTGTGATGACCTCCTGCTGTTTCTTCTGTAGATGCAGGAGGAGGTCCTTTGTCCTTACGTTCTTCCCGAATTTGCCGGTCAGGTTAAGGCTGATTTTGCAAAGAACATAAAGAGCTGGAGTAACTCAGCAGGTCAGACAGCATCTCTGAAGGACATGGATAGATGACGTCTCAAATCACGACCATTTTCAGACTTGTATCCACACAAGGCTGATCTTGTATGTCAGGTCAACTTTCCTGTTTGATCTCTGCATCTTCTACTGCCCGTACCACCCAGAAATATGGTGTATAGCTTTTCCCAGAAAGAGGAACAACGTTATATTTCATGTTTGGTGCATCACATGCAGTCTATTGGTTCACTTATGGCTCGACAGGCACATTGCAAGAATTACTTCTCAATTTAAACTTATTTAAGCATCTGTTGTTCAGCAATGTAAATTACATTACTGAGATATATGGTTGGTGTGGTCACAGTGCAAGGAGGGAATGTTTGCCAGCAGGTGGGAGTCTTGGAGGAGTTGCTGGCTTGATCCCCAGAAAGCTTGCAACATTGCTGCCTAGTCTAAGATGATATTACAGGGACACCCAAGATAGGGTCTGGAAGATGGTAAATATAGAGTTAAATGGCCAGAACATAAAACAGTATAGCATAGGACCAGGATCTCCGGCTCACAATGTCTATGCCAAACATGATGCCATGATAAATTAGTCTCTGAAAAAGACACAATGTACTGGAGTAACTCGGTGGATCAGGCAACATCTCTGGATAACATGGATAGGTGACATTTCAGGACCGGACCCTTCTTCAGACCCGAAACAACACCGATCCATGTTCTTCAGAGATGCTGTCAGACCCACTGAAGTACTCTGGCACTTTGTTTCTTTGTGTGTCAATTGTAGTATCTGTAATTCCTCGTTTCTAAACTAATCTCTGACTACATGTGATCCATATCCCTCCACTCCCTGCATATCCATATGCCTATCTAAATGCCTCTTAAACGCCACCATCGTATCTGCCTCCACCACAACTGACAGCGGATTCCGGGCACTCACTGCCCTCTGTAAAAGCACTTTTCCCCGCACATCTCCTTTAAACCTTTTCCCCTGCACATCTCCTTTAAACTTTTTCCCCCTGTCCCCTTAAAGCTATGTCCCCTAGTATTTGACACTTCCTCCATGGTGAGCAGATTCGATGCACTTTTGTCACAAGGCATATCAAGTTAAAGCATTCCCAGCGATCATGTACAGTGCCCTCCATAATGTTTGGGACAAAGACCCATCATTTATTTATTTGCCTCTGTACTCCACAATTTGAGATTTGTAATAGAAAAAATCACATGTGGTTAAAGTGCACATTGTCAGATTTTAATAAAGGCCATTTGTATTCATGTAGAAATACCAGCAGTGTTTATACAGAGTCCCCCCATTTCAGGGCATCATAATGTTTGGGACACAGCAATGTCATGGAAATGAAAGTAGTCATACTTAGTATTTTGTTTTAGCTTTGAAAAACTCCTTTGTTGCTTTAGCAGTATGTTTGGGATCATTGTCTTGCTGTAGAATGAACCACCATCCAATGAGTTTTGAGGCATTTGTTTGAACTTGAGCAGATAGGATGTGTCTATACACTTCAGAATTCATTATGCTACTACCATCAGCAGTTGTATCATCAATTAAGACAAGTGAGCCAGTACCTTCAGCAGTCATACATGCCCAGGCCATAACACCCCCACCACCGTGTTTCACAGATGAGGTGGTATGCTTTGGATCTTGGGCAGTTCCTTCTTTCCTCCATACTTTGCCCTTGCCATCACTCTCATATGTTAATCTTCGTCTCATCTGTGCACAAGACCATTTTCTAGAACTGCGTTTGCTCTTTTAATTACATCTTGGTAAACTGTAACCTGGCCATCCTATTTTTGCGGCTAACCAGTGGTTTGCATCTTGCAGTGTTGCCTCTGTATTTCTGTTCATGAATTCTTCTGTGGACAGTGGTCATTGCAAAATCCACACCTGACTCCTGAAGAGTGTTTCTGATCTGTCGGACAGGTGTTTGGGGATTTTTCTTTATTATCGAGAGAATTCTTCTGTCATCAGCTGTGGAGGTCTTCCTTGGCCTGCCGGTCCCTTTGTGATTAGTAAGCTCACCAGTGCTCTCTTTCTTCGTAATGATGTTCCAAACAGTTGATTTTGGTAAGCCTAAGATTTGGCTGATGTCTCTAACAATTTTATTCTTGTTTCTCAGTCTCATAATGGCTTCTTTGACTTTCATTGGCACAACTTTGGTCCTCATGTTGATAAACAGCAATAAAATGTTCCAAATGTGATGGAAAGACTGGAGGAAAGACTAGGTGCTGAGAGCTCTCTTATACCTGCATTAAGGAGGCATTTAAACACACCTGAGCAATTACAAACACCTGTGAAGGCATGTGTCCCAAACATTATGGTGCCCTGAAATTGAGGGGATTATGTATAAACACTGCTGTAATTTCTACATGGTAAAACCAAAATATATTTAAAAAACCCTTTAATAAAATCTGACAATGTGCACTTTCACCACATGTAATTTTTCTTTTTCTATTACAAATCTCAAATTGTGGAGTACAGATGCAAATAAATAAATGATGGGTCTTTGTCCCAAATATTATGGAGGGCACTGTGTGTATTTTCCTTCTGTCATTGAACATGAAGCTCTGTTGGTAACGAAGGTGAATGCAAGAAAATCGGGGATTGTTTTTATTTTCCTGTTGTCTCTTTCAGATCCTTCTTCGATCACTCTATGCACAGTGCACTTCCTCTTGGGATCTATCTGGCAACCAAATTCTGGATGTATGCTACTTGGTTCTTCTGGCTGTGGACTGATATCTTTTTTTAATGTTGGAGTATTTCATTGCTGTGTTTTTCACTTGCTGACCGGCCTACGGGAGAGGGCAACCTGAGCGGGGAAGGCAATTGCTTAAATTTTAACTTCAGAAGATACTGGCAGTGCCATCTCTTGCCAATTATCTCCAAAACTGAATGCTTTCCTGGGCTTTGATCTTATAGAGGCGTACAAAATCAAGAGAGGAATAGATCAGGTAGACCCATAGGGTCACTAGTCCAGAGTAGGGGAATCGAGAATCAGAGGACATACGTTTGAGGTGAGGGGGGAAAGATTTGATAGGTCCCTGAGGGATAACTTTTTCACACAAAAGTTGTGTGGAACGAGTTGCTGGAGGAGGTAGTTGAGGCGGGTACTATCGCAACATTTAAGAAACATTTAGACAGGTACACGGATAGGTTTAGAGGGACACAGATCGGCTTGTACTCGCTCGAATTTAGAAGATTGAGGGGGGATCTTATAGAAACTTACAAAATTCTTAAGGGGTTGGACAGGCTAGATGCAGGAAGATTGTTCCTGATGTTGGGGAAGTCCAGAACAAGGGGTCACAGTTTAAGGATTAGGGGGAAATCCTTTAGGACCGAGATGAGAAAAACATTTTTCACACAGAGAGTGGTGAATCTCTGGAATTCTCTGCCACAGAAGGTAGTTGAGGCCAGTTCATTGGCTATATTTAAGAGGGAGTTAGATGTGGCCCTTGTGGCTAAAGGGATCAGGGGGTATGGAGAGAAGGCAGGTACAGGATACTGAGTTGGATGATCAGTCATGATCATATTGAATGGCGGTGCTGGCTCGAAGGGCCGAATGGCCTCCTCCTGCACCTATTTCCTATGTTCTATGTCTATGTTTCTATGACAGGCAGGTGGGACTAGTGCAGTTGGGGCATGTTGGTTGGTGTGGGCAAGTTGGACTGAAGTGCTTATTTCCACGCTGTCTATCATCTGTATTTCAGCGGGCAATTAAGCATCAATCTCTGTGTCTGGAGTTATTGGAGTTGAAACCAGGTTGGGGCAATAAATTTCCTTTCCTGAAGGCCGCGAGTGAACAAAATAATTTCATATAGGAGCAGAATTAGGCTATTCAGCCATCGATTCTACTCAGTCATGGCTGATCTATCTTTCCCTCTCAACCCCATTCTCCCGCCTTTTCCCTGTAACCTTTGACACTAATCAAGAACCCATCAATCTCAACCTTAAAAATACCCAATGACTTGGCCTCCATAGCCTTCTGTGGCAGTGAATTCCACACATTCACCACCCTCTGACTAAAGAAATTCCTTCTCATCTACTTTCTAAAGATACGTCCTTTTATTCTGAGGCTGTGAGCTCTGGTCCTAGACATTCCCACCAGTGGAAACATCCTCCACATCCACTCGATCTCAGCTTTATACCCCTGCTTTTATATTCTATTCCTCTCGAAATGAATGCAAACATTGCTCTTGCCTTCCTTACTATAGATTCAACCTGGGTTTTAATGGGCGATGTAATAGTTTCATGGTTACTATTAATAGTGCTAGATTCATAACCATATAACAATTACAGTACAGAAACAGGCCATCACTGCCCTTCTAGTCCGTGCCGAACACTTATTCTCCTCTAGTCCCATCTACCTGCACTCAGACCATAACCCTCCATTCCTTTCACATCCATATACCTTTCCAATTTATTTTTAAATGATAAAATCGAACCTGCCTCCACCACTTCCACTGGAAGCTCATTCCACACAGCTACCACTCTCTGAGTAAAGAAGTTCCCCCTCATGTTACCCCTAAACTTCTGTCCCTTAATTCTCAAATCATATCCTCTTGTTTGAATCTTCCCTACTCTCATACTTTAATTAATATCCTTCAGGCTACCATGGTTTGGTCTGGTCTTCCCTGGTTTAGTAACTTGCTCTGTATGCCCACCACATCCTCCAAGGCCAGATTTTTTAGGTGCAGTTATCCATCTATTGACTTAGTGTGGTGTTCATTTGTAAATGGGTGATATGATGTTTCCTTGGCCTTGTTCCCATTCTCACATCTACTGTGGCAGAGAAGAGACTTTTTGAATATTTGATGTAGCAGAAGAAACACTTTGACTGGTACATGGATAGGAAAGGCGCTGGGGTGAAATGGGTCAAACGCAGGCAAATGGAACTAGCATAGATGGGCATCTTGGTTGGCACGGACAAGTTAGGCTGCAGGGCCTGCTTCCGTGATGCATGACACTATAACATCATTGTATTAATGGGAATTATGGAATTACATTGCATGTGATGTAAAGCTAAATGTCTTTCCGTCTTTAATTTCTTAACACCAAAACACATCTTCCAATTCTGTCAGTCCACCTACCGTTCCTTGTTAACAGTGTGGGGCTCTTTTATAACTTTGGTAAGTCGTGGAAATCAGACCCAGGAGTAATCAAAGCCACGGAAGAGCAGAAGAAAAAGGTAAGGCAGTGTGGCCAAGCCTTGAAAGCATTAGGCCGTGTAGAGACATGCTACGGTCAGCACTCGAATTGGCACAGAATTTAATGATGTCAAGGTCATAGATTATCAGTTGACGGATTCACCTGTTTGGCATGAATTAATCTTGGCACACAAGTGAATTCAGCATTACTTGCAAGTACATTCAATTGAAAGGAACCTTTGGGACGGCACAGTGGCAGAGTAGCTGCCTCATGGCGCCAGGTTTGATGCCGACTATGGGTGCTATCTGTAAAGACTTTGTACGTTCTCCCCGTGACCGTGGCTTTTCTCTAGGTTCCTGCCGTCTCCGTCGAGGTAAGAGGTTTAAAAAAAAGGTTTTCCCCAACCCCCCACCCCCCCCGCCCCACATAAAACAAGCTAAAGAACACTAAAACATACATTTAACACATACTATAAAACAACAGAGAAGGAAAGGGACAGACAGACTGTTGGCGAGGCAGCCATTGCTGGCGCCACCCGATTACAATGACATAAGTGCATTTACCTGCCTTGTGCCTCTGAGAATGCATTTTAAATCATGGAAATGCACAGTTTTGCATCGGTTTTATCTGAGCATACCCTATGAATATTCAAAAATGCCAATATTTAAGCATACATCCCTATCTCTGGCAAGTATCAAGCAAGTATTTCTCAAATGTAAAAAATACCAAATCATTCTCCCTTTTTTGTTGTATGTTATTTTGTCTTGCAACATTTGATTCCTCCAGATTTGACCATTTCCTATGTTGTTCTGAACAGCACCCCTCACTCCGTGAGCAAAAACACAGAGTGCTGGAAGAACTCGGGTGGGTCAGGCAGCATCTGTGGAGGGAATTGGACAGAGGATGTTCTGGGTTGGGACCCTTCTTCAAACTTGTCCCAACCCAAAATGTATTCTGTCCATTTCCTGCACAGATGCTGCCTGACCTGCTGGGTCTTTCCAGCAATTTGGTTTGTGTTCAAATTTACAGCTTCTGTAGTCAATGGTGTTTCCTCGTTCTGCCTCAATCCTTGGCCAGGCAGTCTTTCCTTGTTACTTATCTCTGGCAATGTTCCATTTAGTCCCCTCTGTATCTCTGACTGTGACGTTCAATCCGTGCTCTTGTGTGACATGGGCACATTGCACACCTCAGCTGTAGGCTATTTAATACCCTTCTTCCAAATGAGACTTCTTCGCCCTCTGACTCTCAGTCTGAAGAAGGGGAGAAGTCTCGACCCAAAACATCACCTATTCCTTTTCTCCAGAGATGCTGCCCTACCCGCTGAGTTACTGCAGCTTTTTGTGTCTATCTGCGATGCAAACCCATAATCTGCAGTTCCTTCCTACACATTGTGTAGGCTAATTAACATCATCGCACGACCTCCCTACTGTTTGGGTTAACAAGTCCATGCTTGTCTCCTCAGACTTCAACTCTATCAACTTTCTATCCTCTATTCCTTTCTTCCCCGAGCGTTTACCTGAGGATTTTCTCACTTGTTATTGATATTTATATTAAAAAAGTGTTTTGGCATGGCGTTTATTACACATGGCTAAAATCACACCCTCGTCCAAGACGATCAGACATCAATCTCTTACCTTGGTTCAATAGTTGGAGCAGATGTCTACTTGTGACTTCAACCACCTGTTCTGAAAAAATAGCCTTTTAGCTCCTCCTGGTGGCCATGTCATGTGCTGTGCCTTCAGTGGCATCTGATGCACTTTCTCATTATATTTTAAATTCACATTTATAATGGCCCAAAATGAGTTTGTATGTGTTTTGAGGACCAATATGAGATCTCCAGGCATACTTGGCAGAGAAACCAGCGGTCATCATGATGATTGAAGTGTGCACATGGCAGAGAGAGAGAGACAGACAGACAGACAGATTCCCAGTCAGAGGTTTTAGAACTTGTTCCCTTCTCCCTCTCACCTCCAGTTCTACAAACCCACACGTTTTGGGGATGTGAGAGGAAACCCACACAGTTATAAGGAGGACGTGCAAACTCCACACAGACAGAACTCGGACCTCCTTTTCATTCTCCTTCTCTATCATTCCACTTTTGATAATCGCACATTCAGCCAATTCTGCCCTGAACTCTAGAATTCCCTCTCAAACCTCTCAGTAGAGTTGCTGCCTTACAGCGCCAGAGTCCCAGGATCAATCCTGACTAAAGGTGCCGTCTGTGTGGAATTTGAACGTTCTCCACCTGAGTGCGTGGGTTTTCTCTGGTTTCCTCCCACTTTCGAAAGAGGTGCAGGTTTGAAGGTTAATTCGCTTTGATAAATTGCCCCTAGTGTGTAGGATAGAACTAGTGAATGGGTGATTGCTGGCCAGCACAGATTTGGTGGGCTGAGGGCCTGTTTCCACGCTGTATCTCTCAACTTAATGAAACCACATCCTCTCCCCTTCTCTTCGTGGCTGCGCAATGAAGAGTGAACACTTTAGCCAAGAATTTGTCCCCTCGCCGTGAGGTCGCCTTTGTTCCGATTGCATTTCTGTGATATTTTGTGGATAAAAGGCATGACGTAAATGTTTGATTTAGTTACAGGTATATATCTGTGTGTGATCATCTTTGTGACTAAGCTGTGTTCAACATATTACTGATGTCTACTTTCTTCCTGCTCCACAGACAATAGTGGAACTGGCAGAATCTGGCCATCTGGATCTTAGCATCTTTTGCAGCACTTGCTTGGTAAGACATGACCTTCCTTCCCAACAATAGACACAAAGTGCTGGAGTTACTCAGCGGGTCAGGCAACATCTCTGGAGAAAAAGGATGGGTAACGTTTCAGGTCGGGACCCTTCTTCGGACTGAAAAGTCACCATCCTTTTTCTCCAGAGATGCTATCTGACCCGCTGAGTTACTCCAGCGCTTTGTGTCTATCTTCATTATAAACCAGCATCTGCAGTTCCTTTCTACACACCTTCCTTCCCATCTTAGTTTTACTTCAGAAGAATATTATTTCATTGGTTCAATGTTGTTAATAATCTGATAATGCTATTTACACTCAGCTGAACCAACTTTGCAATATACCTGTGCAGCACGATTATTTTTTCTGGATTATTGCATTAATAGTTTCATCGCTGTCATCCCTCTTGAATGGACCCCTCGTACTCTTAAGGATGAATTCCAAATCTTCCAAAGATAGACACAAAATGCTGGAGTAACTCAGCAGGTCAGGCAGCCTCTCTGGAGAAAATGGATAGGTGACGTTTTGGGTCGGGACCTTTCTTCAGACTTAAAAAGGGTCCAGTTTCGAAACGTCACCTACCCATTTTCTCCAGAGACACTGCCTGATCCGCTGAGTTACTCCAGCAATATGTGTCTATCTTTGGTATAAACCAGCATCTGCGTTTCCTTTTCATTTCAAATCTTCCAATTTGGTTTGAGACACAGCATGGAAACAGGCCCTTCGGCCTTTCAGGTCCACGTCGACCATCAATCACCTGATCACACTAGTTCTATGTTTTCCCACTTTCCCGTCCACTTCCTGCATACCTGGGGTAATTTACTGAGGGCAATTAACTTACAAACTTGCACGCCTTTGGGATGTGGCACGGAACCCGCGCAGTCACAGGGAGAACGTGCAAACTCCATCCAGACAGCACCTGAGGTTAGGATCAAACTCTGGTCTCTGGCACTCTCCATGTGACCGCCTGGGTTTCCTCCGGATGCTCCCGTTTCCTCTCATTTCCTCACACATCCCTAAAAGATGTGCAGGTTTGTAGGTTATAATTGCCCTCTGTAAATTGCCCCTAGTGTGCAGGGAGTGGATGAGAACGTCGGATAATATAGAACTAGTGAGGACGGGTGATCAATGGCTAGTGTTGACTCAGTGGGCCGAAGGGCCTGTTTCCATGCTGTATGTCTAAATTAAACTAAGTGGCCAGGCACTCCCAGCACTCAAATGGGTTTCAGATCCTTCACAAACACATGACAGACACGGTGCCTACTTGATTGTTGCTCTATTTTGTGTTTTCTGAACAGATCCAGAAACCTGTTCGTTCCAAACACTGCGCCGTTTGCAATAGATGCATCGCCAAGTTCGACCACCACTGCCCTTGGGTTGGGAACTGCGTGGGTAAGTCACGGCATTCAGATCGTTCCACAGCATGTGCAGAACCTGCAGCAGCAGTTTGGTGAAAGGCCAACACTAAACGGACAGCATCAAAACCTTCACACGTGGAGCGCAGGAGGCTGAGGGGTGATCTTGTGGAAGAATATAAAATCACGAGGGGAATAGATAGACTGAATGCACAGTCTTTTACCTGGAGTTGGGGAATAGGAAACCAGAGGACATAGTTTAGTTTAGAGAGACAGCGTGGAAACGTTTCAGCCCACTGACTCCGCGCCGCCCAGCGATCACCAAACAAGTGCTGCAAAAAGATGCTAAAATCCAGATGGCCGGATTCTGTGAGTTCCACTATTGTCTGAGAAGCAGGAAAAAAGTGGGGGGGAAACCAGAACCACGCAGTCACAGGGAGAACGTACAAACTCCGTACAGACAGCAGCCATAGTCAAGATCAAACACTGGTTTCTGGTGCTGTAAGGCAACAAGTCTGCTGCTGCGCCACTGTGCCCCCCTTAGGTTTAAGGTGAGGGGGAAAGATTTAATAGGAATCTGAGGGGCAATGATTTCCACACAGGGTGGTGGGTATACAGTACAAACTGCCAGAGGAGGTAGATGAGGCAGGTACTGCAACAACATCTAAAGGACATTTGGACAGGTGCATGAAAGGAGACAAAGTGCTGGAGTAATCAACTTGTCAAACAGCATCTCTGTTTCAGGTCGAGACCTTTGTTCAGGCCATATATGTCTGAATAGGAAAGGCTTAGAGGGATACGGGCAGGTGGGACTAGCGTTAATGAGGTATCTTGGTGGGCATGGGCAAGTTGGGCCGAAGGGTATGTTTCCGTGCTGATTGACTCTGGCATCAATGAGCCATTCAGGCTGATTGCGGATGGCCTTTAGTTTATGCTTCCAAGAAGCTTCCTCCCACCCTATCTCATCTCCTATTCTCATGTGTGTCTTCACTGTCTCCTCACCTCAACTATTCCACGTGAATTCATCCTTAATTTCCATTTGGATTTCATGGAGACGTGGCGCAAACAGGCCATTCAGCCCATCATCTCCATAACCCTAACCCAACCACCAAATACCATCTCCAGTAATCCACTAATAAGGTGGCGCAGTGGTAGAATTGCTGCCCTGCAGCACCAGAGACCCAGGTTTGATCCTGACTATGGGGTGCGTCTGTACGTTTTTCCTGTGAGCGTGTGGTTTTCTCCAGGTGCTCCGGCTTCCTCTCACATTCCAAAGAGGTACAGGTTTATAGGTTAAGTGGCTTTGGTAAAATTGTAAATTGTCCCTAGTGTGTTGGGTAGTGTTAGTGTACACTAATCGGTCGCTGATCGGTGTAGACTCGATGGGCCGAAAGGCCTATTTCCCCCTCGCTGTAAAAAAAAAAACTCTAAACTAAAAAAATTAAATTAAAAAAAACGAGACTAAATCCCATTTATATGCACATGGAGGGCGAGGAGTGGTTTTATAGAGGGGTGTATAAAATCATGAGGGGAATGGTTTGGGTGAACGCACAGTAAACTGTCATCTGCAGTGTCTTGTTCCTCCATTCTGAATATTGCCTTCATTAACCACGACACTGTGTACAAGAGCAAGGAGGTTATGGTACAGCCTTGATAGGACATGTTTTGGGAGATATGGGCCAACTGCAGGCAGGTGGGACTAATGTAGATGGGGCATGTTGTCGGTGTGGGCAAGTTGGGCCGAAGGACCTGTTTCCACGCTGTAAGACTAAGACAACATGTACTTCATAAAACATTGGTCAGGCCACAGCTGGAGTGCTGTGTGAATGTTCCGATTACTTTAATGTCTCGCCTGCTGAGTGTCTCCAGCAGTTTCCATTGGAGTGGAGGGGCACACAATGGTTTCAGTTCCTGCAGTGTCCTGTCAACCGTTTGAACCAGAACCTTTTCTCTTTTCTAGGAGCGGGAAATCACCGATACTTCATTGGGTACCTGTTCTTCTTGTTGGGAATGATAATTTGGATGATTTACGGCTGTTTATTCTGTAAGTAAACTTATTTTGAGACGCATAGATATAGGGTAGACAGTCGGAACCTTTTCGCCAGGATGGAAAAATCAAATAACAGGGCATGGTTTTAAGGCAAAAGTTTAAAGGAGATTTGTGGTCTAGCGTTTTTTTTAACACGCTAGATGTTAAAGGTGAGTGTCTGGAACATTTATATTGGGAGTGGTGGGTGAAACAGATATGATAGTGGCATTTAGACTTTGGATTTGCAGAGTATTGCGGGATTATGGATTACATGCAGGTAGATAAGAGATGGTCTTGGCATTGATGGGCCGAAGGGCGTGTTCTTGCACTACAGAGAACAGTACAGCACAGTAACGGACCTTGCAGCCGACAACGTTTGTGCCAAACATGATGCCAAGTTAAACTGATCACATCTGCCTGTACATGATAAGGTTAAGAATAAGGGGTAGGCCATTTAGGACTGAGATGAGGAAAAACTTTTTCACCCTGAGAGTTGTGAATCTGTGGAATTCTCTGCCACAGAAGGCAGTGGAGGTCAATTCACTGGATGTTTTCAAGAGAGAGTTAGATTTAGCTCTTTGGGCTAACGGATTCAAGGGATATCGGGAAAAAGCAGGAACGCGGTACTGATTTTGGATGATCAGCCATGATCATATTGAATGACAGTGCTGGCTCGAAGGGCCGAATGACCTACTCCTACACCTTTTTTCGATGTTTCTATGATCCATATCCCTCTATTCTTGCATTTCCTTGTGCCTATTTAAGAGCCTCTTTAATGCCACTATTGTATCTGACTCCATCACCACCCCAGTGATATGCTCCAGGCCCCTGTGTTTATATTACAAAAAAACTTGCCTGCACATCTCCATTGAACGTTCTCCCTCTCATTTTAAAGCTATGCCTTCTAGTGTTAGACATTTCCACCCTGAGGAAAACAGTTCTGGCTGTCTACTATATCTAAGCCTCACTTAATTTTATGCTTCGATCAAGTCTCCCCTCAACCTTCGATGTTCTCGAGCAATCAGAAACCTTTGGGTAGGTACATGGATATGCAGTGAATGGAGGGATATAGGCATCGGGGAATGGAGGGATATGGATCACATGTAGGCAGAGGTGATTAGTGTAACTTAGCATTATTTTATTTTACATTACTCTTCTTGAGACCTGCAAGCTCCTCACATTATTTTATATTTCTATCAAGACTCCCCTCAACTTCTGGCAACCTCTCCCTGTAGCTGAAACCCTCGAATCTAGGCAGCATTGTGGTAAACCTCCTCTCCACCCTCTCCAAAGCCTCCATATCCTGTGAACGAACCTACAGTTTTATGCTCTCTCTCAGTCCAGGGATGGGTTTATGGACATGACCTTTCTCTGTTTCAGACTGGAGCATCCACTGTGAAACCAACTACCCGAAGGAAGGACTGTGGACGTATCTAACGGAGATTGCGAGCTGCTCCCCATGGGTGTTCTGGATGTTCCTGAACAGTCTCTTTCACTTCTTGTGGGTGGCTATCTTACTCATGTGTCAGATGTATCAGGTAAACAGCAAAATAATGTTTCTCGCCTTGAATTTGAGGCTGTGCAGCTCGAGGTCCTAGGCCTACAGGAAGAGGTTGAGCAGCCTAGGACTTTATTCCTTGGAGCGCAGGAGGATGAGGGGTGATCTTATAGGGGTGTTCAAGATCATGAGAGGAATAGATCAGGTAAATGCACAGAGTCTTTTGCCCAGAGTCGGGGAATCGAGAAACAGTGGACATGCGTTGAAGGTGGGGGGGTGGGGGAAGATTTAATAGGAACCTGAGGGGCAACCTCTTTACACAAAGGATGGTAGGTAAAAGGAACAAGCAGCCGGATGAGGTAGTTGAGGCAGATACTATAATAGCATTTAAAAGAAATTTGAACAGGTATATAAAAGGATACAAGTGCTGGAGTAACTCAGCGGGTCAAGCAGCAACTTTGGAGAACATGGATAGGTGACGTTTCAGGTCAGACCATGTGTCACAATGTTTAAGAAACATTTAGACAGGTACATGGATGGGATAGGTTTGTAGGGATATGGGCCACACGCAGGCAGGTGGGACTAATGTAGATGGGGCATGTTGGTCAGCATGGGCAAGTTGGGCTGATGGGCCTGTTTGCATGCTGTATGGTTGTGAATCTGTACTGGTTAGTGTCTCGAGTGCTGCTTTCGCCCTCTGTGCTTTGCTGCCCTCTACAAAGGAATTCCAACCTTCACATTGTCAATAATTAAATGAATTGATGAAACATCAGCATGGAAACAGGCCCTTCAGCCCATCCACCACGTTGACTATCAATCACCCGTTCACACACTAGTTCTTTGTTTAATGGACTCAGAGATTTGATGAGCTCATAGAGTCATACAGCGTGGAATCTTTGACCCAACTTGCCCATGCTGACTAACACGCCCCATAACTTATAACCATTTATAACAATGTTAACTTAAGTTATCTAACTACATATTAACTTATTTGTTTCTGGTTGATGAAGATTGCTTGTCTTGGGATAACTACAAACGAAAGGATGAATGCAAGACGTTACAAGCACTTTAAGGTTACAACAACCACTATTGAGAGCCCTTTCAAGTAAGTACCTGTGTGTACAGATGCTTCATTGCATTGGCAATGCTGTGCACTTAACCTGACTATAATCTGAAATGTTATGTTGATTTTTTTTTTAAAGCAATAAAGTGCTGGAGTAATTCAGCGGGTCAGGCATCATCTCTGGAGAAATTGGTCAGCTGACGTTTTGTGTCGGGACCTTTCTTCAGATTGATTATGCTGATTGTGTGAAAGTTAATTTGAAAGATCTGTGTTTGCAGCCTAATATTTTCATATAATTGATCTTCCTTTTTTTTCTTCTTTCCCACCATCAGCCACGGTTGCATTAGGAATATCATAGACTTCTTTGAATTTCGATGTTTCGGTCTCTTTCGCCCTGTAATGGTGGACTGGACGCATCAGTACACAATTGAGTATGACCAGACCTCGGGTACTGGTTACCAGCTGGTGTAGTGGGATCAGCGTCCACGGCAAATCATCTCCACAATCAACCCCTTCGGACTGGTGCCTGATAGACATCCTTCCTAATCCTTTTCCAATATCAGCAATCTAAATAACGTCACTGCGAGGAACGGCCGCCCTGCGGTTCCTTTGCAAACAGGGACAGTCTTACTGCCTGTTTCCACCAAGCCTGAACCCTCGCACCCCAGCACCTCATCGCAATCACAGTGTGGTACAAAGCAGAAGGCCGCAAGGAAACCTTTATATAGACATAGATTGAGACTGCTCTTTTGCCTGGAATTGATTTTTAACGTGTTGTGTTTGTCTCCGGTTTTGGAGTGGAAAGCGACACTGAGCTGCAAAGCTTGAAACCTTGATTTGCCACCCATCGGCTCCAGATATGGGAGTCCCATGCTGTCCGGCAGTGCCGAGTGGACAGAGTTGCACCCTGCATCGATTGTATTTGTTGAGTATTGTTGTGTGGTGCTTTGAATTTCGTGCAGGAAAATCCGGAAATCGGTGTTCACAATCATGTCCAGAGGTAAAAATCCAAGACCCTTCCTTTGTTTGAGGCATTGATCGTTTTAAGTACTTTATTCTTTCCTGTTTTAAATCATGGTTTTAAAGAACGCCCGTCTCAGTGCAAATTAATCAGGTCGTTGAGTGGAAATTGGCAAGCTCCCTCCCCGTCGCTCTCAATTGGGAGATGGTGAGCTTTGGGAGCGGGCGAGGTTGGAGGTGGGCAGTGGGGGGGGAGGGGTCGCTCATTTTCCATCACCAGCATTGCATATCCTGCAGATCAGTTGTACAGGTGCTGATGCGGTCACGGATCTTTGTTCATCGTCCTTCACCCGAACAGTGCATGGTGGGCAAGTGCTGGGAGATCTAATGAAGAGTGAGGCACCTGATTCTTCCAATTATAACAAGGAGTCCCAACGGAGCATGATAACGATTTCTACAGCCACTTTAAGTTTAGTTCACGAATGACTGTCTACCACTCTGGAAACCAGCCACGTTTACAGACAGCTGTGAATTCGCTGAGGTCACCGCGCCCCAAACTCTTGTGCAAAATACTTTTAACCAACGCATCGGGCCAGTGTAAAGATTAGTTGTAACTGTACATAAATTATTTATCAACTAGTTTTACCAGTGTGTATATTTGTCAATGTTAGTTTGGAGCTGCAAACTTGATTTTCAACTCTGCCGAGAATTTTTTTTAAAGTGTAGGAATGTAGTTGATTTGCTTCTGGTGGTGCTGCTGCTGCTGCTAATTCATCGACTCACTGAGCTCTGCATGTCTGGTGCTTGGCAAGAAAAAGTTTAAATAAATTTTAAAAAAAACATGGCTCTCAAGACCGTAGGACATACGGCATCACATCAGCTTGCAGTGAAGTGTTCTCTCAGCTTCCTTCCTCCAGCAGGAAGATCAGTGAATTTGTAAATAGTGGATGTCCTGTGTTTGTAAAGTGCAAGACTTTTTGGTCACTGTTTACTTTGTAGTGGAAACTACACCTAGTTTGTGTGCATTGTACCTGATATCAAGAATTGAAGTATTGCAATATTAGTTAACGTGAATTCTTACCAGCTTTTGGGCTGGGGGGAGGGGGGGGGGGGTGGAACCCACAGTAACGGCTCTGACAGTTTGGAGTGTGTTATAAAGGTTTATGCTCACACGGGCCAGGGCCCCTGAGGGGTGAGACTGCCTGTGTGTGGAACGCATGCACTCCATCTCCAACGTCGCCTGGCCCACCCAGGACAGCAGAGACCAGGCGAGGAGTCCGCACGCTGGAGAACGTCTCGCCGCTCATTGCCCTCTTCCCAAGATGAATTCCAGTCCTTCCCGAGGTTTAACACTGGTATTTATAACAACCACTTTCCTTTTGTACTGCCCTGACTTCGCAACAACCTGTCATTTCTCCTCACTTTGAAACCTGCAATTCCTGTCTCAGCTTATTTTTTTGTTACCTGTGCGATCGCGGCAATAATTCAATGTCCACAAGTATAATTGACTTTCATGCTCCACTGACACTAGAGGAAGCACTACATTCTGCAGATTGTGAATACTTATTTGTTTTTGTATTACATTATTTATAACTGTGCCAAGTGTGTTTTTTGTTTTGCTACTATCTGGTCCCCTTATGTACAATGTGGAGAAAAAAATATATAGGACTGTAATATGCTCAAAGTAAAAACTGACTTCATACGATGATTGGTTCAGTTTGTCAAACTTTGTAAATTATTGATCTAATAAACAAGATTCATCTCGCCGTTCATCACAATTAAGAATAACTTGCTGTTTTTAAGGGTGGTTTTTGACTGCATTGTAACAGGCTGAAATTTATTTTATTATATCTCTGTAATCCTTTATTCCTTTTCAAAGTGTGCTGATCATATCGGACTCCTGGACATTCTCTATGAATACAACCATCCCATTTACACCAGTAAACCAAAGGACGAGATGCCTAGGTTGAGAATTAAAGGGCCCGTCCCACTTACGTGACCTTTACAGGCAACTGCTGGCACCCGTGATAGGTCGCCGAAATTTTCAACATGTTGAAAATTCAGCGGTGACCAGAAAGACTCTACGACTCTTTGGAGACCTCTCACGACCATACAGGCGACTCTTGGCGACATGTCGCGGGTGACCTCTTACGGCCATAGGAGACCTCTCACGACCAAACAGCCTGTATGGTTGTGAGAGGTCTCCTATGGTCGTGAGAGGTCTCCAAAGAGTCGCAGCGTCTTTCTAGTGTCATGTTGAAAATTTCGGCAACCTATCACGGGTGCCGGCAGTCGCCTGTAAAGGTCGCGTAAGTGGGACAGGCCCTTAACTCCACGTTGGAAAGTTTCTTTGCGGTTATAATCAAGACTCATCCGGAGAAAGTTTGGGAGAAGAACATTTGGTGACAAAACTGCACGACTTCTGAACAGGAGCAAACGATTCCAAGCAGGAAAAACCATCGCCTATTTAAAAAAAAACTCAACTACCAAGCAAAGAAAAAAGGTGGTCAGGCTGTTCGAACCTTTAACCTTCATCTCAAACACTTGATTAGTCATTCAAACGCCCCAGTTCCCTACTGAAATTAAAATGGGAAAAGTCAAAGACTGGAGGGCATCGCTTTGAGGTGAGAGGGGCAAAGTTTAAAGGAGATGTGCTTGGCAAGTTTTTTGGCACATGGTGGTGAGTGCCTGGAATGTGCTCCGGGGGATGGTGGTTGAGTCAGATAGGTTAGGGACATTTAAGAGACTTTTGGATCGGCACATGGATATGCGGGGAAGGGAGGAATATGGATTATGTGCATGTAGATAAGTGATAGCCTTGGTAATATGCACGTAAATATGTGGTTCAGTACAGATATTGTGGGCTGAAGGGTCTGCTGCAAATGTGCAGTGGATTGATCAGATTGGTGTCGCTCAGACCCATCATTCCAGGTCAAAGATCAACCTGAAAGTGCAGCGTCGAGCTCTCCTCAAATGTGGAGATCCATGGGATCCTCACTGTGAAGAACATAGAACACAGAACAGTACAGGAACAGGCGCTTTTGGCCCACAATTTTCTGTGCTGAACATGATCCCAGATAAACTCATCTCTGCTTGTACGCGATCCATATCCCTGCATTTCCTGAATATCCATGGGTCTGTCTATCTAAAATCTTCACTATCGTATCTGCCTCCATCACCACCCTAGGCAGCATGTTCCAGGCACCCACCACCCTTTGTGCAAATAAAAACTTTACACAGGTTCTTCAGCACACTATGTACTGAACATTATACATAGACCAGAACGTGATCGATGTGCACATAATCCATATCATATCCATGTGCCTGTCCACAAGTCTTAAAAATCACTAACCTTTCTGCCTCAATCATCACCCCCAGCATCACGTTCCAGGCACCCACCACCCTATGTGCAAAAAAATATATTGCCCTGCACCTCTCTATTAAACTGCACCACTCACAAACTTATGCTCTCTAGTCTTTGACATTTCCACCTTGGGGAATGGGTTCCGATTGTCTACCCCATCTATGCCCCGCATAATTCTGTAGGTGTGGGAAAGAACAAAGCCAAGAGGATGGAAGATACTATGCAAGAAGTCATGGGGTGGAAGAGAGGTGGGAGATGCTGGTCTGTGGGAAGACCTGCCCACACCACCCTTGTTACTGCTATTTTTTTTAAAAAAGATACAGCATTGAAACAGGCCCTTTGGCCCACTAAGTCCATGCTGACCATTGATCACCCATTCACACTAGTTCTATGTGTAGGAAGGAACTGCAGATGCCGGTTTACACAGAAGATAAGCACAAAATGCTAAAGTAACTCAGCAGGTCAGGCAGCATCTTTGGAGGAAAAGAATAGGTGACGTTTCAGTTTGAGACCCTTTAGACTCATAGGTGACATTTCGGGTCAAGCCCCTTCAAACCTTCTGAAGAAGGGTCTCGACTTGAAACATCACCTATTCCTTTTCACCAGAAATGCTGCCTGACCCGCTGAGTTACTCTAATAATTTGTGTCTGTCACACTAGTTCCATGTTATCCCATTTCGCATCCACTCCCTACACACTAGGAACAATTTACAGAGGCCAATTAACCAACAAATCCAATTAAACGACAAAGTTAAACTACGAAAAAGTTTGCCAAGAAAGCCATAGGGTACACACAGAGGAGACTATCGGGGTCACCGGGAGAACGTGCAAACTCCACACAAACAGCAGCCAAGGTCAGGTTCGAACCTGTGTCTCTGGCGCTGTGAGGCAGCAGCTCTAGCAGCTGTGCCACGCTTCCAGTGTTATCCCAATGGAAAATGGATTTGGAATGTCTAGACATGAGCAGCTCCTGTTCCCACTCGGGCTGGGATTGTTCCAAAGAAAGCATCTGTTTCATCTCCCAGTATCCGTAACTAACAACCATGAGACAACAGAATTACAATGTCAACAAACGGGGTCTTTCCCAGGTCTGGGTAAAGCCTCTGACTGAGGCAAATGATTCAATAACGATTAGTGAAGAGGACTTGTTTTGTCATGTATCTGACTATCGTTTTATTACTGAATTGTTTCAAGGCAGGAGAAATGTCTTTGGGCCAGATTACATTATCAGACAATACTTGCATTAACCCATCTGAATTTTACATCACTTAAGAAAGACGTCAGTGATTTCAGGAAAGCCAAAGGAGTGCAACTGAAGTGTTGCCACCGATGCAATACGGGGAAGTTATGAGTCATCTAGTACACAACAGGATCCCAGAAGATAAAAGCAGAAATTGCTGGAGACAATGAGGTCAGGCAGCATCTGTGGAGAAAGAAGCTTGTCATGGAGACAAGGAACTACAGATGCTGGAATCCTGAGCCAAACGCAGTGCTGGAAGAACTCAGCGTGTCAGGCAGCACCTGTGGAGGAGAAAGACGGGCAATGTTTCAGGATGGGACCCTTCTTGAGACATACTTTGACTGAGGCCAGAACATATGTTGCAGGGTGATATTCTGCCCATTGTCTCCCTGCTAGCAGTGGTCCGACTTCCCAGCTATTGCAGTTAATTCTTTAGACTTTAGAGAGATGCAGAGCGGAAACAGGCCCTTCAGCCCACTGAGTCCGCACCGACCAGTAATCTCCCCGTACACTAGCACTATCCTACACACTGGGGATAATTTACAATTTTCCGAAGACAAACCTGTACGTCTTTGGAGTGTGGGAGGAAAGCTCCTGAAGAAACCCCACGCGGCCACAGGGAGAACGTACAAACTCCGTAAAGAGAGCATCCTTGTCAGGATCGAACCCGGGTCTCTGGTGCTGTGTGGCAGCAACTCTACCACTGTGCCACCTGGGGGAGGTGGTATGAATGTAGAGAGGGGGAGGCATGGAAGTGATGGAGTGTGGATGATGGCTAGGTGAAGGCAGGCGAGGTGAAAGTACACAGGGAGAATGTGCAAACTCCGCAGTCAGCACCTGTAGTCAGGATGGAACCCGGGTCTCTGGTGCTGTGAGGCAGCAAATCTACCGCTGCGCCACCCAATTCTGTTTTAACAAATATTTTAATTGTTTGATTTTTAATGTTTTGTACATTGTAAACTGGCAGGAGAATGTCGTTGCACAGCTGATCCAGCTGAGTACTTTCACCTCACCTGGTGCTGTCTGTACGGAGTTTGTACGTTCTCTCTGTGACCCGCGTGGGTTTTCTCTGGATGCTCCGGTTTCCTCTAACGTTCCAAAGACATACAGGTTTGTAGGTTAATTGGGTTGGTATAATTGTAAATTGTCCCTAGTGTGTGTAGGATGGTGCTAGTGTACGAGGTGATCGCTGGTCGGCGTGGTCTCGGTGGGCCGAAGTTATGCACAATATTTCTAAACTAAACATTGCGTGCAGTTCTGATCGCTCCATTACTGGAAGGACCTGGAGGCTTTGGATGGGGTGCAGAAGAAGTTTAACAGAATGCTGCCTGGATTAGGGATAATTAGCTACAGGGAGAGGTTGGGCAGACTTGGATTGCTGGGGTATAGATTGGGTAGAGTCAAAACCTTTTACACAGGACAGCCTTTTAAGGTGAAAAGGAAATAAGTTTAGAGAGGTGAGAGGGGCAAAGCTGAAAGATGTGCGGAGCATTTTGTTTTTTTACAGAGGGTGGTGGGTGCCTGGAATGTGCTGCCAGGGTTGGTGGTGGAGGCGGATACAACAGTTGCATTTACTCCACTACACTTTAGTGCCCCGCAGCCACGGTGGAGCTGCTGCATTACAGCGCCAGACCCGGGTTCGATCCTGTCTGCACGGAGTTTGTTACTTACCCCCTGCGACGCGCGGGATTTCTCCAGGTGCTCGTTTCCACACCAATGTCTTCTGTAAGACCTGTGTAATATGTAATGTAAATGCCAGCGCCCCTCGAGGCCAAGAGCAGAAGCTGGCATTTACATTACATATACATCACATCTTCCCCACTTTAATTACATCACATCTCCCCCTTCATTTTAATTACATCACACACACTTCAAAGACGGGCAGGTTTGTAGGTTAATTGGCCCAGATAAAATTGTACATTGTCCCTAATGTGTAGGATAGTGCTCGTGCGCAGGGTGATCACTGGTCAGTGTGATCCTGCTTCTGTATCTCTGAAGACCATTCACCCCCCCCCCCCCCCCTCTTTCTCGCTGTGCAGGTGACAAGGCACTAAAGTTTGAAAGTATATCTAGTTTTATTACACATCTCAAATTATCTGGTCATGATTCAGGAGTTCCAGAATGGGGGGGGGGGGGGGGACGACGACAATCATAGAGCAGTGCCACAACCATGGTTTACCCAACTTATAGAGTCCATCCTGGTCAGAAACTAATGCTTCACTTCGGTCGGGTGAGGCAGCCTCATAGCACCAGAGACCTGGTTTCGATCCTGACCTTGGGTGCTGTGTGTGTGTGTGTGTGTGTGTGTTGGTGTGGAGTTTGCATGTTCCTGTAACCGTGTGAATTTCTTCCACCGGCTGCTCCAATTTCCTCCCACATCCCAAAAGACATGCGAGTTTGTAGGTTAATTGTGTTTAAGGAGTGGATAAGAAAGTGGGATAACGTAGTAGCCAGTGTGAACAGGTGATCAATGATGGGCCCAAAGGGCCTGTTTCCATACGGTATCTCTAAACTAAACTAAAAATTTCAAACCGTGCAAACAAGAAACAGACAGAGAGGACTTGTTTATTTTTTATTCCATTATTTCACAGAGAATGTATGCAGAAGCAAGAAGCCTGAAATTCCAGAGTGCAGGAAAAAAAGATTTATCCAAGAAGACGCAGGGAAACATTTGGGATAGTTGTTTTTCACAGTCTTTACACGCTGCCGATCAAGTCTACGTTTGGTGATGAGGTGGCAACATGGAGTACTACTGGGGATTGGGCTGGAATAGCAGTGAAGGGAGGGGGAGCAAGACTCGCGATGCACTTCCTATTGATCAGGTACCGTAGTGACAAGCTCTGGCTGTTGTAACGTTGATGCTGGCAACCCCGTGACCTTGTTTACACCAGGACAAGACCACAACGCTGTCAGCAGCAACGGGCTATCTGCGGGAGAAACGGCAGGTAAGCCAGCATCCGTGGGGGTGGGAGGAATTGCTGATCAAAACCCTTGCACATCAAGGCTGGAGCCTTGGTGCAGATTTTCAACCCAAAACATTGACCATCTCTCCCCCTCCCCCCCCCCCCTCCCCCACTCTTCCCCAGAGATGCAGTGTCACCCACTGAGTTCCCCCAGCAGATTGTCACTCCAAATTCCAGATTCTGCAGTCTTGTGTCCACAGCACAAGCAGAACCCAAGTAGCAGCAAGGAAATATTGGCCCATCCCTGGGCTGTGAGCAGCTGGGTGCAAATGTAGATCTCACCGTTGGAAGGATCAGATTCTACAGCAAAGGCAGAAAGACTGCATCCAAGACTGACTCCATCATATAGCATTGGGACTCCAGCTCAATGCAGCCAGCCATGGGGATGCAGAGTAATTCACATTGGGTATCCACAAAGCAAGAGGGGCAACTGCCTTATCACAGATAAAGGACTCTCCCCTCATGGGGTAATTCTGACGCGTGCACCCCTGCAGAATCAATGCTTTAGTCTGTGGCCAATGATGCTGGAAGTTCAAAGTGTGTTTATTCGTCTCACAAGGGCGGCAGAGCAGCACAGCCAGTAGAGCTGCTGCCTCACAGCTCAAGACTCGGGTTGGATCCTGATCCCGGGTGCTGTCTGCATTGGGGGGGGGGGGGGGGGGGGGGTTGAGCGTTCTCCCTGTCACCACGTGGATTTCGTCAGGGTGCTCCGGCTTTCTCCCACATCCCAAGGACGTGCGGGTTTGCAGCTTAATTGATCCTCTGTAAGTTACCCCTAAGTGTGCAGGGAGTGAGTGGATGAGAAAGTGGGATAATGTAGAACTAGTGTGAACGGGTTATTGGTGCTTGGCGTGGGCTCTGTGGGCCTGAATCCACGCTGTAGCGCTTGTCTCTATATACACCGGATATGACCCGAAACAATGAAATTCTTACTTGCTCCAGCTTTACAGGCCCGTTAGACACACCAAGACTAAGGGTCAGAATGAAAGGGGTTAAAGATATTAAGCAGCAAGCAATGCGAAAACCAGTTCCATTAACCAGCCCGGCTGACGAGGAAATAACCAGACTTGTAGACAATCCAAGCACCATTGCAAGGGAAAGGATCAGCATATCCAAGATAAAACATAGCACCACATTCATATCTATAATGTAAAGGAGGTTTACAAATTGTCAAGTATCATAATTCAACATTCTCATGAGGCATCTGCTACAGCACCTCAGCTTTCATAGTAACGCCTGCTGCAAAGTATCAAAAGTCCCTTAAGAAGGATTCCAACACAAAGGGTGGTGGGTGTATGGAACGAGCTTCTGGAGGAGGTAGTTGAGGCAAGTACTATTGCAACGTTTAAGAAACAGGTGCACCGGCGTCCTCCCACATCCCAAAGACGGGCGGGTTTGTAGGTTAATCGGCCCTGTGTAAATTGCCCCTAGTGTGTGGGGAGTGGGTGGGAAAGTGGGATAACATAGAACTGGTGTGAACAGGTGATCGATGGTCGGCGTGGATGATGTTTCCATCAAACAAAACCATCCATCTCCACCCTGTGTACATTAGAGTATCGCTTCATGCTAAAGCACCCTCATTGTGCATTGCTGACATTGAGGGTGCTTTGTAGGCCAAATTAACCTACAAACCTGCACATCTTTGGTGTGTGGGAAGAAATTGGAGCACCCGGAGAACGTGCAAACTGAGTACAGACAGCACCCATAGTCAGGATTAAACCTGGGTCTCTGGGGCAGCAACTCTACCGCTGCGCCACCGTGCTGCCCTTTCCAGATGACACGTGAGCTTTGTCACTAGGAGGTCACTCAGCACCTTGACCCAGTTCTGCCGTTCAATGCGATCGCACTTGGCATGCAGCCCATATTCAACACCAGGGAGTTGATGGGCCAAATGGCCTAATTATGCTCCTAGAACCTATTATCCATTCTTTGCCCTCTATCCGATCCAGACTATGGGTGCTGTCCGTACAGAGTTTGTACGTTCTTCACGTGACCACATGGACCGGGGTGCTCCGGTTTCCTCCCACACTCCAAAGACACTCTGGTATGTGGGTTATTTGGCTTCTGTAAAAAATTGTAAATTGTCCCTAGTGTGTAGGATAGTGCCAGTGATCTAGTGACTAGTCATCGTGGACAAGCAGGGCCTGTTTCCACACTGTATCTCTAAACTAAATTATAAGGTCACCCTTTAGCTGCCTTCTGGGAATAATCACTGGCGAATCTGCATCCTTTCCAACATCATGACATTGATCATTGCAACCCCCCTTCCAAGCACAAGCAGACCAATTAAAAAAACATTGAACTTCAGATAAGGGCGGCCCAGTGGTGCAGCTGATAGAGCCGATACCTCTCAGTGCCATAGACCTGGGCGCTGTTCCTCCTGGGACCGTGTGGGTTTCCTCCGGATTCCTCCCACGTCCCAAAGACGTCCAGGTTTGTAGGTTAATAGAGGAATAGGTGCAGGAGTAGGCCATTCGGCCATTCAATGTGATCATGGCTGATCATCCACAATCAGTACCCCGTTCCTGCCTTCTCCCCATATCCCCTGACTCCGCTATCTTTAAGAGCTCTATCCAACTCTCTCTTGAAAGCATGCAGAGAATTGGCCTCCACTGCCTTCTGAGGCAGAGAATTCCATAGTAAATTGCCCGTTGTGTGTAGGGCAAGGGGTGGAAGCTTGGGGTGATAATTTGGCGAGAATAAAGTTGGATCAGTTAAAGGTAGTAATCCCATCCAATTGTGGCGGTGTTACTCTTTACGCCAAAATAATCCGACGCTTCTGTGGCAACCTTGAACAGACATTTGGACAGCTTACATGGAAAGGTGGGTGGGATATGGGCCAAATGTGGGCAGGTGGAACGAGTGTAGTTGAGGCATCTATGTCGGCATGGGCAAGTGGGTCTGTTTCTGCGCTGTGTGACTGTCTTCCTGAGCGATATCTTTTGGTCAGAGAAGGGGGGAGGAAATGGCCGGCACCATTATAAATGTCACAGTATTCTGAAGACGGATAATACATTCACATTCCTAACCTGCACCTTGCACAGGAGATGGATATCAAATGCAGAGCGAGAATGATCCAAGGCAAGCGGGCAACACTACACGTTATTCCAACAGATCCTGTCGGTCGCGGGGTCACCAGCATTCCTCGACCTCCGCGTTATCTACCTTCCCAGGACCGCTTTAAGTTACTTTCTCTCTGAGCCCCAAAGGGAAGTAGCGCTCCAACTTTCCATTGGAGATAGCACCGGCAATCTTGAATATATTAAAATGTAGCTCAGCAACTGCGGGAGGAAAACGGATTTAAAATCACCATCCTCCATTAGTGATGAGGGTGGAATGGCAGAGCCGTCTGGATAACATTGGGAGCTGCTGTCCCCGACACAGGTGGGCTTGTCGGCACCAGTTCATGTTCCACTGGGGGGGGGGGGGGTGACACCCCAGCCTGGGCAGGTGGGGGAGTGGGTGAATTCACTTGCCAATGCCGTTCTCAATTTCCAGCTTGCGTTGGGCGGGCGATGCAGTTTGATCTGCACTCCTTCCAGCTGTTTGCGCTGAGCTGCCGGGACAGGCGTGTGGAAGTAGGTCTCCGCGTACGGCCGCTGAACGTCCTTGCGTACCACGTCCGCCGCAGGCTGGAAAACAGGGACAGGGTTGCACAACCAAACTCACTTCTCAGGACATAACGTCTGACATCAACCATTCACACCCTTGAGAGTTTAGAGACAAAACACACACTTTAGACTTTAGAGATACAGCGTGGAAACAGGCCCTTCAGCCCACACCAACCGGCAATCACCCCATACACTATCAGAGTGCGTAGAAACAAGCCCTTCGGCCTAACTTGCCCTCGCCGGCCAGCATGCCCCATCTATACTAGTCCCACCTGCCTATGTTTGGCCCACATCCCCCAACCTGTCCGATCCATGTAGCTGTCAAAATGTTTCTTAAACTTTGAAATAATACCTGCCTCAACTACCTCCTCTGGCAGCTCGTTCCAGACACCCACCACCCTTTGTGTGAAAAAATTGCCCCTCAGGTTCCTATTAAATCTTTCCCCCCTCACTTTAAACCTATGTCCTCTGGTTCTTGATTCCTCTACTCTGGGCAAGAGACTCTGTGTGTCCACCCAATCTATTTCTCTCCCATCCTACACACTAGGGACAATTTGCAATTTACAGAGAGCCAATTAACCTCCAAATCCGCACGTCTTTAGAATGTTGGGGGAAGCTGGAGCACCCAGAGAAAACCCACGCGGTCACGGGGAGAGGGTACAAACTCCGTACAGACAAACACCCGTAGTCAGGATCAAACCTGGGTCTCTAGTGCTGTAAGACAGCAACTCGACCACACTGCGCTGCCACTAAATGATTGTAATCATGTATAGTTTTTTCACTGTACCTCAGTACATAGAAACATAGAAAATAGCTGCAGGAGTAGGCCATTCGGCCCTTCGAGCCTGCACCGCCAACTCAGTATCCCGTACCTGCCTTCTCTCCATACCCCCTGATCCCTTTAGCCACAAGGGCCACATCCAACTCCCTCTTAAATATAGCCAATGAACTGGCCTCAACTACCTTCCTGTGGCAGAGAATTCCAGAGATTCACCACTCTCTGTGTGAAAAATGTTTTTCTCATCTCGGTCCTAAAAGACTTCCCCCTTATCCCTTAAACTGTGACCCCTTGTTCTGGACTTCCCCAACATCGGGAACAATCTTCCTGCATCTAGCCTGTCCAACCCCTTAAGAATTTTGTACGTTTCTATAAGATCCCCCCTTCAATTTTCTAAATTCTACATGTGAATTTACTCAACGAAACTCAACCCACCTGGTGTTGCAGCTTGACGATTGCAATAGGTTGAAGGGCAGGGTGTCCGGCTCGCACGGAGGGCTTTCCGGGAGCCAAGCGCGGTGTAGAGAGCGTGGCGCTCCGGCGAGGAGGATCCGGCGGCCGGGCTGGCTGGAGGAGAGGAAGGAAGTCGGCCCATCAGGAGCTGGGCGGTGGAGAGGAGGCCCAGGTGGAGGGAGCTGCCGGCGGAAAACGGTGGAGGGCAGGGCCTGGCAGAAGACGGGCACCATCACCTGGTAGGGGAGGCTGGTCGGGGCCAGGTGCCCGAGGGGGATGGTGAACCGCTCCTGGCCGTGGGCAGCTGCGAGAAGCAAGTTCAAATCACTCAGACCTGGAGACAAAAAGTGTGGGTGAGGGTGGGGAGAGAGAAAACAAAACACACACTTTAGACTTTAGAGATACAGCGTGGAAACAGGCCCTTCGGCCCACCGAGTCCGCGACGACCAACGATCACCCCCATACTAGTTCTATCCAAAACACTAGGAATTTACAGAGGCCAATTAATGTACAAACCTGTACATCTTTGTTTCATTTAGTTTACTGTCAGTGTACAGAGGTACAGTGACAAGCTTGGAAGGTAGACAAAAGTGCTGGAGAAACTCAGCGGGTGCAGCAGCATCTATGGAGCGAAGGAAATAGGCAACGTTTCGGGCCGAAACCCTTCTTCAGACAAGCTTTTTGTTGCATGTTACCCAGTCAGCGTTAAGACCACACATGATTACAACGACCGCACCTACCTCCTCCGGCAGCTCGTTCCATACACCAACCCCCCTTTGTGTGAATAGGTTACCACTCAGGTCCCTATTAAATCTTTCTCCCCTCACCTGAAACCTAAGCCCTCTGGTTCTTGATTCCCTACTCTGGGCAAGAGAATCTGTGTGTCCAAATCTATTCCTCTCCTATCCTACACACCACGGACAATATACAGGATCCCATTAACGTACAAACCCACGTGTCTTTGGAGTGTGGGAGGAAATCAGAGCACCCAGAAGAAAACCCACATGGTCACAGGGAGAATGTAGACAGTGCCCGTAGACCGGATCAAATCAGGGTTTCCGGCACGGTTCTGTAACGTTTCGGGTCGAGACCTTTCCGAACCCTAAAAAAGGGTTCCCATCGGAAACGTCACTTATCCAGTTTCTCCAGAGATGCTGTCTAACCCGCTGAATTACTCCAGCACTTTGTGTCTATCTTAGGTTTAGAGGGATACGGGGGCAAACGTGGACAGGTGGGACTAGTTAGATGGGGGCAGTTGGTCGGTGTGGGCAAGTGGGCCGAAGGGCCTGTTTCCACACTAAGACTCCAATAGAAGAGAGCGAGGGAAGATAGCACATGTCCACAAAGAAGGTTGTATCACTTACCGGAGGCAGCAGGGAGGCAGGGGGCCGGTGTGGGGTTGTCCCATCTGAGTGTTGGTGGCGATGTAGGTGGGGGTTGGAATGCCCCGACAGCTGGATATGGGGGGTAGGGGGGAGAGAGACAAAACAGTGTCCAGCACTTCGCCCTACGACAGCAGAATCATATTATCTCCCCCCCTGCTCCC
>CM075979.1:69670227-69959783 GCA_038087875.1 Malacoraja senta | reverse complement strand
CCCCTGTGACCACATGGGATTCTCCTGGGTGCTCCAGTTTCTTCCCACATTCCAATGAAGTGCCAGTTGTTTAGTTCAGTTTAGAGATACAATGTGGAAACAGGCCCGCACGGACCAATGATCACCCTAACTCTTGTTCTAACCTACACAATAGGGATAATTTACAGAAGCTAATTAACCTACAAATCCGCTTTGGAATGTGGGAAGAAACTGAAGTACCTGGAGGAAACCCACGCTGTCACAGAGAGAGTGTACAAACTTCAGCAACAGTAGTTTGAATTGCAAGGCAGCAACTCTACCACTACGCCACTGTGCCATCCTTTACAATGCCTATACATGATCCATATCCCTCTATTCCTTGCATTTCCATGCGCCTATCTAAAAGCCTCTTAAATGCCGCAATCATATTTGCCCCCACACCACCCCCGGCCATGTGTTTCAGCCTCCCACCACTCTTTGTGTAAAAATCTTGCCCTTTCCATTAAACTTTCCACCTCTCACTTTATAGCTATGGGTAGTTGTACTAAAATGTGGTAGTTGTTTTCATGAAGAAGATATAGAAAATCTTGTTATAAAACCATTCTGTCAGTGGGAAAATGTGGGTTAGGGACTAGTGAGTTTCAGACTCACAAGTTTTCAAGAATAAAGGTTTTTGATTAGTTATATGTTTATGTTATTATTGCAAACTGAAAATACTGAGGTCAGTGTGTTACATTGTTGCACCAATGTCAACAGAAGCGATTGCTTGTCAATTTCCAAAGCAAGTCTCTTCAAGTGCCTCCTGAAATTAAACTGGCAGGTCTGAAGAAGGGTCCTGACCTGAAACATCACCTATTCACATTCTTCTGAGATGCTGCCTGACCCGCTAAATTACTTCTGCACATTGTGTCCCTTAGCACATGTTCTTTAGAGACGATGGTTGTTGATTGCCATGGGGTTAGTTCCCGATCCCAATCGCGCTATCACCAATTCGGCCCAGGCAATACAAATAGTGTTCCCCTAATTCATTTTCACTTTCTATCCAATTCACATTCTGGAAACGTGCATTAGGGCAGAATGGTTTGTTTTAGTTACTGCTGTGTATAAATACTGCAATCCTTACCTGACAGCATTGCGGGAGCTCTTTCAACACGTGGAGTTCAACAGTTTAAGAAGATAGCCTCCCAGTATGTTATCAAGGGCATTACAGCTACATCCCAGGAGCGATCGGTATCTAAAAACAATTAATCTAGAGCAGTGAGATGATGTAACAAATGATCCTTATCTGAAGTGGGGGAAAAACATAAAGAAATTAAGATAAAAAAGTGTCTGCATGAGAGGCCTGAAGAACTATGAAAATGAAAGAAGTAAGAAAGCAGAAATCTTTCACATCCCACAAGGATAAAAAATATATGCTGTGTTCTAATTGGAATCTGGAAATGTTGTTTCATTGGAGGTTGAAAGTATTTTAAAAGAGCAACTTTCTCTAAATTGGAGAATAGAACTGATTAAACAAATATCATTTTTTGAATTTATTAGCTTGTAATGTCATGCAATGTCATACGTTATTTAATTAGTAATCATTTTAACCACAATTTTGCAATGAATTTCTAGTGAATTGAAATGAGTCCAAAGTTTACGATGGGTCTCTCACATCCTTGGCAAGTATTAAAGCAATTTTCGATGCAACCAAACACAACTGGAGATCTAGCATAGCCTCCCCCCAGTACTCCATGTGCCTGGGAGAACTCTCGCCACTCTTCCTCCCCCCTCCATACACAAAAGTCACAGAAAACATCTGGAAACACAATACTTCAATAGCAACAAGGGAAAACATTTTCCAATATCTCAGAAATATGGAATTATTTTTAAAGAAGGACACAAAATGCTGGAGTAACTCAGCGGGACAGGCAGCATATCTGGAGAGAAGGAATTAGATTTCTGGAGATTCCTCTTGAAAGATGATGTACTATTTTCCCCTTCCGTTTTAATCTCTGGCCTTTGTTCCAACCATCTGCCCATCAAAACCACCCTTTGCCTGCATCTACCTGTCACGTATAGTCCTGCCACTCCTCTCTCTCAGCTTTATTCACACACCCCCCCCCCAGCTGAATCAGGTCCATATGTGTCACTTCGTGTCTTTGATATACTTAGTTTTACTTTATTTTAAAGTACTTCAGCCCACCAAATCTGCACCAACCGACGATCACCTCATACACTAACACTATCCTACACACTAGGGACAAATTACAATTTACAGAGGCCAATTAACCTACAAGCCTGTACGTCTTTGGAGTGTGGGAGAAGACCGGAGCACAATGAGAAAATCCATGCGATCACATGGAGAACGTACAAACTCCCGACAGACAGCACCATAGTCAAGATTGAACCCGTGTCTCTATCGCTCAAAGGCAGCAACTCTACAGCTGCGCCACCGTGCCACCCTACTGTGTCCTTTTATGTAAATCAGCATCTGTAGTTCCTTGTGATTACATTTTTTTCATTTGTAAGCAATGTTCTTCCTAATAGAAGGTGGTCAACTTGAGGCCCTATAAACTATCATAATATTCATAAGGCACTTGCACAAAAGACACAACAGAGAAAAATGTTGTTTTTGTAACGTGAACATCAGTGCTTCACCAAAATAAAAGCGTCGCATTGCTCCACCCCTTCTCCCTCATGCTTATGCAACTTCCTTTAAATGCTTATCTCTTTGACATCTCCTAGGGGTTATTATATTTCACGAGTTTGACACAGTAATTAAAAAAATTCCTGAACTCTCTGGTGATTTTCCTGTTCTGAGGTGCTTTCAGCTTACTATCTCTTAAACAGAAACAAGGTATTTCTTTACTCTGTCAAACCCCTAAATAATTTTGAAAACCACTCTTAAGCCATCACTGAGTTTTCAGATTTCAAGAATTTCAGACAGGCGGCCTCCGACTGGTGGTGGTGTGTCATGGGATCACTAGATTAGCTGTTTGTTATCTATATTAAGGATTACGAAGTTTGTGGATGATACTAAAATTGATGGTATAATGAACAGAGAAGAAGGTTATCTAAGATTACAACGGGATCTTGATCAATGGGGTGAGGAATGACCAATGGAGTTTAGTTCAGATAAATGTGATGTGTTGCATTTTGGTAGGATAAGCCAGGGTAGGACTTAAGCCCCTGTCCCACTTACGTGTCCTTGGCATGCTAATTACGCGACCTCGTGGTCGTGTTGAGGCGCGACGGTCCTGCGAAGGTTGCGCGCGACTTCATGCGTCCGCACAGCCGTCTGGAGAGCGTGACGTCATTTGAAGATGTACACAAAATGCTGGAGTAACTCAGCGGGACCGGCAGCATCTCTGGAGAGAAGGAATGGGTGATGTTTCGGGTCGAGACCCTTCTTCAGTCTTGACCAGAAACGTCATCCATTCCTTCTGAAAGGTTTGAGTTATAAGGAATGGCTGGCTGGGTTTTTTTTTTTTATCCCTGTCGTAAACAGTGATGGAAATGGGAGGGTACGCAGGGGGACGGCGTTCCCCTACTTTTCAGATTCCAGTTTATGTCCAATTTCAGTACAAGAATGGAGTCAGAGTTGTTAAATACGGATTTTTTTTTAAACGGCCATTGATAATCGTTACAACGAGTCATCGCTGCACCGGCCATTAGACGAAAACTACCACCGTTAGCACTTGTTAACAGCCAGTAGTTAACACGTAGTTATACAATGTGTCACCAATGCATCGATCCACATTCCCCAGTAAATGTAATTGTGTTTTGACCATGTACTAATGACGCCGCGTTCCTTTGAATAAAATTCATGGGGGAATTTCTTAAAACTCACTGTCATTGCTCCGGTGAGCACAGGCATCTTCTGGTGTGCAGGTAGTCACGTTATTTTATTATTCCACGTTATTTTATTATTCTCTCGCCCTCTCCCTCTCGTCCTCTCTCCCTCTCTCGCTGTGTCTCTCTGTCTTTCGCTCTCTCCTTCCCTCCCTCTCTTTCTCGCATGCTCTCTCCCACTCCCCATCTCGTCTCTCTCGCTCTCTTACCCTCTCGCCTCGGCATAACCATGGCATATCATTTGTTGATTTGCATCTGCGGTTCCTTCCTGTTGGGGAGGGGGGAGCCCTGGCCCGTGGCGGCTCCTGGCCCGTTTCCTCCGCGGGTGGCACCGCTACAACATTGTGGTTGTAGCTTTTGAACGATTTAAATGTATTGGATTTTTTAAATTCATATAAATTCATAGCGTCGCCCGAGCGTCAATCCCCTTCAGCTGTACCTGCAACTGAAGCTATGGGTGGATTAGTAGACCTTGAAGAGGCATTGACACTTTGTTTTTATACAGCGGGGTAATAGAGAAGGACTCCGGACCACTGACTGAATGATACGGACGTCCTGACTGAAAATCACACCCTTCCGATCAATTATTTTAGGATAAGCCTTTCTAGAGAACATGCTACTTTTTGCTTTGCCATTTTCAAAATATAGAATATTGAATTTGGCGTTTGATTGGTACAAGGAGACTGCAAAACTTGTAATATCTATTTTATTAACACACTGTAACTTCCTACATTTCTACTTTTGGGTATGTATGTGGCAATTATGGCTCATGGAATTTTTTCCCACACTACCAGTTATATTCGTAACAACATATTTAAATATGTGAAATTTTCGATCTTTCCCAACCCCTTAAAAAATGCCTAAAGAAGGGACCCGACCCTAAACAAGCCTAACCATTCACTCCATAGATAGACACAAAATGCTGGAGTAACTCAGCGAGTCCCTAGCGACAACGTAGGGGGTTGTAAAATCATGAGGGGCACAGAAAAGGTGATAAGGGCCGATGGGATCTGCTGCTGTAGGCAACTTGGTTGGCATGGATCAGTTAGGCCAAAGGGTCCGTTTCAGTGCTGTATAGCACTATGATTTTCTAACAGTGTGCCAGCTGCCTGACACAAGGTTAATGGGACGCAACTATGTGTGCTAGGGTATGTTAATGTCCATTTTCTGCCGAATCAGTGGGTTTGGGTCAGGTTGTACTGTACTGTGCTCAAGCTACCCAAACTCAGTGCTTTCTCCAGGCCAGTGTGCTGGGTGTGGGACAGATAGGACTTGACAGTGACACAAAGTCACAGAGCGGACAAGGGACTTGGCCCAGGATGGTAACGTGATTTGCAGGAGTTATGTTCAAGTCTAGCGCAGTGCCCTTGGAAGGGTGTGAGGGCAGAAGGTAGAGGACCGAGAACAGAACCCACACTTGGCAGGGGTGTCTTGGACCCAGCTTGTAAGTTTGCCTTGATGATACAATGAGGCAGTGACATCAGGTTGTGATGGGCAGACAAAGGCTTCACCTACCTGATCCTAGAATGGTGTCCAATTTGACTCGATTGTAGGAATGGGATATTATGCAAGGCCTGTCAGGTTGGGATTGTAAAAAAAAAATCAATAAAGTCGAGCTTGGTGTTTGTATTTTTATTCCTGATGAACTTCTGGGTCTGAGGTCATCTTCACACTTTATGCTTTATATCCTTTATATCACACTGTCAGTGGGATACCACGTTGGCTAATTGAGGGCCAGTACACGATTGCTATAGTCTCTCGTTATTTCAATTCTCTCCTTCAAGAAGTAAACCAGTGTTTGGTTTGTGCATACACAATCCCAGACTCCTTTGCTCCTCCGGCCTATTAAATTCTTAATTAACAACTAATATCTTTACAAAAAAAGTAATTTATTTCCTTACCCAATTTCAAATGCACTGCAAATTACATGTCTGTGGCTCGAGTTTGCTATGACTAAATAATCTGTTCCAGTGATTATAAGGACATAAAAATATAAGCGGGTGTTGGCCATTCAGCTTGCAGTGTTTGTTCCCAATTCCTGTAGTCGTTATCCTGATCGCTGAACGCGATGTGCCAAATGCCTTCTTCATCACCCTGTCCACCAGTTCCACCACGTTCAGGATTCTATGTACCTGGATCCCTCAGTCTCTCTGTTCTATAACACTTCCCTGGGTCCTACCATGCTAGTCCTGCCCTGGTTTTGTAAGTCCTGCCCATGCCTTCAAAGCCCTTTCCTCCATGACAGTCATCCTCATTTACCGGCCACCTAAATCAAACCCCTCCTTCCTATCTGACTTCACTGAATTCCTCACACTTGTCTCATCTCTCTCCCCACGTCTGCTGCTACTTGGTGACTTAAACATTCATATGGACTCCCCCACCTGCAAGTTCGCATCTGAATTCGCTTTTCTACTTGACAACTTCTCTCTCACTCAGCACGTCACTTTTCCCACTCGTGACAAAGGTAACATCCTTGACCTGGTCTGCTCCACAAATCAACCGGTACTCGACCTCCATCCATGCCACTTCCCCCTCTCTGATCATAAGCTTATACGGTTCACCATCCCTTCTCCGACACCTCGCCCCCGCTTCCTCCGAGAAATCACCTTCCGTAATCTAAAATCCATCGACCCTCACCATCTCTCTGACCTGCTCTCCACCCTCGACTCAACCCACATCTCACCTGATGATCTCACAAACCATCTCAATTCCACCTTGTCTACCTCCCTTAACACTCTGGCTCCCCTCAAAACAAGAACCGTAACTTTTAATAAATCTTCACCCTGGTACACACCTGCACTTCATAAGCTGAAACAGATTGGTCGCCGACTTGAACGACTCATAAAGAAATCACCTCTCACAGTCCACCATGAAGCTTACAAACTCCACCTCACTGCCTACAAAGATGCCCTCATTGCTGCTAAATCTGCATACCTCTCCTCCATATTCACCGACCCCTGCCTAAACCACAGAACCCTCTTCTCCACAGTGTGCAACCTCCTCAAGCCTCGAGCCAACACTCTCCCTACCTCCACTCCGGATCTCTGCAACTCATTCCTCCACCTTTTTGCTGACAAAATCAGCACCATCTATCAATCCTTATCCCCTGTACCTGTCTCCCCAGCATCTACTCCACCACCTATCAAGGCCCCTCCTTTCAACATCTCCGCTGATCTCCATACCCCTCCCACTCACTGCTTCCTCTCCCAGTTTGACCCGGTCACCCCTACTGAAATCTCCAAACTCATCAGCTCTTCCAAACCCACTACCTGCTCCCTCGACCCTCTCCCCACTCCCCTGCTGAAGTCCTGCCTCCCCGCTCTCTGCTCCTACCTCACTAATCTCTTCAACTCCTCATTGTCCCAAGGAATTGTCCCCTCTGCTTTCAAAACTGCTGCTGTCACACCAATCTTAAAGAAACCTGGTCTTGATCCCTCCTCTCTCATTAACTACCGCCCTATCTCAAACCTCCCCTTTCTTTCAAAAACCCTGGAGCGTTTCGTCACGTCACAACTTCATTCCCACGTCCTCGCGTATAACCTATTCGAACCCCTCCAATCTGGCTTTTGCCCCCTCCATAGCACAGAAACTGCTCTCCTCAAAGTCCTCAATGTCCTCCTTACCTCTGCTGACACTGGCTCCCTCAATATCCTCATCCTCCTCGACCTGAGTGCAGCCTTCGATACCGTGAATCATAACATCCTGCTCACCAGACTTAGGGACCTTGGCATTGAAGGTTCTGCACTCAGCTGGCTCCGTTCCTACCTTTCCAACCGATCCCACTTCATCTCTCTCCATAACCACACCTCTGCCACAGCCACTGTCACTCAAGGCGTTCCCCAAGGCTCCGTTCTTGGTCCCCTCCTCTTCATCATCTACATCCTCCCCCTTGGTCATATACTCCGTCACTTCAACCTGGACTTCCACTGCTATGCTGATGACACCCAGATCTATCTCAGCACCAAGTCCCCCCACCACCCCCCTCTCTCCCATATCAACTCCTGCCTATCAGCCATCAAATCTTGGATGCAACTCAACTTCCTTAAATTAAACAGTAGCAAAACAGAATTTCTCCTCATTGGCTCCAAATCAACACTCACTAAAATTAACAACCCCACTCTCACTATTGACGGCACCACTGTCTCCCCATCTCCTCAGGCACGCAACCTTGGCGTGATCTTTGACTCAACCCTCTCCCTTGAGCCTCACATCTGCCATGTTGTCAAAACATCATTTTTTCACCTCTGCAACATTGCCAAAATCAGATCCTCTCTCACACCCCCCGCTGCTGAAAGACTCATCCATGCCTTCATCTCCTCCCAACTGGACTACTGTAACTCTCTTCTCTTTGGCATCAATTCCAGCAACATCAACCGACTCCAACTGGTCCAGAATGCAGCCGCCCGACTCATTACCCACACCAAATCCTGGCACCACATCACCCCAGTTCTCAAAGAACTTCACTGGCTTCCCATTTCCCACCGGATCATCTACAAAGTCCTGGTCCTCACCTACAAAGCCCTCAACCACTTGCCCCCCCCCCCCCTTATCTCACTGACCTCCTCTCCCCCTACCAACCCTCACGGTCCCTCAGATCCACATCAGCTGGTCTCCTCTCCACTCCAAAATCAAACCTCTGCACTTTTGGAGGCAGAGCCTTCTCCAGGGCAGCTCCCAGGCTCTGGAATTCCCTCCCACAACTGATCCGAAATTCTGAGTCCCTCACCATCTTCCAGTCCCGCCTCAAGACCCATCTCTTCACCTCTGCATACCCTTAGTCCCATGTTCCCCTCCCCTTTGCATCTCTGTCTTACTGCTCTATTTTGTTTTGTTTATTCTTGACTCTCAATTGTAAAGCAACTTTGAGTCCTGAAAAGCGCTATATAAATAAAATGTATTATTATTATTATTATTATGTGGCATCTTTGTTATAATTTAGACATGACTCCATTGGAATAAACGCTATTCTGTACAGAAATTATTGTAAACATGCTTAATTTTTACCCCTACTGATGTTCTCCTCTTTTATTTTGCAGACACTGATTTGCGTTAAGAAATAATTCCATGGATGTTGGTCATTCTACGGTAGTTCGCCCCAGTGGCCATTCATCATGTGTAAGCTTGGATGGTGAGTTTGATGATTGAGTGGGTGCTCCACCAGTTCAGCCAAATTCTGTTCTGAATTAGGAAGGAAAAATATATCAAATGGTATGGGGTAATAAGATTAGCCCTGATATCCTATGTGGAATTGAGTGACCGTTTAAGAATAATAGCAGGAAATTGCTGGCTTTCTCTTGAAATTCTGATAATGTGCATTATTGTGAGTTGTATTTTGGTGTAATCCACATGCAGGCTGACTTATAAAACCAGATGGATCACAAGCCTGGTTTCATTTTTAAGGTTCAGATGATCTTTTAACTGCAGAATTGGTGCCATCTCATGGCTTGTTTCCATTTCTGCAGCATTGCCTGAGTCGTTCCATTGCTGCCGAACCTCTCTTGAGACTTTAGAGCTGCAGCCTCCCATCTTCATTAAAATAGGAAGGAACTCATTTCCAAATTAATAAATGTATTGCTTTGTAACTTTTAGTAAGGAAAATAACCTTGCTATAAACTATAGCAAGTAACAGGTTTATTCTTTAAAAGATTTACTCCGTTCAGAATAACTAAAATTACTGTGAATCTTGGCTGTTTTTCTGCCAGTCTACTTTTTCAATAATTTCATATTAATTTCCTGTTTTCCTGGTTCTGCATGCTGACTCCTGGCATTTAATTTCCTTCCTGGTGTTGCAGATTTCTATCTAAATTGCATTGACTTTCCTCATGCAAAATGAGATTAACTTTTGATAATCCTCTGATTCCACTAATCCTTTGTCACTTTGTCTAAAATCAACTTTTTCCACAAAAATGGTTTAAGTGCATCTTTGCTTTTGGCAAGTCCTTGTTTCTTATTAGGCCAAAATTTCCATTAATTATGCTACTTTGCATAATTTTAAAAGTTGGAGTTCTTCCATCTAGCATTCATCTTTTCCTTCCAGAATAATGGACCTGTAGCATTTATGGAGATGACAGCCAGGGTGAGCGCAAATGGATTCATGGCCATTGCCACTTAATATGATCCAAGTGATCCACATGTCCCTTTGATCCCTTACTATGATGAAGGAGATTACAAAGAGTGGTGGACATCACCTGGTTCGAAATTTTGGAATTAAGCTTCCTTACTCATTTCTTACATTTCCACAAGTTCATGTATTTGCCCACTCTGATGTTGAAGGTGTCAAGAATGAAATGTTTGTCTCTGCCATAATGATCACTTCTGAAGAGATCTTTTGCTCATTTACCAGATAAAACCAATATCGATTTGTTGAGAATGACCAGGAGATCTTTAAATAAATTAATTGTTAATGCAAGGTGTTCTTTACTTGCAAATATAAAATTGTCCCAAGGGGAAAGAGGAGCTGATAGGCAGGCATCTGAAGACTGAAGTGCCACACAGGAATGAAAGGAGCACAGGAGATCCAGCAACCAGACAGGAATAGAAGGAGCTTCTGGGAAGATATTGGGCACCTCGGGAACCATTCACACACAGTGGAATGAGCACACAACATCCCAAATTATCTACCCACCTGACCTGTCTCGAGATCGCCTGCCCTACTTGAAACAAGAGTCTGCAAATACCATAGAGGATCCTTCAGATATCTTCAAGCCCACAGAACAAGTGAAAGCAAGTCACCCTTGACCTCAAAGGACCACCAACAGAGATTACTTCCTGTTGAATGATTTTCTGTCTATTCACCAACTTTCCACTTCAAATAATTCTCCGCTCTACAGGATGTAATTTAGCTCACCACAAATGAATAAAACTCAATCAATCTCTATGCTTATCTGCTTCTATTAGTAATGCCTAATTAACTTGAGCTCAGGGTAATTATTCACTTATGTTCTGCATCATTGCACAGTTGTGTATCTTGTAATCACTTAACTGAAAAGTAATTCAACTTTTCCAGCTATGATTTATTTCATCATGGCATTTATAAGTTTTATATTCATTGTAATATCACCTGGGATCCTCATAAATGTAATACAAATCTGACCTAAATGCATGTCACTGATTTATTTTGATGTTAATAACAGGTTTCCATGTTGTCTTCATATTATATGATGTCCCACTGGACAAAATAGCAGAAATTGTCTTTGATGCTTGAGAAACAAAATACAATGGATGCTGTAAATGAGAATAATAAGAAAATGGTGGAACTGCACATCAGGTCATGCAGTACCTGATCTGTGGAGGAGATATTAATGTTTCAATCAATAATTTGTCTTCAGTCAGAGTATTGGGTATAGGAGGTCATGCTGCACTTAGATACGACGTTGGTGAGACGACATTTAGAGTATCGCGTTGAGTTTTGGTCACAGTTTTATAGGAAAGATGTTGTCAAGCTGGAAAGGGTGCAGAGAACATTTACAAGTCTGTTGCCAGGACTCAAAGGCCTGAGCTATAGGGAGGTTGAGCAGGCTAGGACTTTATTTCTTGGAGCGCAGCAGGATGAGTTGGGGAATTAGGAACCCAACAACATAGGTTTAAGATGAGGGGTGGGGGGAGATTTAATAGGAACTTGAGGGGTAACCTTTTTATACAAAGGCTGGTAAGTGTATGGAAAGAGCTGCCAGAGGAAGTACTATTGCATTATTTAAGGCGCATTTAGACAGGTACATGAAAACGATGGGTTTAGAGGGATATGGGCCAAACGCAGGCTGTGCAACTAGTGTAGATGCGACATTGTGGTTGGCATGGGCAAGTTGGGCCAAAGGGCCTGTCTCCATGCTGTATGACTCTATGACTTCAGAGCTAGGGAAGATGAGAGGTTAAACTGGTGCTGCAATGCATAGAGGGGAGAGGAGATCACAAGGGTAGGACTGTGAGACTGTAAATCGCAGATGCTAAAAGACACAAGTGCATGGTGAAACAAGTGGTCAAGAAGTGGTGATAAGGTCCCACATAGGAGATTAATGGGCACAATTAGAGCACATGGTATTGGGGGTAGGGTACTGACATGGATAGAAAATTGGTTGGCAGACAGGAAACAAAGAGTAGGGATTAACAGGTCCCTTTCAGAATGACAGGCAGTGACTAGTGAGGTACCGCAAGGCTCGGTGCTGGGAACGCAGCTATTTACAATATACATTAATGATGAAGGGATTAAAAGTAACAGCAAATTTGCAGATGACACAAAGCTGGGTGGCGGTGTGTACTGTGAGGAGGATGCTATGAGGGTGCAGGGTGACTTGGACACGTTGGGTGAGTGGGCAGATGCATGGCAGATGCAGTTTAATGTGGATAAATGTGAGGTTATCCACTTTGATGGCTGAGACGGTTTGTAGTTTTTTTACGAGGTGTTAATAAGGGATTGGGGCTCACTGTAAAATAACATCAACGGAAGTCTATAATTCTTACGCCACCTTAGGTGGCTATTTGTCTTTAAGGTACCTGCTTTTAGATACCTTAATTTCACTTTTTTTTTTAAATCACTATTTACTTAGTTTGTGTTTAATTAATTGTAAATCACAACTTTTCTTGCTTTATCTAAGGCACTTTTGGAGAAGGAGATGTAATGTAAACTTAAAAATTTGGAATGACCACCCAACGTCCAGAACACGGAGGTATTTGTTTGCACCATATGTTTCAAGAATATCACTTTGATATACAATGCAAGATGATAGGCAAATAAAGAATGGAGGAATCACATTCTGTAGTTGGAATATAAGGGGTGCCAATGAACCAATAAAGAGGGGTAAAATTTTTGCTCACCTAAAATCTTTGAAAAGCGACATAATTTACTTGCAAGAAACTCACATGAAACAGGAAACACAAATGAGATTAAAGGCGAAGTGGATAGGCCAAACATATTATTCATCATTTACTTCTAAATCTAGAGGTACGGCTATTCTTATTCGAAAAGGTATACCGTTCAAATTAAAGAATACTATATCAGATAAAGAGGGAAGGTATATCATAGTTTCGGGAGAAATTTATGCTACCCTAATAACTATGGTAAATATTTACGCTCCGAATTTTGATAACCCTCAATTCTTTGAGAAAATTATAGATATAATACTGGAGTTTAATTATCAAAATGTCATAATAGGAGGGGATTTCAACTGTGTTTTAGATCCATACTTAGACAAATCAGCAAAACAAAGAAGGAGTAATATAAAATCTAAGACTAGTGAATTTCTAAATACATATATAAAAAATACTAACATAACAGATGTATGGAGATCTGCTAACCCAGCAGGAAGGGAATACTCGTTTTACTCTTCGGTACATAAAACATACTCAAGAATTGATTATTTTTTAGTGGATAGGAAATTAATGCCATATATAATTAACCCAACTTACCATATTAGTAGTATTTCTGATCACTCTCCATTGACTTTTTTAGTAAAATTTGAAGGAATGCCGGGAAAGAATTTTTTTTGGAGGTTTAACACATATATATTAAATGACACAGGGTTATCGATATTTGAAACAACAAATGATATCATTTTTTGAGATAAATGATACACCAGGTACCTCACCTTCTTTAATATGGGAAACTTTTAAAGCATTTATTAGAGGAATTATAATTTCATATGAATTTTTTCAAAATAAGAAGAATAAAACAGAACAGATGCTGTTAGAACAAGAAATAAGACAGTTAGAGTTAGATAATGCTAAAGATCCCACTATAGATAAACAAAATATGATAATACTACTGAAATTTAAACTTAACCGAATTCTCTCGGCAAGAGTAATAAGATTATTCCAAATTACAAAACAGGAACATTTTGAGTTTGGTGACAAACCACATAAGCAGTTGGCGGGTCAATTGAAAAAACAGGAAAAGGAAAATACTATAAATAAAATTAAATCTGAGAATGGTGAATTACTAACACTACCTAAAGATATCAATAAAAGATTTGTTCAATTTTATCAAAATTTATACACATCAAAAACCAAAACAGAAGATAGTAAAATTACAAACTTTTTAGATAAATGTAATCTACCAAAACTTGACCTTTTGGAACAAGAAGAACTAGGAGCGCAAATTACAATTGAAGAAATAGGTGAAACAATAAAATCGCTGAAAAATGGTAAGACACCGGACCAGATGGTTTTAGTAATGAATTTTATAAAAAGTTTCATGAGATAACGACCCCCTATCTATTTAATTTATATACTTACGTTTTTAAAGAAAATAAACTACCTGAAACATTAGCAGAATCAACTATTATGCTTATTCCAAAGAAAGATAAAGATCTAGAGGAACCGGGCTCATATAGAGCTATATCACTTTTAAATACAGACCAGAAAATTCTAGCAAAGACTTTAGCTAGAAGACTAAGCAAATATATTAGTAAATTGATAAACCCTGATCAAACGGGGTTTATACCCAAAAGATATTCATTTAATAATTTGAGACGCCTGTTTAATATAATGTACTCACATAAAGTGGAGGAAAAAGACTTAGCAATTATTTCTTTGGACGCAGAGAAAGCATTTGATCAGGTAGAATGGCAGTATTTATACAAAGTACTACAAAAATTTAATATGGGAGAGAATTTTATTGCATGGGTGAAATTATTATATGATAAACCGATGGCAAGAATATTAACTAACAGCATGTTATCTCAAAAATTTCAATTATCAAGGGGTAATAGGCAGGGATGTGCTTTATCACCCCTGCTATTTGCCCTTATGATAGAACCTCTGGCTGAAAGTATAAGAAACCATCCGAATATTCAGGGTTATAATACTAGGGACTCAAATAATAAAATTTAATTGTATGCAGACGATATTTTGTTATATATAACAAATTCACAAACGAGCATACCAAATTTATTAAATTTAATAGAGGAATTTGGGTCCTTTTCTGGATATAGAATAAACTGGAACAAAAGTGAAATCATGACGTTAAAAGCTCAAGAATCCACACACTTATTGAAATTCCCCTTTAAAATAGCAACAGAAAAATTCAAATATTTGGGTATTCAGATTACTAGAAAACATAAAGCTTTATTCAATGCCAATTTTATACCCTTAATAAATAAACTTAATATAATGATAAAATTTTGGAAACTCCCTTTATCATTAATAGGCAGAATAAATGCTATTAAAATGAGCTTCCTACCACAGTTATTATACCTATTTCAATCTATACCAGTATATGTACCAAAATATTTTTTTTCTAAACTGAACGCTAATATTACTAATTTTGTTTGGGATTATAAATCACATAGAATTAAAAAAGAACACTTATGTAAACCAAAAGATGTCGGGGGACTTTCACTCCCTAATTTTTTGTATTACTATTGGGCAATACATATTAAGAATATAATTTACTGGTTGGATAGTTCAACTCAACAGACAGAATGGATACAAATGGAGAAAGAGGATTGTTATCCTTGTAATATAGGAACAATCCTCTTCTCCCCGAAAAAAAATGAACAATACAATATATAAGAAAAACCCAATTATACAAGATACAATAAGAATATGGAAACAAATAAAATTATCCTTAAAATTAAGAAACCTATCATTGTTAACACCGATAGCGAATAATCCTTTATTTAAACCATCTATGATGGATAAAATATATAATCAATGGGAAAGTTTAGGAATTAAAAGGATCGGGGACATGTATGAAATGGGAGATTTATTATCATTTCAACAATTACAATTAAAATTTAAACTGAAAAACACTCATTATTTTAAATATTTTCAGATTTGTAATTTTTTGAAGACACATACAGGGATATCAAAAAATAACTCCTGATTTACTAGAAGAAGTAATGAATATAAAAGCTGATACACAAAAAATAATATCATATTTATATAATAGTATCTTAAATATAGATTTACCTGTGACCGAGGTAATTAGAGAAGAGTGGGAACGGGAATTATTGATAAAAATTACGAAGGCTACATGGGAAAAGTATTTGACATACATTCACAAGTGTTCGATTAACGCAAGACATAATCTAATCCAATTTAAAATTTTACATAGATTATATTACTCAAAAACAAGATTAAATAAATTTTATCCAAATATATCGCCCATTTGCGATAAATGTTTAACCCAAGACGCAACTATAACACACTCTTTTGTTTCTTGTATAAAACTTCATGGATTTTGGAGTGATATTTTCGAAATATTTACAAAACTATTTAAGACAAAAATGGAAACCAATAATGAATTGATTATATTTGGGGTAATGGAAGACGGGAACAAATTGAGCTCATCTCAAAAGTCAATTTTTAATTATGGTTTAATAATAGCAAAAAAATTAATATTGAAATTTTGGAAAAATACACCAATACCAACGCTCAAAATGTGGATTGCAAGTATGTTGGATACCGCACATCTTGAGGAAATGCGATTTCTCCTAATAGATAAATTTGACCAATTCATAACGAGTTGGTCTCCATTTGTCGTCTTTTTGGAAACATATGGTGCAAAACAGGTTTAAAAGCTAATCCGTGACTGCGGATGGTCAAGATTATAAATGATCTTCTATTTTCTTTTCTTCTCTTCTCTTCTTTTATTCTCTTTCTTCTATTTTCTATGTCTCAACTTTATTTTTTCATTCTTTATTTTTCTTTTTCACACACTATATATCTCACATTTTTCTATTTTTCATTATCTAACTTTTTTCTTTTTCTTCTTTATTTCAAAAAAAATTTTAAATAAGAAGCTGTACATAAAAGGTATTATGAAAATATGATTGTATACAATTGTACTTCTAATAAAATTAAAAAAAATTTTTTTTTAAATAAAATAAAATAAAATTTTTAAAAATCCACTTTGATGGCAAAAACAGGAAGGCAGATTACTATCTGAATGGTGTCAAGTTGGGAAAAGGAGAAGTACAACGAGATCAACAAGTAGAAACGTTTTTTTCTACCTTTTTTGTTTTTTTAGTATGTTTTAATGTATGTTTTCGATGTTTCTTTGTGTGTCTTGTGTGGGGGGGGTGGTGTGGGGGGGTAAGGGGGAAACCGCTTTGGTCGCCTCCTCCATGGAGAGGTGACTTTTTCCATGTCGCCTCCCCCGTGGCCCAACAGCAAGGATCGGTGCGGCCTTTCCCGGAGACGCGCCTGGGGCTTCAGCAGTGGGCGCAGCGCGGACTCTCGTTTCGCTGGCCCGCGGCAGCCTGAAGCCGCGGTCTGCAGAGTTCCAGCTGGCGCAGCCTGGGATCCCTAGTTGGGGACCCGGGAGAAGAAGAAGCTCCCACCGCTGGCCCGCGGCCTACTTCTACCGTGACTTACCATCAGGAGCGGGGTCCCTCGCCGGGGATCCCCTGGAGGGGAGCTTCGACCGCCGGCCCTGCGGTCTGCGGTGCTTCTGGCTGCAGCGCGGCGGGAACTTTAAATCTTCGACCGCCGGCCTGCGGCCTACACCAACCTGAAGCCGCGGTCTCCGGTGGGGGAGGCACTGTTTCAGGACTTACCTTGACTTTCACTCATCTGGATGCCCACGGCGGCGGCTGCAGAGGGTTGAGGTCCCGACCACGGGGGAAAATGGAGGAGGACTGGCCAAATTTTGTGCCTTCCACCACAGTGATGAATGTTGTGGTGGATGTTTGTGTCAAATTTTTATTGTGTTTTTGTGTATTCTTTTTCATTGTACCGCTGCTGGCAAATTCATTTCACTTGCACTTTATGTGCAAGTGATGAATAAAACTGATTGTATTGATTGTATCTGGAGATCCTTGTTCATCAGTCACTGAAAGTAAGCATGCAGGTACAGCAGGCAGTGAAGAAAGCTAATGGCATGTTGGCCTTCATAACAAGAGGAGTTGAGTATAGGAACAAAGAGGTCCTTCTGCAGTTGTACAGGGCCCAAGTGAGACCACACCTGCAGTATTGTGTGCAGTTTTGGTCCCCAAATTTGAGGAAGGACATTCTTGCTATTGAGGGAGTGCAGCGTAGGTTCACGAGGTTAATTCCCGGGATTGCGGGACTGTCATATGTTGATAGAATGGAGCGACTGAGCTTGTATACTCTGGAATTTAGAAGGATGAGAGGGGATCTTATTGAAACATAAAAGATTATTAAGGCATTGGACACGCGAGAGGCAGGAAACATCATCTCAATGTTGGGGGAGTCCAGAACCAGGGGCCACAGTTTAAGAATAAGGGGTAGGCCATTTAGAACAGAGATGAGGAAAAACTTTTTCACCCAGAGAGTTGTGAATCTGTGGAATTCAATGCATCAGAAGGCAGTGGAGGCCAATTGTCTGGATGCTTTCAAGAGATAGATAGATAGAGCTTTTAAAGATAGTGGAGTCAAGGGATATGTGGAGAAGGCAGAAACAGGGTACTGATTGTGGATGATGAGCCATGATCACAGTGAATGGTGCTGTTGGCTCGAAGGGCCGAATCACCTACTCCTGCACCTATTGTCTATTGTGAAAGCAGATGGTATTGCAAAGATGCATTTGAAAGAAGCAGACTGAAATCTGAAAAGGATAATGGTGTGGATGCTAGAAATCTGTAACGAAACCAAAATACTGAAAATCTCATTAACTGGAATTGTTGAACTCCTTGTTGAGTCTGGAAGTATGTCATGTGCCAAGCTGAAGTCGCTGTTCCTTGGCTCTATCCGGCTTCTGGAAGGGAGGAGTGGCAGGGAATCCAACGTGCATGAAATGTAACAGATGGTCAGAACTCCTGCCAGCTATGATGGAGAGACATCTTCAGATGTGGGGAATGGACATTGTTCTGATGTGAAGGCAATTGCAACAGGGACAGATAATTTGGATGAATGGAGTGCTTAAAAGGTACAAGTGTCGTCAAGGCATTCTGTTGGATCTCTCTTGTCACATACTTAATTGATTCTTCGACCATATGCATGCAAATATTTTATTAATCATGTAAAGGTCTGTGAACTTGTAAAAACTGAGATTTTTTCAAAATAATACCCAATACATTTCCTGAAATTATCTTTATTTTCCATTGCAATCTTTTTACAGTAAAAGCCAAGTTTACAGTGATTGCTGTTAATCATCACTGCCGTTCATCTGTGGTTGATACATTTAACTTCTACATCTGTATGAAATAAAACTTGGGCACTTTTAATTTAATTTTTCATTTCTTCACATCTTATTAACGTGGGAAGTCTGCCAATCACAGAAAAAAGCTTCTCTTGCTTTGTAGCAAGGGCTAGGAGACTTGTGCTCATTGTGAGCGGGGGGGTTCTTGCAGTGACAGTTATGGGGTACTTAGACAAGCACTTAAATAAGCAAGGGAAAGAAGGATGCGGCCCGAATACCAGCAAATGGTTAGTGTAGGTGGCCAAAAATGTTGGCATGGGCATAGTGGGATGAGGGGGCTCTCTCTGTAGTGCAACTCTGTAACTATGGGGGGAAAAAAGAGAAAATATCCTCAAGATAGACACAAAATGCTAGAGTAACAGCGGGTCAGGCAGCATCCCTGGAGAGAATGGATAGGTGACATTTTTCAGATAAATGGAAAAACAAAGCATTTTGGGAGTAGAAATTCAGAGCTTATGAACTAGATAGCTGCAAAAATACACAAAAGAAAATTGCATCAGCAATCTGCTGCTAAATCATACCATCTGTTTCTTTGCTGTTTATTGCACTCCTGTGCATATCTTGCTTGTTCCTAAATGCCGTTCATAATCACAAGTGATGCTTCACAATAATTTTCGTATCTGGTATATTTTCTTTATAAGTGTTATCAGCTTATGCAATATTCAGCTTATGCAATATTCAGCCAATTGAAAAATGCTGTGCACTGTTGTTCTGACGACGAAGGATGCTCTGGATGTCTGTGATGGAGCCTCGGGGGTCCAGGGCTCAGAACCAGGCCCCACAATGGTCGGACGAGTGCGCACATCGGACAGTACCTGCAACGGCATGGAGAGGACATCAACAGCATCACCTGGCCAGCTGATCCTTGCAACACCGACCCAGTGCCACCGCAGAACTTGGAACATGAAGGGCACAAGTTGGTGCTGAAAATGTGGTGACTCTTTGTGTACTGCCTCAGTGAAGTCTTATCATTCTTACACAACAATCGTTGCACTCTTGTACTTGTTTTATGATTGTAGTTATGTATAGCATGATTTTACTGAATTGTATGCAAAACAAAGAATTTAACCAGGTTCATGTGATAATAAAATACCATTGAACCATTGACTCATACATTTTGTTTCAGTATATTTTCAAAATATAATTAGCGTTGTCGCACCAGTCAGTCATGCAGTTGAGCCAGTTGAAAAACTGAGCTGTTTCTGGCTGCATGGTAATGAACTTTCATGGTAATAAAAGTATTGAAAGAATCAGGTTTATTTGAAATGTGATACTGGAGCGATATCGTGCTGATGTTCCAAAGAGATTAGAATTTATCCATTGTGTCTACATGGTTTGTAGTGATTGTTCTAATTTTATCTGTTTGTTTGATGAATAGGTGTGTTGATTTACAATCTGTGCCTTGATCTGATCAAATTAGTATCTCTCTTTAGAAGATGGCTGAAGTACATATGTGTAGGAAGGAACTGCAAATGCTGGTTTAAACTAGTTATATCTTCCCATCTCCACCCCTTTCCACTTTCCAGAGACCGTTCCTCTGCAACTCCCTGGTTAACTCATCCCTTCCCATTTTAAATTACCCCCTCCCCAGTTATCTTCCCATGCAACCACAGGAGATGCCTGTAGTGTAGGATGCCTCTACCTCCTCCCTCGACTCTGTGCAAGGACCACAAAAGTCCTTTCAGGTTAGGCAGAGGTTCACTTGCACCTCCTCCAACCTCATCTACTGTATCCATTGTTCAAGATATGGACTCTTATACATCATTGAGACCAAACGTAGACTGGGCGATTGTTTCGCTGAACACCTTCGCTCAGTCCACCTGTAACTCGCTGATCTCCCGGTTGCTAAACTCTCCTTCCCATTCCCACACTGACCTTTCTTTCCCAGGTCTCCTCCATTGTCAGTGAGGTTAAACACAAATTAGAGGAACAGCATTTCGTATTTTGCTTGGGCAGCTTACAGCCCAGCGGTATATACATTGATTTATCGAACTTCAAGTAACCCCGGGATTTTCTCTCTCTCCATCCTTCCTGCACCAGCTTCTTGGTTTCACCCATCAAACAGCTAACAATGGCCTGTTTCCTTTATCGTCGTTACTTTTTTGCATATCTTTCATTCATTGTTCTTTATCTCTCTACATTATCGTCTATATCTCTCGCTTCCCTTTCCCCTGACTAGTCTGAAGAAAGGTCTCGACCTGAAACATCACCCATTCCTTCTCTCCAGAGATGCTGTCTGAGTTACTCTAGCTTTTTGTGTCCATCTTTGTGACAAATAATATATCTTGTGTCAGATTGCAATAGAAAAGATTTTGTTACTGAAAATATTACTATAATCTTCATTTCTTTTTAATAGCAACGGACGTTGTTACTGAAATTATTTCTAATAAATAATATTTTCAGTAACAGAATTCTTGCTATTAAAAGCATATCTGGCTTTTAACACAAATCTGGCTTCATGAACAGAAGAGAAAAAGGGATTCATTTTGATCTGAAAAAAAAAGTTGAAACTGGAAAAACGGAATAAGTTGAACTGGAAAAAGGTAATAAAAAGAGCAGAGAAATGTGTTGAAGATAAAAGAAGAAATTAGAACAGCATTGTTGAAAATAGGTGGCAGGTTGATATCAATTTGGAATGATATGTGGGTGGGAAGGTTGATGGGGAATGTGACCGTAAGTGATGACAAGATTAAAGAGATGTTATTGAATGAAGGAAGATTGAGGAGTTATTCTAAGGAGGCAAAGGGTGAGCAGAGAATTGGAAAGGAAGTACTTGGAGAATGTCAAGAACAGACATTGTGCACAAAACGCATTGCAAGAAATCTTCACACCTTCTCCAATTGTACCCCCGACCCAGATGGACAAGGAAAGAATGCCTCGAGTTCTCCAAACTACCCCAGCACTTGTTTTACTACGATTCTAGCAGTTTCTTGTGCCTCCAGCATGCAAACACTTTCAAAACATAGGGAGAAGGAAGGAGAATGGGGTTAGGAGGGAGAGATAGATCAGCCGATTGAATGGGCCGAATAGTCTAATTTTGCTTCTATCACTTATTACCTTATGGCACAGACGTAGACTTGCTGCCTTACAGCGCCAGAGACCTTGGTTCGATCCTGACTATGAGTGCTGTTTGTACAGAGTTGTACTTTCTCCCTGTCACTGCGGTGTTTCCTCCCACACTCCAAAGACATACAGATTTATAGTTTAATTGGCTTCTGTAAATTGTAAAGTGTCTCTGGTGTGCAGCATAGTGCTAATGTACGAGGTGATCATTGGTCAACGGGGACTCAGTGGGCTGAAGGGCCTGTTTCCACATTGTATCTCAAGTCTAAAGTCAAAATTCTTACTTGCATTGGATGGAAATTCAATTCTCCTTCTGTGTTTTATCTTCACAACGACCAAACAACATCTGTTTCACTGAGGACTGGAACAATTAATTTACATGATGTAATCCGATCCCAAACACTAACGTTGCATTGCAATCCCCAAGTCTGGATGGTTCGTCCCATTTCTGTTGCACAGTTTTCAAGAAAATGTGTGTTGACTAAAGTTATATAGTAAGGTCAGAGAAGTCAGCATGTAACCAAATTCAGAATCTTGAGTTGACGTAATTCACTGTTGTTTAATTTTTCTTTTAACCTTTAAAAAATGGAGGATCCTGAAAGTTGGCTTGAAAGTGCCAATCTCTGTTTATCCTGTAAACTGAGTGTTTGGTTTTGTCAGTGAAGGGGGAGGTTAAAGCTAACTATGTAGCTTGAAAATCACAAATAGGCCAAAATGGGGACTGATGATTTTCACATATTGGCAACTCCCTTATTCATTTTCTCCTTTGCGAGCCTTGAACTTTCATCTGATGTATTTTGTTACGCTATGCCTTGATCATGTGCTATGTTTATTGAATTTCAAAATGTAGGCATAATTGTGTTGAGTTTACAGGTGAACATCACTGTTGCTTTTTAATTTATATATTTTGCTGTATGATTTAATCTTCTGGAAAATCTTGCCATTTTAAATAAAAAAGATCATTAATCTTGTGCTTTTTGGCATTAATATGTATGCACATCTGTTGCATTAGCTGATATTGCTATTTATTTTTATTGACACCGTTTGAAAATAATGGCTGAAATTTCTTTCCTGTAATAAATAGTCTCATTTGTGGACGCTGTTGGCACACAAATTTACCTTTGATCGTTGCTAGCGTAAGATGCAGGTTGTCTGGTGTATTCCCCGCCTTTTTGAGTGAGCAAATGCTTAAGCGATTCTGATGATTCTGCCTGATTATTTCCTCATTCCATTTTACTGTTGGCTCCTGTGAGGACAGGAGAGATCGAGAAAGCGCTATGAACGCAGCAGACTGCAGCCTGCCTCTTTATACAATCTTTTGCATGACAAAATACACTTCTGATTTTAGTAATCGGAATTATCTACCACAGAAATCAAGTGTAAGTATTGATTTTTTTTGTGTACTAAAAAAATGAATGATTATGTCTAATACAAAACTTCATAATCAGCTGTAGACTATTATTAGTATTATTGCATTAGAGGTTTGCTGCAAATATCATGGGTTATATTGAAATGGTTCTAAATTGCATATGTTAAACACATGATTTTTTTCTTTTCACCTGAAGTTGGGACCCCAGTGTAATAGTTAATTTATTTTTCCAGCTGACTGCATTCACTGCCGATCGATGTGTTTGTACGTAATTATCCCCAGGCAAAATCTTTCTTTCTCTCACCACAACCACCCCCTACACCTCCCTCCCCCCACACACCCCTCCTCCCACACACCCCTCCTCCCCTGAAACTCCCTCACTGCCATCCATGGTCTCAGCAACAAGTCCCAGTTGATGTTCCGCAATCGTGAAGGGGTAGCAGGAGGCAAGGCGGTGCTGCGATAAATCATACTTGAAAATGCATTGACATCCAGTTAGGCATAGCCAATTATAAAGCCTATGGAAAAAACAGAATGTTTCTGAATGATTGCAAAACAATCAAAATATATTTTGAAAGAATAAGGGAAAAACCACAAACAACTAAAAGACGGCACTTAATTTAACCCAAAAAATATAGATAATTGGTATTTTATTTTGTGGTATGATTCTAAACTGCAGTTTAAAACTACTTTTTAATTACATGATTGATTTAAAAAAAAAACTTTATTCACTAAATTACTTGGCTATTAACATTAGGCCGTAACTGAGCAATGAACCAACTCAGATTCGCTCAGGAAAAGCTAAGAAACAGCCTTGGTAAAAAAATCTGTTTCTTTCAATAACCAACTCATGGCTCAGATTACAGGTAGAAAACTACAAATCTTTTGCAATTATAAACTACATTAATGCCAACTAGCATAACTTTGTAAAAGAAATTCTAACATTTATCAGCAATTGCAAGTAAATCAACTGAGTTATGAAATTTAAAAGCACTGACAATGTCCATCTCAAAATCTGATTTGTTATGGTTTTGAAAGTTAAAAACCTGTTAAACACCATGGTGGCCAGCGCACATTTTGAATAACATTTAGTTGTGAATCTTTTTTGTGTCGCAATGTTTTCTTGTCTTGAGGAGGTAGGAAGATGCATGATATTGTTAACCTAGCAATAGCCAGATGGTTAAATGAGTCATCTTGAGCACAAAACTAATTATAGCAAGTTTGGACCAATGTTTTTGGAATCAAAACAGTTAAGTTGCTGTGTGAACTCTCAGTACAAAACAAACACGTGAAACCCGAGTCCTTTTTACCTCTAAAAGCCCTCTAGATAACTTGTACCATATCGCTGACTGGCTAGCAGAGAGATTTAGGAGTGCAGGTACATACTGTAGTTCCCTAAAAGTGTAATCACGGTAGATAGGGTGGTAAAAAAAGCTTTTGTTACTTTGTCCTTCATAAGTCAGGGTATTGAACATAGAAGTTGGGACATTACACTACAGTTGGGTAAGACGTTGGTGAGGTCACATTTGGAGTACTATGTTTGCCCGGTTGGTCACCCTGTTCTAGAACAAATGTTATTGTTAAACTGGAAAGAGTGCAGAGTAGATTTACGAAGATGTTGCAAGAACACGCCGGCCAACGCTATAGGGAGAAGTTGGGCAGGCTAGGACTTTATTCCTTGGAGTACAGCTGGCAAAGGGGTGATTTTATAGAGGTGTATAAAATAATGAGGGGAATATATCGGGTGAATGCACACTTTTACTTAGGGGAGGTGAATCAAGAACCAGAGGATATGGGTTTAAGGTGAGAGGGACAAGATTTAACAGGAACCTCAGAGCTACTTTTTACACACAGAGGGTGGTTGGTATATGGACGAGCTGCCAGAGGAGGTAATTGAGGCAGGTACTGTAACAGCATTTAAAAGACACTTGGATATATACATGAATAGGGTAGGTTCAGAGGGATATGGTTCAAATGTGGGCAAATGGATCTAGCTCAGATGGGGCATCTTAGTCGGTGAGGGCGAGTTGGGTCATTGGGCCTTTTTCTGTGTTTTATGACTCTAGCTACATAGCTGCAAATTTCCTGAAAAGGTACTGCATTTAGAAAAAAAATTAAAAGCCAATTTCCCCAATTCTTAGCCAAACTAAAGTTGCGAATTCTTAAGAATTGAGATTGGTATTTTCTGACAATACGGTCCTTTGTAATATGCATTATCTGAAAACAAATGCACAGGGTTCTTTTTATTAAAATACAGTTTGATTGACGGGAAACATTTGCCGTAGAACATTACCTGCGGCTAAGCCAGGAGTAGCCTGCATCAGCCGGTTTGGCATGTCAATACTCACAACCTGACAAAGCTTGTGAATGCTCTAAATTAACCCTAATAGGCACAAACTGCTGGAGTAACTTAGCGGATCAGGCAGCATATCTGGAGAAAATGGACAGGCGACGTTACGGGTCAGGACACAAAAGGGTCCTGGCTCGAAACGTCACCTATTGATTTTCACAAGACATGCTGTTTGACCCGCTAAGTTACTTCAGCATTTTGTATCTATCTTTGGTATAAACAAGCTTCTGCAGGTCCTTTTTTATTACATTTCAGTTTTAACCCTTGTGTGTTCTCCAGCCAGGAGAAGAATTACAAGTAAGTGTGCACAAAATCTGCAGCATTTCATTCTTATCAGAAAATTCAAGAACGTGCACAAAATACATTTGTACTTTACACGAACTCCACCGTAATTAGTTTCTAGGTGTGGTGAAATAGCAACGGTGATGGGTGAGGGAATTTTCAAGGTCATCTCGAGGGAATCCTGAATTTGAGACGCGGATGTTTAATAGTTACACAAGTGTGATTAGATTGTATCAGGTCTATAAAAAATATTTTTGAATGCATGGGTGAGAAGATGTGGTAAATATTCTAAAAGCCATTGTTGAATCCACAATATTATTGAAGCAAGAGCATGTCAGTGATGTGGCAAGTATCGCAAAGTCAAATCAAACGTGCCATTCGGCCCATCGTGTCCATGCCTACTAAATTGGATTCCATCTCAATTCTGCTTTCCAGCTCAAACAAGGTTACAGCTATTGATGATCATCTATATTAGTTTAGGGAAAGCATTTCTTGCGACATTTCATAATTTGTTACACCTTAGTCTCCTTTGATCTCAACAATACAATTGCAAACTAAAAGGACAAAGAGTGCTGGAGTAACTCAGCAGGTCAGGCAGCATCTCTTGAGAACATGGATAGGTGACGTTTTGGGTCCGGGACCCTTCTTCAGGTCAGGTCCATGTTCTCCAGAGATGCTTCCTGACCCACTGGGATACTCCAGCACTTAGTGTCCTTTGTCGACGTGCGCAATTATGGTCGAAGGGCCTGTTTCCGAGCTTTATGACGACTACAAGTTTTCAAAATAATTTCTTCTGTTTTGTAGCTAGATTCATCTATATTTCCAGCAACATCTGAATTTATGTAGAAATGAACTGCAGATGCTGGTTTACATTGACGAAAGACATAATATGCTGGAGTAACTCAGCTTGTTGGGCAGCATCTCTGGAGAAACAGAATAAGTGGTGTTTTGGATCGAGACCCTTCTTCAGACTGAAGAATTTGAAGAAATCCAAAGGCATTTGAAGAAGGATCTCGACCTGAAATGTCATCTATTTCATTTCTCCAGAGATGCTGCCTGACCAGCTGAGTTACTCCAGCAATTTGTGTATAACATCTGAATTTAGATTAATTCCAGCTGTTGCAATAATTTCTTACATAAGTTATCCCTGTTAATTCTGGCTTTATTAAGGTTCTGCAAAAGTATAATTTGTTTTTACTTTTTAGTTTACTTTACTTTAGAGAAATAGCATGAACACAGACCCTTCGGCCCACAAAGTTTGTGCCAACCAGCGATCAACCCGTACACTAGCACTATTGTACACACCGAGTACAATTTCCAATTTTTCACCAAAGCCAGTTAACTTGTAAAACTGTCCATCTTTGGAGTGTGGGAGGAAACCTGCGTGGTCACAAGAAGAACGTACAAACTACCTACAGACAGCACCTGTAGTCAGGATCGAACCTGTGTCTCTGGTGCTGTAAGGCAGCGACTCTATCAACTAACATCAGTTATTAGTTGATGTTATCAGTTATTGTTATCAGTTGATTGGAATCATAAATTAAAAATGCATTTCTGACTTCTAATTATGGATATTTCCTTTATGGTATTTGATGGCAAAGTTAATTTTAGTTTGGTGACAATTTCTATTTTCACAACAGGTTTGTCGGGCCACAGGCTTGGAAAGCACCAGGAAGAAGCAAAGGGTCCTCTTTGCAACATGGAAACTGTTGGGGCAGAAGGAGAAAATGAAAAAAATCAGGTAACTTTGTTTTCAGATGTTTAGCTGGATGGATTATTATTAGGGTAATAACTTTCAGAGATCTTTCAATTGTCTTGCAGATATAAAGTAAAAATTGAAATGAATTATTATTTGCACAAATACAAAATAAATGTTAATCATATTTTGAAAGTAATTTTATTGTCAATATAGCAAGATTTAAGTTGGACGGAATGATAGTATTCAATCAGGATTGATTATTGTCTACAACTGAATTGCACACCATATAATTGGTGCAGCACTGGGACAGGCCCTTCAGGTCCCCAATGTCTGTGCTGAACATGATGCCAACTTAAACTAATCTCTGCCTGCATGTGTTCCATATCCCTCCGTTGTCTGCATGTCCTGTCTTAAACACCACGATCTTATCTGCCTCCACAACTTCCACTGGCAGTGTATCCATCGCACCCATTCCCTGTGTTTAAAAATAAAATAAAAACAAATTAAAAAAATCTTGTTCTGCACATCTCCTATAAACTTACCTCCTCTCATCTTAACGTTATGTCCTTTAATATTTGATATTTCCATCCTGGGAAGGTTCTGGCTGTGTACCCCATCTATGCCATTAATAAATTAATATACTATTCGGCCTCGTCTCAATCTCTGACACCTCAGAGAAACCAATCTGAGTTTGTCCATTCTCCCCTTATAGCTAGCACTCTCTAATTCAGGCATAAATATGTTTCATTCCTGCTCCACTGGCTACAACCAAACAATGTCACAATGAAGATAGACACAAAATGCTGGAGTAATTCAGCAGGTCAGGCAACATTTCTGGAGATCGTAAATTGGAGGAAATGCACCTCATATTCCGCTTGGGCAGTCTACATCCTGGTGGCCTGAACGTTGAATTCTCCCAATTCTGCTAGCCCTGGCTGTCCCCTCCCCTTCATCAGCCATCTGGTTGTCTCCTCCCCTCCCCCAGCCCTCGGGCTCCTCCTCCACCTTTTTTCCTTTCTTCTCCCCACCCCCTATCAGTCTGAAGAAGGGTTTCGGCCCGAAACGTTACCTATTTCCTTCGCTCCATAGATGCTGCTGCACCCGCTGAGTTTCTCCAGCATTTTTGTGTACCTAACATTTCTGGAGAAATGGAATAGGTGATGTTTCGGGTTGAGACCCTTCTTCAGTCATAACGAAGTTCGGTTTCATTATATTTTGTGGGATGATTTATTTTCCCCTATATTGCACAAATCAATTTCAAAATATAAATTGCATTTATGAATTAGTTTGATCCAAAGCTGGCCCCAATAAACTCCATTTAGGAAAGTATAAGGACAAAATGAGGTTTTAACACGAATGTTATAGTCCCAATGCAATACTCGTCTCATTGTTCTTCCAGTATTTACTTCATGCACTGGTTAGAAGTCAATTTTTCCAACTGAGCATCTTTCCCAGCAGATAGATACAAAAAAACTGGAGTAACTAATCAGGTCAGGCAGCATCTCTGGAGAAATGGAATAGGTGATGTTTTGGGTCAAGACCCTTCTTCAGACTGAAGAATTCGAAGAAGTCCGAAGGAATCTGAAGAAGGGTCTCGACCTGAAACGTCACCTATTCCTTTTCTCCAGAGATCCTGCCTGACTCCAGCGTTTTGTGTCTATCTTCGATTTAAACCAGCATCTGCAGTTCCTTCCTACACATCTTTCCCAGCAGTCCCATTTTTGAAGTCCAGGGGCTTTGCTGATAGAAAATAAACATGAAAAGCCAAAGATTTGGAGGATTAAAATAAAGCAACAAAAGTGTAAAGTCCCTCACATCAGCTGGCAATATCGCCTGATGTGCTTTACATTATATTGCAGTGGGAGAATTGCCACAGAATCTACTTCATTCTTTTGTAATAATGCATTTTCTTTGAAATTGTTATTGTTTCTAAAGCTTTGATCTAAATCTACGGCAGTACTTCACTTGATTTTGTGACTAGGTATTGGGTAAATTAGTGTAGGTGATACATTCATACAATTTTGTTTGACACCCCGCAGAGCAAAGTTTCAATTCAATGGCAAACTTGATTTATGAAGTCTTAATAAGGTCCCTTGGATTTGCTACATACTTAGAAAACGGAGTTAATTTTAATACTTAGCCCTGTCACAATTTCCAGCAACAGTAATTACAGATAGGCCCTGAGTTACATAAGGGTTCAGTTCCGGAGAACTGTCTGAAAGGCAATTTCTCTTTGCGTCAGAACCACCTGTTTTCGACCGATTGAGATCGACCGATTGACCAAATGGTGCCAGCACAACAACCTGGCTCTCAACACCAGCAAAACCAAGAAACTGATTGTGGACTTTGGAAGAGGTAGGATAGGGACCCACAATCCCGTTTATTTCAACGGGACGATGGTGGAAAGGGTCAAAAACTTCAAATTCCTAGGCATGCATATTTCCGAAGATCTTTCCTGGTCTCAGCACGCTGATGCAATTATAAAGAAGGCACATCAGCACCTCTACTTCCTGAGAAGATTACGGAGAGTCGGTATGTCAAGGAGGACTCTCTCGAACTTCTACAGGTGCACAGTAGAGAGCATACTGACTGGCTGCATCGTGGCTTGGTTCGGCAACTTGAACGTCCAGGAGCGGAATAAAATGCAGAAAGTTGTGACCACTGCCCAGTCCATCATCGGCTCTGACCTCCCCACCATCGAAGGGATCTATCGCAGTTGCTGCCTCAAATAGGCTGCCAACATCATCAAAGACCCACACCATCCTGGCCACACACTCATCTCTCCGTTGCCATCGGGAAGAAGCTTGAAATCTGGAACATCCAGGTTCAGGAACAACCTCTTCCCCACAGCCATCAGGCTATTAAATACAACATCAAATAAGCTCTGAACAATAACAGTCTATTATTACTATTGCACTTTATCTATTTATTTATTTATTGTGTATGGTCTATGGTATATAGACACTGAACTTTTATCTCCTGTTCTGTATTACGTTTCCATATTCTGCTGCAGCAAGCAAAAATTTCATTGTCCTATCTGGGACACATGACAATAAAACTCTCTTGACCCTTGACTTGTTTTCTGTAGTAACCCACATTGTATCATCTGACATACACTCGCTTTATTTATTTTTATTTCATTGACTATTCACCTACACGATTAAACTAATGGAATATATGGAGAAACATGTGTTAAAGAAGGAACTGCAGATGCTGGAAAATCGAAGGTACACAAAAAAATGCTGGAGAAACTCAGCGGGTGCAGCAGCATCTATGGAGCGAAGGAAATAGGCATGTACATTGTATTCAGTGCTTAATGAATACCACAAAACATTTTATTATTATTATTATTATTATTATTATTATTATTATTACTACTACTATCTTGAAATATACTTCAATGATGTGCAGGAGAATTTGTGTAAAGTATTATTTGCATTGGAAGCTCTGAGGGTCATAGAGTTTTGATTGAGCAGCAGTGAGGAAGCATGTTCCGCATGCTTCATATGCATTTACAGATTTCACAGAAACAAATCAAGAAATCAATTAATGGTTTGCTTTGATGTTACTTTCCAGGTGAAAATGTTACTTCAGGTCAGAAGTGGTTGTCTCAGGTGTAAAAGTTGCTTTATAAATGTAAATCTTCCCAGATTCTTTAATCGTCAAATAAGAGAACAGGTCACATTTAACATCAGTGGGTTCTAGGAATCTGGCAACACATGTAAAACTTGCAAGATTGGAAAGAATAATTGCAGATTATAAAGTTACTTGACTTTGGAACAAATTTTTATCAAACTTTGACAAGACCATGGTATGAAAGATAATCTACTGTATAAATTATAAACTATCTATACATACATAACTAAAACTCTGATCTTGTGCTCTTCCGGTTTGCACGTGTTTTCTATTTGCGCAAAAATGATTCGCGATAGTGCTACGATTTTTCGCCAGCTCACTCACCGTTCTCCTGTGCTGCGAGTGCAACAAGGTTCGTTCCAATCAGTGGTATATTGTAAAAATTAGCGAGATTTAAGAACCGAGCGTGCACAGATCGATCTCCTCTCCTGCCAGTCAGCGCCGCATGGATTGGTCTCTTCTCCTGTCACTCCCAGGGACAGTCCGTCCCTTTCTGCGCCATCGCATCTTTACTGGAGCTGAGGGACACTGTGGGTGGCCGGCAGAGGTCTCCAAACCGGATTTCCGGAGGGATCGGAAGCGGCACGGAGTCGGAGATGTCGCCAAATGGAAAGCGGAGAATCTGATCCCGGCGGAGGAGAGCATCCAGCGCCCGTTGTGAGTCTCAAACGCCCAGCCATCGCAATGCCTCGCAGCTCCAGCCCCTTTCCCAGTGGTCCCCCTTGCTGGCTCCTGCCCCCCTCCCCCGTGATACCCCCCTTCTCCCCCATGGCTCTTCCCCCGTCTTTTCTCCAAGCTCTCCACCAGCCCATCAAAACTCGTGGTGCCCACCGTGACGGACACCGACTCCATCCCCCCCCTGGTGGCGGCAGGTAGGCGGGCGGGCACGGCAGGACGGGCCGAGCGGAAGCGGCGGTCGGGCAGGACGGGGACGGGCCGAGCGGCGGCTGAGCCAGAGTGGGCGGAGGGAGGGACAATCGGGTTGCAGGGTGGCCGAGCAGTTTGCGCGGAGTTTGAGATACATACCCACTCACACACACGCTCACACTCACTCGCTCACACACACTCACACACACACTCACTCACTCACACGCACACACACACACACACACACACACACAGTCGCACTCACAATCACGAAAGGAGGGCAGTGGGGGGAGGTAGGGGGGATAGTGGGGGGGATAGGGGAGGTGAGATATAGGGGGATAGGGGGAGAGGAGTTGTGGAGGGAGGGAGGGAGTGACTGAGGGAAGGGGAAAGGAGAGGGAGAGGTGAGGGAGGGATTAGCGGAGGGGAGGAGGAGGGGGAAGAAGAGGGAGGGTGAAGAGGATGGGGAGGGAGTGCTGGGGCTGAGGGGTAATGAGCTGCATCTGCGCAGTTGGGGGCTATGCGTGAGTGGTGGAATATTGCATTGGGGGAACGGGTGAGTGGTGGAATATTGCGTTGGGGGAGCAGACCCAACGGGTCTGCACTTAGTCTAGATTGTTCTATAAGTCTGGCTCTGATAAAATCATTTTAACGTGTTTGTTTTGATGTCCTGTTTTAAAAGACGCAGAGATTATTTGTGTTCTGATAGGCAGCTGGCACCTGTTGAGTATCCATAGTAAACTATTTAAGACATTCACAAAATACAATGATTGCATTGAATCCTGAGCAATTAGTTTGAAACTAGTTCACTGTAGATGCTCCATAATTCAGGAATCATTATGAGTAAATGAGATCCAAATAACATTAATTGTTTTGAAATAAATATTTACAACCTGTTAATAATCCCAAAGGACTGAACAGTGTTTAGCATATATGTACAGAAAAATGACTATCAGAATATAAATAGACACATATCCTGAGTATATAATAATTAAAAATACACTTCTTAACTTCCAGTTACTCTTTACATGTTGTGAGAGTCAAGATGCCAAATGTTATCCCGACAAATCCCCATTTATAGTTATTTCAATCAATTAATACACACCTTGGCCCTCAACAACAAAGCTCAAACCCCAAATATGTTTGAAGCCAAAAACCTGGTTATTAGTTTCAAAATGGAAAAACCTCTAGCTCTCAAAAATTGCACACTTAAGCAAATTATCTTATTTTATGGACTATAAATTTGTGATATTTTTGTTTGGCCATTTGTGCAAGTCACAAACCACTTCCTGCAGTCCTATGAATTTCTTGGTGTTGGATGACTTTATATGTCACAGTTTTTACCAAAATTCTCAAAGTTATATTTGGAGACTGGGGTAGTAATTCTAGAATTGGTAAACTGAGTCATAAGAACTGACTTGGCTGATAAACCAGGGGTTTAGCAGCGTTTTGCAAAGTTGAGCTCTTGGAATTAATTATTGAAAATATTGAAATATGGCTTTATATTTGCCTATTCTGCTTTGGTGTCCTGAGCATTGTAGGAATATTATAGCTAGACAGTCAAGTCTAGCTGTTTGATGTCTTCTATGATTATTATTTTTTCCTGCTCTACTGTGGTTGTTTACACAGTCATGCAGGACTGAAACAGGCACTTGAGCCAAACATGTCCGTGCTGACAAGATGCCCATCGAATGTGCTCCCATTTTTCTGCCTTGGCCCATGTCCCTCTGAAGGGCCTGTCCCACTTTCCCGAGTTATTCACAAATTCTCCTGCGTTTTCAAACTCGCAGAATGTTCGTAACGAGTCCGTAGGAGGCCTTAGGAGTCCGTGGATATATCATAGCGGCTCGTTATGCCAGCCGTAGGTACTCGGGGCATCGGGTAAGTCGGGACGTTTTTTCCTGCCTGATGAAAAATGGCCACGAGTAAAAAAAATAGCCCCGAGTACCTACGGTTGGCATATCGGGCCGCTACGATATATCCACGGACTCGTTACGAACATTCTGTGAGTTTGAAAACTCGGGAGAATTCGTGAATAACTCAGGAGAATTTGTGAATAACTCGGGAAAGTGGGACAGGCCCTTAAACCTTTCCCATCCACTTATCTGTCCAAATGTTTTCCAATAATGTTGTTATTGTACTTGCCCCACCCCTTCCAGGCTACATTCTGTCTGTATCTTGGGTGGGACCACCTTGCTGAAATTCCTCTCTACGATGCTCTCAGCACCCAGATGATCATGAGTGTGTCCTGCTCCAGTTCCTCCATGTGGTCAGTCAGGAGATGCAACTGGACACAATTCCCACATGTGTAGGATCACTGGAAAATTCCCTGATCTCCCACAACCTTCAGGAGTAGCATACTAAGACTCTTAATTGCCATCCCACTACACTAAGAGTAAAGAGGAAAGTTAAAAAGACCTTGCCTTATCTGACCTTAGCCCTCTGCTCAGCCTCCTCGATGAAGCCTCTCAACCCAAGCCTTAGCATTTGACCTTAATCATAATATTTCACCTCAAATGCAATGAATCCAAAAATACCTGCTCCAGAATAGTCATTCCACTAGTGTCTGCTTTCATTTCACACTGTATCAGGGCCTTTGAATCCTGGAAAGAAACAATTTTTCAAACCTTCCATGCTTTTCCACTTTTCAGCTCAGCAGTCTCTGTGGAAGATGCTTAGATGTTGTGCTTCCTTATTTTTGTTGCTTCAGTTTCCTTTGTTGATACTGTAATTTGCCTCGATCAGCTTTGTGCAAAATGGTTTTTGAAACCAGTTTATACCATTATTTATAAACAACAAATCTGCTGGAGAAACTCTGCTGGTCGAGCTGTATGCGTGGGTGGAATTCCATCCACAGTGCAGCTCAAACCACTGCGGTTGTCCAGCAGGTTGTTTGTTGCCACTAATTACAGCATCTGCAATCTCCTGTCTCCGAAACCATTACTTGTCTCGATTTGACATCATTATGGGCTTAATCTTTGCAAAGATTGGTTAAGGATTTTGAGATCTGTAGGAACTTGGGAAATGGTGTATGTGCAAACTTCCACCTTCAGGGAAAAGGTGGTGAGCGCTGGATTAAAATATGTACATATCAATCTAGTTTTATACATCTTAAATGCCAAAAATGACCTGAAGTACACTGTGATTAAACACGCAGATTGCAGCAAATAGATTTGCTTTCTCTCAATAAATTATTCTGCATTGTTGTTAGATAAGACACAATTGATCTTGTCTCGACTTTCTTTAAAGTCAACATGAGATGTGGGAAGTAAATAGTATAGTAATTTGTAGTGTAATGTTAGTAAAGCTGAGAGTGTTCATTATATGTCTTTAGCCAGGGATAAAGTTAGCAACAGAACAATTACTGCTGTCAAATATATTTTTGAAATGGAGGTGAAGTTTAGTTTGTGCTGCTTAATATTTCTATCCATGTTGCTAATTTCAGTTGCATAACTAAATTAGTCTAAGCACGAGGCAATGGTGAGGAAAATTGTCATCTTCCCTTGTCCCACTCACCTGCCGACAAAGGTATTGAATAAAAATGACTGGACTTTTTTTTAACCAGTTCCTTATTTTGCAAGCATTATATTATATTCATACATTATTTCCGATTTTCACTTTCTTCCTCTTGGAAAAGAGTGTGAAGTTGCAACAAGATTGAAAGTAAGATGAACAAACCCAAGGCCAAGATTTGAAAATGCCTTCCATAGCTGTACCCAGCGTTATACATCTGGTTGATTATCAATCTTGATGCTCAGGAAGAATGTTATAGATATGCATAACATTTTTAATAGAAGTGACAACCACGTGGATGCAAATCAAGATGTCAATCATGTATTTATGAATCCTTTTAGCAAATCGTAACATGAAGGTGGAAGAAAATGTATGCTGGCCCGACCCTGATGGGCGACTGACCAAGTGAACTTGTGCTCCCTTCAGCCAGTAAACAAGATTTAATGATTACTGCCGCGGTTGATGATGAACAAAAGTGCTGATGTTCACCCTCCAAAAGCAGCACCTGATTCAGGGATACTTTAAACCTTTGTCATTTGCTGCGCTTGGTTTAATATCTCAGCTATAGATTTCAGGCACTGAATAGCAACAGGAAAAGATCTCAAGTTGACAGAGAGACTGGTTTGGATATTGCATTGTGGTGCCTTCAGCATTCTGCCTTTCTAGGTATTGCTCTTTGGAGTTGTGTATCGACATTTTTTGTCTTTTGTTACTTTCTTGTCTTTCCTCTTTTTCCTGTTTTTTCATCTTCTGAACCCATTTATTTTTGTCTATTCTTAAAATTATTTAATCCGTGTTAAATTGTTGGCATATTTTGTGACACCTGTAAAGCTTCAATCTTGGAAGTCTTTTCACTTCAAGAATTTTCTCTCGTGGGAATCGTCAGCATTGTTCAGTTGTCAGCCGCAGGTTTTTTTTTAAACCAGTTAATTGCAAGACGTACTTTGCAGTTTCATTTCCTCTGACATTCAGCAGGCAGTGAGTTTTCAGAATGTATTTGGGTGCGAAGGGTGTGTGTTTTTTTTTTGGAGGAAGTGCATCTCAGGCGAGTCAGCTGCACTGCTCTCGTTGACCTTGTGACCGGGTTTTAATCAGTTTTACCAGAACCTTGAAATTCGGGGTGAAAAAAAGAGAATTACAGCAAGGAGGAATGGTGGAAGAATGAAGCAGACATTTTTGTCGGTGGTCAAAACAAAACAATTTATTTTCAAGGGAATCTCATGATCGAAGAAAATGGCTTCACACTTTACAGTAGAAAGTATGTGTCATCACTTAACTTCTAATCCATTTGTGTAATTGTTAAACAGGCATGTGGTTTGATGTGCAAATATGGTTTGACTTTGAGTTGACATGTAGTGTTTATATCTTCTGGTTGGAACAGAGTGATGTTGTTGTCGAACCAGAGAGTGAGCAAGTAGTGGAGTCGAATAACTGTTGCCAGTTTTGAGCCATTTCAGAAACATGAGAATTTAAAATGTAGCTGTGTTTTTTGTATTATACTCAGTTATAAATTTGATAGAGAAGTTAATTTCCTGCTAACATCCAGTCATATTTGTCATCTCAGCTTCAAATCTGTAAAGCCAAGAAAGCATTATGTGCATTTTATGCTTAATAGAGTTTGATACTTGATCTGCTCATTTGCCTCTTGCATAACTTTCAATCTGTGATGTGTAGTCACATTCATGAGCCGTGCAGACTCTGTAAATTGTTCTTCTCACATCTTTTTGCACCATAGCGGAGGGAAATATTTCAATTTCTTGAAAATTTCAGAAGATCATAAATACTCTGTGTTTTGATGATGATGTTTGCATTTTCCTGGTTTTGTACCTCCATCTCCTGGCGCGAGTGGGGGGGGGGGGGGGGGGGCGACACAGTGGCGCAGGGTTAGAGTTGCTGCCCTACAGCGCCAGAGACCCGGGTTCAATCCTGACTATGAGTGCTGTCTGTATGGAGTTTGTCCGTTCTCCCTGTGACTGTGTGTGTTTTCTCTGAGTGATTTGGTTTCCTCCCACACTCCAATGACATGTAGTTTGTAGGTTAATTGGCTTCTGTAACTTGTCCCTAGTGTATGGGGTGATCGCATGTCGGCATGGACTCAGTGGACCCAAGGGCCTGTTTCCACGCTGTATCTCTGAGTATTCCGCCATTGGATTTAATTCGCAGAGTGAATAGTTTTTGTTTCATGGCCACTTTTAACTATCTCAAATATGTTGAATGGATGACATTTCAATATTAACAAGATAATACAATCTTGTTTCCCCGAATCCGTGCATTTTCTTGTCAAAGACAAATGTTCTTTTCTTCAGACTTGTTTGCTGAGATTATGTCCGGGCCACGAGATTGGCTCTGCCAAGGCTAAGTGCAGCTGTAACTATTGAACACCAGCCTCCCTCAGGTCCAGATCAAAGTATAATTGTGCTTTCTGATTGCTTTTTGAAATTGTCGTCTTGCTTTTCATGGTTTGCGTAGAAAATGCCGAGATTCTGTTCTCATTCCCTTTGTCTTTCATGCTGTGAGTAGTTACACCGATGTGGTTGAGCTTTTGCAGTGAAGACCCACCCTTTTTTTGCAGCCTTGTCACTTTTTAACCTTCCCCTGCCATCTGCACAGCTCACTTGCAATCCCCTCTCCTCCCATTACAATCCTCCTGTTCCTTCATCAAGGCAGGGCATTAATTAACACCGTGAAAAGCTGATTACAGATCCTTGGCAAATACTTTTTCGTCTCTTGCCAACGATGAGAAGTGCATCCTTTTATCCCTCCTTAACTCGTTAGACCAAGAGCATGGTCTTAACCCATTAGCCAATAGAGCAAGGCTTGAAATCGTGGTCCTCAAACACTCTTTTCCTAAAGCAGCCATGGAGCATGTTAGGATATTGGAGGCTGTAGTCATTAACATTATTCGTACCTGCCTCCATTCAAAGGTAGTTGACAAGACCTGAAAAGGTCAGACCGGATTCTATATTTTTTAGGATCATTATTCGTGAGAACCAGTGTGATGAGCAGGGACAAAATGATGGAGGATCTTTGTCATATTGGTGTTTGGTGGAAGGCTCATTCTCTCGTGCACATGGTTAACATATGATGAGTGTTTGACGGCGCTGGGCCTGTACTCGCTGGAGTTTAGAAGGATGAGGGGGACCTCATCGAAACTTACCGAATAGTGAATGACCTGGATAGAGTGGATGTAGAGAGGATGTTTCCACAAGTGGGAGAGTCTAGGACCAGAGGGCACAGCCTCAAAATAAAAGGATGTACCTTTAGAAAGGAGATGAGGAGGAATTTCTTTACTCAGAGGGTGGTGAATCTGTGGAATTCATTGCCACTGATGGCAGTGGAGGCCAAATCATTGGGTATTTTTAAAGCAGAGACAGGTTATTGATTATTCAGGGGGTCGAAAGTTATGGGGAGAAGGCAGGAGAATGGGGTGAGGGAAAAATACATCCACCATGATTGAATTGCGGAGTAGACTAGATGGGCTGAATGGCCTAATTCTGGTCCAGTGACATATGAACATCGTTGAATGAGTCACCAAAGTCTTGGAGCTCAGCTTCTGAGCCTGCTTACCTGCAGGCTTTGTCCACTTGCGGAAGCTGGGTGTTTAGTTTAGAGATACAGTGCGGAAACAGGCCCTTCGGCCCACCAAGTCCGCACCGATCCCCGCAAATTAACACTATCCTACACACTAGGGACAATGTTTACATATATACCAAGCCAATTAACCTACAAACCTGTACGTCTGTAGAGAGTGGGAGGAAACGGAAGATCTCGGAGAAAACCCAAGTGGTCATGGGGAGAAAGTGCAAATTCCGTACAGACAGCACCCGTAGTCGGGATCAAACCCGGGTCTCTGGCGCTGCAAGCGCTGGAAGGCAGCAACTCTACCACTGTGCCACCGTGCCGCCAAAAGGGTGACCGAGGTTGGACTGATCGTGGTTGAGGAATGGAGATGATGAACACTGTATACTTCCCAATTCTCCATTATATTAGCTCCACTACAGTGGGGTACTTTAGGGTGGCACAGCTGGGAGAGTTACTGCCTCCAGCGCCAGAGACTCTGGTTCGGAACTGACCGCGGGTGCCATCTGTGTTGAGTTTGCACGTTCCCCCTGTGACCATGTGGGTTTCCTCTGGGTGCTCTGGTTTCCTCCCACATCCCAAAGCTGTGCGTTTGTAGGTTTGGTGTAAATTGTTCCAAGTGTGTAGAGAGTGAACACTACAGTGTTCAGTGAACTGTTGTATAGGGCCCTAGTGAGACCACATCTGGAGTATTGTGCGCAGTTTTGGTCCCCTAATTTGAGAAAGGACATTCTTGCTATTGAGGGAGTGCAGCGTAGGTTTACAGGGTTAATTCTCAGGATGGCGGGACTGTCATATGCTGAGAGAATGGAGCGGCTGGGCTTGTATAATCTGGAGTTTAGAAGGATGAGAGGGGATCTTGTTGAAACATATAAGATTATTAAGGGTTTGGACACGCTAGAGGCAGGAAACATGTTCCCGATGTTGGGGGAGTCCAGAACCAGGGGACACAGTTTAAGAATAAGGGGTAAGCACATTTAGAACGGAGAAGAGGAAACACTTTTTCTCACAGAGTTGTGAGTGCGGAATTCTCTGCCTCAGAGGGCAGTGGACGCCGGTTCTCTGGATACTTTCAAGAGAGAGCTAGATAGGGCTCTTAAAGATAGCGGAGTCAGGGAATATGGGGAGAAGGCAGGAACGGGGTACTGATTCAGCCATGATCACATTGAATTGCGGTGCTGGCTCAAAGGGCCGAATGACCTACTCCTGCACCTATTGTCTATTGAATGCAAAAGTGAGATAACGTAGAACTAATGTGAATGGGTGATCGATAGTCGGTATGGTCTTGGTGGGCGGTAGGGTCTGTTTCCACGTTGTATCTTTCAATTAATTTAATTGAACAATCCAATGGGTAGCTTGTTTGAGAGAAGGTGTAGCATTTAAGTTTGGAAAATTAAGAAGAGGATTGAAATGATGACCAGTATTGCTTGAGCCAATGCTGCACAGGGCTTAGATCTGTGGTAAGCCATGGGTCAGAGGCACAGCTTCTATGCCGTTGTGTAGTGGGTGAGGAATGTAGACAAATGCCATAGGGCAGCCAAATTTGAGAAGAATTCTAAGCACTCCTTGTTGGTTGGCGGAATCAAAGACTTTTGTGAGATTGAAAAACGACATGCAAGGATGGGCAACCCCCAGCCTCCTTCAGTTTTTTGTGTATTTATTGCATGGTAAAATCATGCAATGGGCTGAATTTGCACCGTGATTAAAGAAAGAACTCTTAGACCGCTGGAAGGAAAGGGTTGAGGAAGATCCTTGTGATGACTTTCCCCGTGACACACAGCAGAGAGCCCCGCTGCCATTATCACAGTCAGGTTTGTGCCATTTTGGGAGGGGGGAGATTGTAATAACTGTCTCTCTGAGACCACACTCTCTGCTCGTCTTCCCAGATTTGGGTGATGAAGTTGTGTATTTAAGACTGTTATAAAGAAGAGCATGAGTAGGCCATCTGTCCTTTTGGTCTGGCTCTACTGTTTAATAAGATTGTGATTTTTGCTGTACTATCTGCATGACCCTTGATCGGTCACCAAGGTTGTGAACACGTTACTTTGATAAAAAATTACAAGAGTAAACATTATTTAAATGTTTCAGTAACTCGTTGTGAACTGAAATGGTGACAATGTGGCAGGAAGGTAATGTTTTTTTGTGGTATCTTCATCCGGTCTTTTCAGTTAACTTATTGGTAATGCAGCAGAGGATGGAAGAAGCCGGTGGTTCATATGGTTCCGTGTAATGAGGCACTATAAATGAGAACTCATAGCATAAATGGAAAACTTTGAGATATAATTAGGGACATTGTAAGAACAGTAAAAGACTATCGGGTGCTTGACTGAAGGCTGGAAGCAAATTACAAAGAGATAATAAATGTCTCTGCTTAGATTACATGAGATGAAAATTTCCAAATAAAATTGCATGTCAGAATGGGAGAGGCTTGACATCTGCTGTAACTGCAAATGTAATTATGCAGCTGAAAGCAAAAAGCTTGTCAAAGATTAAGACAATTACAGGAGAGTTGTAACAAGCACAGAGTTTGAGAGAAATGTACGTTAGCAAAGCTTAAATTACATTTCTGAAGAGAACATAAATGTAATGTAGATTGGATGCTTGGCAGAAGTGCTCAGTATTACTGAGTTGTAGATAAAAAGGGATTTTGTGTTTCTTATCTGTCATTGTTGATCATTGAGCTCTCAGGGTAATGTTGAAATTGTATAAGAACGCTCATTGTGAACATAGTTTCCTGAAACTATATATAAAGTTTATAAAGGCAGCAGGGTGAATAAGGTGGAACTAAAGTGAAACACTGCAGATGCTGGAAATAAGGACCAAATATAGAAAATGCTTGACATTTTTGAGGAAATGACTTGGTGCTTCAGATAATTAAAGGACTGGGGTGCAATTAATCTTTTTTCAGTATTCAAGGCCAATTTAGGATATGCAGGAAAATAAATCAAATTTCTGTTGAGAAGAATTAAGTGAGGGAGTATAAGGAAGGGTAGAAATGTTGGATTGAGGAGGAGACCATTTGGAACCATGGTGCGTGCGTGCACCAATAAAAATATACCTATTTATTCTGCATTTACATCTCTTCAAGTGGTCATCCTGGGACACTTTACATATACTGAGGGTTGGATTGTACACTACCCATTTAGCAATGTGTTCCCCACTCTCATTGCCCCTTAATGTGGAAATTTTTTTTTATCAACTAATCCTTCCATCAACTAACTTAAATTAGCTGAATTCTCTGTTTTCCAGTTATCAAACTCTCTGCCAAGAGACACGGGCCCCTTCTGTTGATCTTGGCTGAGCTCATGATCTAGACAGCTCAGTTCAATTATGCCTTCAAATTCCTTTGTTTCAAATAAGTCAAATCAACCCGGTCACTCCTGCCTCATAACTGTAATTCTTCAGGTAACATCATCATGAATTGTTTCTGCAGCCTTTCTTATGCCATCACACTCCTCTGTAGTGCTCTGCATAGCACTCCAGCGTTGATCCGATGAATATTTTCTCCAACTTTAGTTTGACTTTTCTACCCCTATATTTTGTGCCTCGGTTAATTAAAGACTAGTACCAACTATTGCTTCTTATCATCTTATCTGCATGACCCACTACTGTGAATAATCCGTAGACATGCATTCCAAGAACCATTCGTGTGCACGTCTTCATTTAAGTTTAGAGAAAAGGCATGGAAACAGGCCCTTCGCCCAAACGCTGACCATTGATCACCTATTCATACGAGTTCCATGTTATCCCATTTTCGTATCAACTCCCTACACATTAGGGGCAATTTACAGAGGCCGATTAGCCTACAAACCCCCTCATCTTTGGGATGTGTGAGAAAACCGTAGCAACCGGGGAAATCGCACAGGGAGAACATGCAAACTCCACACGGACAGCACCCGAAGTTAAGATGGAACCCGGGTCTCTAGCGCTGTCAGGTAGCGGCTCTACCAGCTGTGACTCTGTGCCACTCTAACATTGCAGCATTTATCGTGTATTCTCTTGGCTTGTTATTACCTAATCCATGAGCCTAGCAGGTCAGAGAAAATGCCTCTTGGAGGAAGAACGTGGCAGCACTGCACACGGAGACATCTGTTCACGTGCCCTTGGAATAGAGGGAGTGTGATGAAGGAGGGACTTAGTTGTGATGGCCAATCCAATCAATGGGATATCAAATCTTATTGCTCCGCAGTATTCCATCCCCTCAGTCTGAGATTGGCCTCAGCTATTAAGCAATTTTTTTGTCAACACTGATAAAGTGGCTTAAAATAAAAGACAAATATCTGTGGAAACACCTAGACATGGAAAGAGGCCTTTTGGTCCACTTTGTCTATACTGACCAATTGGAATACTGGGCTAGTCACATTTGCCTGCATTTGACCCATGTCCCTCTAAACCCTTCTGGTCCATATATCTGTCCAAATGTCTGTTGAAGGTCAAATCTCTACATATAACATTGGATTCAATGGGGGAAAGGGGGTTCGTGCAACAGAAAATCACAGAATGGATAGTTTCAAGGAACACAAACCCTTCATAGTATGGGGTTACCTGTAGTAGAAGATTATTTATTTTGAATTTATTTTATTATACAGGATAAAAAGCCTGGGCTCTCTGTTGGAAGATACTCATTTCTATGAATCTCTCTATGGTTTTAAGGTTCAATTTATTTTGAATAATTTATTTACTGCCTTTAAAAAGTTCCTCCTCAATTCTGAAATTATGGAGTTAACAAGCTAGGTAATGCAAACTGCAGAGTTCCAGTTCATCTCTGGATCGATTATTGAAAGATTGTTGCAAATGTGGGAATTGGACAGGTTAGATCAGTGATGAATTTGATTGATTGATCGATCGATTGATTTGATTGATTGAAAGATACAGCATAGAAACAGGCTCTTTGGCCCACCATGGCCATGCCGACCATCGATCACATATTCACACTAGTTCTATGTTATCCCACTTTGTCATCCACTCCCGACACATTAGTGGCAATTTACGCAGGCTAATTAAACCACAAACCGGCAGGTCTTTGAAATGTGGGAGGAAACCAGAGCACCCATAGAAAACCCAAGTGGTCACAGGGAGAACATGCAAACTCCACACAGACAGCATCCGAGCTCATGATTGAACCCAGAGGCAGCAGCTCAACGAGCTGTGTCATTGTGGAACAGCGTTAAGGGCCCATAAGGTCTAATCCTTTTTTTTTTTTTTTAATGATTTCTACACTAATATAATCTAAGAATGTGGCATATTCAATGTATTTCGCCATAATTTCAACATCAAAGTGTTTCCGTTACAAACATTAGTGTTGGTTCAAAGGTTGTAAGAAGATAATAGAACATTTAATGTAAAACAATTGCCTGGACTATATCTTTAATTTGAAAGGATTAATGGTATTTATTACATAGAAATATAATAAAGGAACACTGATGAATTTAGTGTTTTCATATCTGCTTTAGTCATTGACATTGTTTTCATTGTTTTCATCCCTTTGAAAAATATTCTGAATTCCCTTGCATAAAAAGGTAATTCCTTTGTTGTGATTGTTTTCCAACCTTACATTTTGTTAATCTTTTAGATGAGGCTAAAAAAGCATGTGGCAGATTTCCAATTCAATTCGCAGAGTGCTGAGGTAAGGAGACTAGGCATTAAGACTTGTAGTAAGTCCATATATTGCCATTGATCAGGTCTGAAAGTGTTCAAGGAAACTGTAAGATGACTATTCAATGTGAATATGTAATCTGATAAAACTGAGGTCAGTGGATCGACGAGTGTGGTGGCGAAGAGTCTGAAAAGTGAAGAGAGGATTTAGCTGTTTGTATATGGAACTAAAACTGCCAGTAAATCTTTACAAAAAATGACATAAATTGGCAGAGGTGCTTATTTTGAAGATCACGAGGAGTTATGGAACAAAAATCGCCGGTAAGCATAGGCTAATTAATACCTGGGATTTTTAGTTCACCATTAATGTGAAATAATAGAGCTCTTTATTAACATGTTATGATCTTCTAACAGATGACTGAATGCATATCAGAAACTTGTTGGATTTTTGTTTTCTGCAGGATAGACTCGTTGACATAACACAGAATTAATGCTGAGCTTTAAGACTCTAGCCGAGGGATTTGAATGATAACGCAAAAGCGTCTTGGCTATTGTAAAAATTGCCAAGGCAAGTTTAATTCCAGATTTAGTTGATATGTTAACATATATTGAACCCGCCTAATAGGGATCAAATCATCTATCATATTTGAAAACGCTTGATATCAACTTTTCAGAGTACTGTTTGGCCAAATGTGCTGGCTGAGTTTTCTCAGCACTGGATTGTGTAAAGTTACAGAAATGTATGACACCCAAGGTGGTCATTTGGCCCATCTTGTACCTGCTGGCCAAAAATGTTCTAATTTATTTTCAAAACCCCTCTCAACTTCTAATTACTTGATATCTTTGTACCATTATGTTGTGCAAAATATATATTTTTTCTTTACCTCTGACCAGACCCTTCATAACCCCTTGGTTCCCAGGATATCAAATTCAACCATGCATCTTCCATGCAACCTAGGACCTGCCCAATTAATATCCACTGTAGGTAAGGATTCACTGATTGTCCACAAATACTAGATTGCCCTTGACGAGTGGGGTCAATGATATTCAGACCCCCCCGTCAAAACTTTGTTGCCTTTGTCACTAATCTAGGCTGTCACTTGGCTTACACTTGGCTTATACTCGCTAGAATCTAGGAGATTGAGAGGGGATCTTATAGAAACGTACAAGATTCTTATGGGGTTGGACAGGCTAGATGCAGGAAGATTGTTCCCGATGTTGGGGAAGTCCAGGACAAGGGGTCACAGCTTAAGGATAAGGGGGAAATCCTTTAAGACCGAGATGAGGAAAAACTTTTTCACACAGAGAGTGGTGAATCTCTGGAACTCTCTGCCACAGAGGGTAGTTGAGGCCAGTTCATTGGCTATATTTAAGAGGGAATTAGATGTGGCCCTTGTGGCTAAAGGGATCAGGGGGTATGGAGAGAAGGCAGGTACGGGATACTGAGTTGGATGATCAGCCATGATCGTATTGAATGGCGGTGCAGGCTCGAAGGGCCGAATGGCCTACTCCTGCACCTAATTTCTATGTATCTATGTATCTATGTCACTTGAGTATTTTTATAAAATAAACTGACAAGAAGATTGGCCAAGCAAGATTCGTAATTGTAGAGTTTGTGCATTGTCTGCCAGGTTGTGTTAATGCATCATTTAAAGATACTTGATGTCTCCTTGCAAGGAGAGGACAAATCGTTAAATAGATTTGTCCTTGGGAACATTTAATAATTGATCTCTTCCTGCCGTTATGATGCACTGGTGCTGAATCTAATGGGCAGTACAGGAACTTCAGCCGGGACTAATCACGTTTTATTTTATACCTCTGAATTACACTGTTTTTATGTTGTCGTGGAATTTGATATTTTTTTGTCTTACTTCCAGCTGATCAGTGAGTTCTGACAGGACATTTGCTTTTGTAGTCTTCAATCATCTTCTCGGTCCCTGACAACAAGTACTTCCTTCACGCTGGGAACTCAGGCTGGCTATCCCTGGCCTCAACCTGACAAAACTAGAAAACACACAAAGTGCAGGAGTAACTTAGCGGTTCCGGCAGCCTCTCTGCAGAATGTAGGTGAAGTTTTGGGCGGGACTAGCCATGTTTCCCAGAGATGCTGCCTGATCTGCTGAGTTGATCCAGCCCTGTTTTTTCTATGATAAATCGGCATATGTAGTTCTTTGTATCCGCAGGGTAACTTAAAGTAGGTTATAATGGCTCTCCCTCTAGCCCAGCTGAGATCAGCCAATAGCTGTAATTGCACCTGGAGCAGTGTTCAGCTGCATGCAATGATGTAAACCACATAAATCACCATGATGTTTGGGAGTTTGAGTGAACAAGAAGGGACTGCTTTCCATTATTACAGCATACCTCGCAGAAACAATGCAATACAGAGTGGTGCTAAGAAGAGGGATGAAGCAGGAGGAAGAATACATTTACATGCTGGTGCTGGCAAAGAAGTGTAATTGAAGAAGAGGATCTTTTGAATTAAAGGGAGAGGTGGCAAGAATAGAGCTGAAGGAGTTGTTCAGGAGCCTGGCGACTGAAGAATGCAGACTCTGCAGAAGAACAAGCGTGTGAATTGGTGAATAATGAATAAGGACCTGGGGTGATGGTGCAACACATGGTTGAGGAATGCAATGTGATGTATTAGGCACCTCTATGGAGAAATTCTAAAATCCACTCACTTGGGTACATTAAACCATTATTTAGAGAACGTCATCCTATATAGAAAAACAATTTGGCAGCAGCATGTTTATTCATTTGCACCTTATTGTGGGGATGTGCTTGATTAACATAACATTTGAAGAAAGCAATGGCAAAGGTTTAAGATTTGTTATTGGTGGAGGAAAGGCAGTGAGGTACAGAGTCAATACAGGCGCTCCCCGGCTTACATAATGGGTGAGTTACGTAAACATGCACTTAAGTAAGCAATTCTTTAAGGCCACTGCTTTATTTCTAAGTTGTGCAACTCGGTGCTGCTGTTGAATGCGGCCCTTTCCGCAAGCCAGTCAGCTGTGCTTGTCGATGCTCCCATGTAGTCTTTCTGACTTATTCTGAAAGGAAATGTTGTTTCAACTATGCCCCCACCCAAAAAAATAGAATGCTTTTGCAACATGAATAATACTCTAAACGTGGGTCACCAACTCCGTTGTCAGAACCACCCAGTCCTTCAACAGCACACTTGGAGCTGACGGGAACCAGGTTCTGGTCTCTGGGCCCCAGAGGTGGGTCGGTTTCCTGGCTGTGGTACTGGGGTTTGGGCTGATAGCAAACTGGATGCTGTGCAACAGGTCCCCAGAGTAGTGGAGGAAATAATCACACCACTGTTGTTTGAATGTGGTCCATCTGACCAAGCTCTATGATCTCTGCTTTAGAAAACTAAAAGCACAACTATCACTACTGAAAACTCAATGTTGATTTGGTATAATTCTTTAAAGCTCACACTTTTTAAAGGTTAGGGCAATGTTTACCATATCATTTTTGATGTTTAGTTCCCCCCAACATAACAACTTTAAATTTCTTCAGAACTTAAATGGGTTTGTGCGCCTCTACATTCTTATTAGGGTAGCACAGTAGAGCTGCTGCCTCACTGCGCCAGAGACCCTGGTTCAATCCTGACCTCAGGTGCTGTCTGCATGGAGTTTGCATGTTAACTGCAACTGTGTCCAGACACAGCTCCTCAAGGACCATGTTGGGGAACTGGAGCAGCAGCTGGATGACCTGCGGTCCATCTGGGAAAACGAAAGCTTCCTGGCCAGAACTTACATTCAGGTCGTCACTCCAAGAGTGCAGGGGTGCGACAAGTAGAGACGGAAAGAAAGGGGATGAAGCGAGTGCAGGAGACCTCGGTGGAAGTACCTCTTGCGAACAGGTACACCCTCTTGGGAGCTGTTGGGGCAGACGGCGCTTCCAGTCCGAGTGATGGACAGGTCTGTGGCTCGAATCTTAGCGCTGAGACTCGACCAGACCGACGCCATGCGGAGCCGTAGTGGTGGAACACTCCATTGTTCGAGGTAAAAGGAGGATAGAAGCAAAAGGTAGAAGGGAGATAAGAAAAACTAACCTGAAAGTTTTGTGCCTTAATGTGAGAAGCATTCGAAATAAGGTGGATGAATTGAATCCGCAGTTAGTAGTTAAGGGATATGATAGAGTTGGAATTACGGAGACATGGCTCCAGGGTGACCAAGGCTGGGAGCCAAACATGCAGCGGTATTTGATATTCAAGAAGGATAGACAGAAAGGTAGAGGAGGTGGGGTGGCGTTGCTTGTTAAAGAGGAGAATAATGCAATAGCAAGGAGAGACATTATCTTGGATGCTGTAGAATCGGTTTGGGTAGAATTGCGCAATAGCCAAGGGCAGAAAACGCTTGTTGGAGTTGTATACAGACCACCAAGCAGCAGTAGGGAGGTTGGGGATAGCATCAAGCAGGAAATTAGCAATGTGTACAGCAGTTATCATGGGTGACTTTAATCTACATATAGATTGGGCCAACCAATTGGTAGCAGCGCTGAGGAGGATTTCCTGGAATGTATGCGGGATGGGTTTTTAAACCGACATGTAGAAGAACCGACTAGAGGGCAGGCCATCCTAGACTGGGTATTGTGTAATGAGGAAGGGCTAGTTAGCGATCTTGTTGTGCAAGGCTCCTTGGGCAACAGTGACCATAATAGTGACCATAAAGTGACACGGTTAATTCAGAGACTAGGGTCCTGGACTTAAATAAAGGAGACTTTGAAGGTATGAGATGGGAATTGTCTAGGATAGACTGGCAAATTATACTTAAAGGGTTGACAGTGGAGATGCATTGGCAAAGATTTAAAGACCGCATGGATGAACTCCAGAAATTGTTCATCCCTGTCTGGCGAAAAAATAAAACTGGGAAGGCAGCTCAACCATGGCTGACAAGGGAAGTCAAGGATAGTGTTAAAGCCAAGGAAAAGGCATATAAATTGGTCAGAAGAAGCAGCAAACCAGAGGACTGGGAGAAATTTAGAACTCAACAGAGGAGGACAAAGGGTTAATTAAGAGGGGGGGGGGGGAGAGCATGAAAGAAAGCTTGCGGGGAATATCAAAACTGTTGTAAAAGTTTCTTCAGGTATGTAAAAAGGAAAAGATTAGTGAAGACGAATGTAGGTCCCTTCCAGTCAGAGACCGGTGGATTTATAATGGGAAATGAGGAAATGGCAGTACAATAAAGGACTACTTTGGATCTGTCTTCACTAAGGAAGACCCAAGCAATCTCCTGGAAATACTAGGGGACCGAGGATCTAGTGGGAGAGAGGAACTGAAGGGAATCCACATTTAGTCAGACAATTGTGTTAGGTAAACTGTTGGGACTGAAGGCAAATAAATCCCCAGGGCCTGATGGTCTCCAGGAGATGGCCCTAAAAGATGGCCAGAGTACTCCAGGAGATGGCCCTAAAAATCGTGGATGCATTGGTGACCATTCTTCAATGTTCTCTCGACTCTGGATCAGTTCCTGTGGGCTGGAGGTTACCCAATGTACCTCCACTTTTTAAGAAAGGAGGGAGAGAGAAAACGGGGAACTATAGACCAGTTAGCTTAACATCGGTAGTGGGGAAGATGTTGGAGTTGATTATTAAAGATGTTATAGCAGCGCATTTGGAAAGTCAGCATGGATTTATGAAGGGGAAATCATGCTTGACTAGTCTTTTGGAATTTTTTGAGGATGTAACAAGTAGAATGGATAAGGGAGAGCCAGTGGATGTGGTGTGTCTGGACTTTCAAAAAGCCTTTGACAAGGTCCCACACAAGAGATTAGTGTGCAAAATTAAAGCACATGATATTGGGGGTAGGGTATTGACATGGATAGAGAACTGGTTGGCAGACAGGAAGCAAAGAGTAGGAATTAACGGGTCATTTTCAGAATGGCAGGCAGTGACCAGTGGGGTGCTGCAAGGCTCGGTGCTGGGACCCCAGTTGCTTACAATATATATTAACAATTTAGACGTGGGAATTAAATGTAATATCTCTAAGTTTGCGGGTGACACAAAGCTGGGTGGCAGTGTGAGCTGTGAGGAGGATGCTATGAGGCTTCAGGGTGATCTGGACAGGTTGGGTGAGTGGGCAGAAGCATGGCAGATGCATTATAATGTGGATAGATGTGAGGTTATCCACTTGGGTGGCAAGAACAGGAAGGCAGATTATTATCTGAATGTTGTCAGATTAGGAGAAGGGAAGGTGCAATGAGACCTGGGTGTGCTTGTACATCTGTCATTGAAAGTAAGCATGCAGGTGCAGCAGGCAGTGAAGAAAGCTAATGGCATGTTGGCCTTCATTGCGAGAGAATATGAGTTTAGGAGCAAGGAGGTCCTACTGCAGTTGTACAGGGCCCTGGTGAGACCACACCTGGAGTATTGTGTGCCATTTTGTCTCCTAATTTGAGGAAGGACATTATTGCTATTTAGGTAGTGCAGCATAGGTTCACCAGGTTAATTCCTGGGATGGTGGGATTGACATATGATGAAAGAATGGGTCGACTGGGCTTGTATTCGCTGGAATTTAGAAGGATGAGAGGGCATCTTATAGAATATTCTTAGAGGATTGAACAGGGTAGATGCAGGAAAAATGTTCCCGATGTTGGGGGAGTCCAGAACCAGGGGTCACAGTGTAAGAATAAGGGGTAGGCCATTTAGGACTGAGATGAAGAAAAACGTTTTCACCCAGAGAGTTGTGAATCTGTGGAATTCTTTACCACAGAAGGCAGTGGAGGCCAATTAATTCACTGGATGTTTTCAAGAGAGAATTTGATTTAGCTCTTAGGGCTAAGGGAATCAAGGGATATGGGGGAAAAAGCCAGAACGGGGTACTGATTTTGGATGGTCAGCCATGATCATATTGAATGGTGGTGCTGGCTCGAAGGGCCAAATGGCCTACTCTTGCACCTATTTTCAATGTTTCTATGTTTTCCCTGTAACCACGTGGGCATCCTCTGGGTGCTCTAGCTACTTCCCACATCCCAAAACCATGTGGTTTTATAGGTTAATTGGCTGCTGTAAATTGCCCCTTGTGGGTAAAGAGCGGATGCAAAAGTGGGATAACATAGAACTAGTATGAACGGGTGATCGAAGGTCGGCGTGGATTCAGTGGGCTGAAGGGTCTGTTTCTATGCTGGATCGTTCGATCAATCTGTATCTTTAATCAATCAAAAATTTCTTCAAGGCCTAAATTGAATCCTGTGCCTTTTTGTATTGCACCCATTGTAGTTTTCTTTCTCACTCCCCTGTGCAACATAACCTTAAAAAACCTTTCCGTTTGCTCCTTTAGAGTTGTTGAGTTACACAGCAAGCAAGTAGGTCCTCCTGCGCACTGATTCAATAACTTATTTACATGAAACATATACTAATTCCTCTTTATTATTCACAATTTCCCATAAGTGGTTCGGGTGACACAGTGGTGGAGTTACTGCCTTATAGCGCCAAAGACTCAGGTTTGATCCCGACTATAGGTAATATATTTACTTTCTCCCTGTGACCGCGTGGATTTTCTCAGAGTGCTCTGGTTTCCTCCCACACTTCAAAGACATCCAGGTTCGTAGGTTAAATGGCAATTCTGTAAATTGCTCATAGTGTGTACGATTGTGAAACTGGAATAAAATAGAACTAGTGTAGGGTGACCGTTGGTCGTCGTGAACTCAGAGGGGTGAAGAGCCTGTTTTCGCACTGTATCTCTAAATTAAACTATCACTTGCCTATACATTAGGCCAATTTATAGTGGCCAGTCCATACACCCGAGAAAGCACACATAAGAACATGCAAACCCCACACAGACAGTACCAAAGATCAACTTAAAACCCGCTTTCCTGGATCCATGACGCAGAAATATACTAATTGTGCCAGTATGCCAGCTCATGAAACTTTGTTTTTGTACTTTAATCCATTTGAAAATATACTATTCCAGCCATTTCCTTTGTTGCCCTCTCGATTCTTGTTTCTGGGTGACTGGCAGTCACACAGAAGCAGAAGCTACATTTCCTTGTGTTCTTGTAAATTTAGTATCTTCTGCATTCCACTTCTTAGCACGGTTTGTTGCAAGTTTTAGATCCTGTACATTGTATTATTTTAATTGAGGGGAAATTATTTAGCAACATGATGCAAAATAATAATAAATGCCCTGCATATAAAAACACTGGTTTAAAAAGGCTGCATAGTTTTATATTGTTTAATTACACCGTGGCTTGTGTGTGAGCTACGGATTGCAAGTTGGCAATACTTATCTTCTGCATGCACCTGTACTTTAGTTGCTTACTTTAGTTGCAATTAAAAGTTTCTTGCAGTGGGAAAGGAACAGATTAGTTCTTGGCCTGTCACCAAGTGATTAACCGCAGTCAGTCTGGGTTTGGAGATAGCCTTGGTTTAATTTTGGAAGAAACATTCATATTTAAATCCCAGCGAACTTTCAGCCGTGTGCATTTGGTACAATTTCCTGGTAACTGCACTGAGTTCTTGATGTGTGTAATGAACTTGATGTGATCCTAATTCCTCCGTAAACATCTGAACACAGTTCTTAAATGTCAGGTGATAGAAAGCTGATCAGTGTAACGGATGAATTTGTGATCTCACACTGGAAAAATACTTTTGTGGGTTACATTTTGTGGGTTACCAACATTTTGTGTCTATCTTTGGTATAAAGCAGCATCTGCAGTTCCTTTTTATTCAAAATAAATTATGTCTTCACCATAAAAATATTCACCCAACAATATTTAGAAGACAAATAATTATTTGGAATGATGAATAAATGTACAACTGGTGATTTTTTCCCCTTTATTATATAAAATGTACATTCTTTCAGGAATTCTGATCTCTTAACTAACAATTACATTTTGAGTGGTATTGTGAAATTTAAAAAATCCATTATCAAATTTAATTATTTCAAATTTAAGAGATTTTAATTCTGATCATATGTTTTACATACAGCTGAAGAATTGCTGACAAGACTTCCAGGGCCTCGCAAACTCATCACACTGTTTGATAAATTTGAGTTCATCTTGAGAGAGTATTTTTGCACTCAGCTGTTTTCCTGTTTTCTAGATTTGGGAATGAATGAGGGTGGGTGAGCAATGATTACCAGGTCAGTGAGAGAAGTTTACTCAAAATGAACTCTCCTTGGTTTTCATGCGATTATTCTGGTAGATGCAAATTCCAAATTTAATTTGCTCTGCTAAGCCACAAGGCTAAATGTATCTGAAGAAGTCTCCATTTCAGCTCTCCTCACAAAGAGCTTCACGGACAATGTAGTTTTGGGGTCAGATATTGCAAAGGGGGCTGCTATCGATTTGCTCTGTTTCTTTTCCTTTGATCAGCCACTGTTTGTAAGTAGAAATGCAGGCTCATGAACTGTATGGAGGAATAGACCAAATTTATGAAAGTTGGATTGCACGGTGGCGCAGCGGTAGAGTTGCTGCCTACAGCACCAGACACCCAGGTTTGATCCTTACTACTGGGTGCTGTCCGTACAGAGTTTGTATGTTTACCCCATGACCACGTGGGATTTCCCCGGGAGCTCCAGTTTCCTCCCACACTCCACAGACCTACAGGTTTGTCGGTTAATTGGCTTCAGTAAAGATTGTAAACTGTCCCTAGTGTGTAGGATAGAGCAAGTGCATGGGGATCGCTGGCCGGTACGGACTCAGTGGGCCAAAGGGCCTGTTTGTACGCTGTAACTAAACTAAACTAGTCAACAAATAACTAACAAACTAACAGAGATGAGTTAAAGGGGCAAAGAGTAAATGTAAATGCAAATATTAAAGTCATTCAACCAAAGTCCCTAATGTGGGACTATACTATGTTATGGGAATGAGACATCAATCCAGACACTGCAGCTGATAATGCCTCACCAGCATGTGTGGAATTCTAGCAATTGAGCACATTTATCTCCAGTAAGGAAGTCCTATGGTATTTATACATAGTTATTAAAAGGTGAAGAACGTTGCAATAAATAATTTTTTAATTCAGTAGCATGGAGCATAAAACAAACTACTGGAGGGACATAGTGGGATGAGCAGCATCTGTGGAAGGAATGGAATTGTCCATGTTTCGGGTCAAGACCCTGCATCAGGATAATTGTAATTCAGTTTGAGTACTGTTGTAATTTTTGTTGCACAAAAACAAAACATCAATGTTGGGGCTCTGAAATAAAATCAGGAAATGCTGGTAATGTACAACAGGTCAGGCAGCATCAGCAGAAATATTTTTGCTTGGTTGTTTCAGGTTTAAGTCAAGTCAAGTTTATTCGTCACATACACATACGAGATGTGCAGTGAAATGAAAAGTGGCAATGCTCGCGGATTGTGCAAAAAAACAAACAAACTACAAACAGAATGGAACAGAATCACATATTCACATGTTACATATTTGGGGGAGGAAAAAAGAAAATATTTAAAAAAAGACACCACACAACAGTAAAATGGTACAATGGTCCAGTAAAGTTAGTCCCTGGTGAGATAGGAGTTTATAGTCCTAATGGCCTCTGGGAAGAAACTCCTTCTTATCCTCTCCGTTTTCACAGCATGGCAACGGAGGCGTTTGCCTGACCGTAGCAGCTGGAACAGTCCGTTGCTGGGGTGGAAGGGGTCTCCCATGATCTTGTTGGCTCTGGAACTGCACCTTCTGATGTATAGTTCCTGCAGGGGGGCGAGTGTAGTTCCCATAGTGCATTCGGCCAAACGCACTACTCTTTGCAGAGCCTTCTTGTCCTGGGCAGAGCAGTTCCCAAACCAAATCGAGATGTTTCCGGACAAGATGCTTTCTACAGCCGCGGAGTAGAAACACTGGATCCTCAGAGACACTCTGAATTTCCTCAATTGCCTGAGGTGGTAAAGGCGCTGCCTTGCCTTACTCACCAGTGCTGCAGCGTGTGATGTCCATGTCATATCCTCAGAGATGTGGACTCCCAAGTATTTAAAGCAGCTCACCCTATCCACAGTATCCCCATTTCTCTTCAATGGTGTGTACATCCTCGGATGAGGTGCCCTCCTAAAGTCCACGATCAGCTCCTTAGTTTTTTTGATATTCAAGAGGAGGCTGTTGTCCTGACACCAGAGTGCCAGATCAGCCACCTCCTCCCAGTAGGCCTTCTCATCGTTATCGGAAATCAGGCCCACCACCACAGTGTCATCAGCAAACTTGATTATAGAGTTGGAGCTGAACCTAGCCACACAGTCATGTGTGTACAGGGAGTACAGTAGGGGGCTGAGGACGCAAGCCTGGGGGGACCCTGTGCTCAGGGTGAGGGACTTCGATGTATTTCCTCCCATCTTGACTACCTGTGTACCAAGGTACTGTGAGAAGCTTTGTTTTGCATGCTATCCAAAACGATCAGCTAATACTACACCCAAAAACAATCATCAAACTCGAGGGCAATAGATAGAGCAAAGGGGAAGATACGGAGTGCAGAATATAGTTTTCAGCATTGTAGTGCATTCATAGATAAAGTCCAATATCCGCAATAGGGTAGAGGTGAATTGGCCAGTACCCTAGCTTATGGAAGGACAGTATCCGAGCTCATGATTCAGCCAGCGAGCCTCTTTCATCTGTAGTTTTATTCCTGATGAACATCTCAGTTCTGTTTGTTACTTAAGCTGCGGCTCATAGAGCTGATCTTAAATCTCCTGTCCTGCAGATCTAGAGAAATTAGATTGGTTTGGTAATTGGTTTGAAAACTACAATGGGAGCTTGGAATCTAAACATTGATGGGTGTAATTTAAAGGTGCAGTACTGGTGCAATGTCTGATGTTGATACAGAGCCTCGGCAGAAGATCGGCCATCTATAAGGCACTTCTTCTGTGGTAGGAAATTCACACAGTCCAAAAGATCCGCCTTCATTCCCAGATATATTCAATAAAATGTTTCCCTCTCAGAAAAGCTTCTGTTTTAAAGTGCTCATTTTGAGTTGCTTGAAGTCATGCAGCACGGAACAGCCCAACTTGTCCATGCCAACCAAGATACCCCATCTAAGCTAGTCCCATTTGCTCGCCTTTGGCCCATAGCTTTCTAAACCTTTCCTGTCGATGTCCCTGTTGAATTGCCTTTTAAATATGGTTATTGTACCGGCCTCAATTACTTCCTCTGACAATGAGTTCCACAGATTAACCACCCTCTGACTAAAGGGTGTAGGATAGTGCAAGTGCATGGGGATCGCTGGTCGGCACGGACTCGGTGCACCAACCACCCTTTGACAGAAAAAGCTGCCCTTCGGATTCCCATTAAATATTTCCTCTCCTTAGTTCATGGAGTTGTTGTCGCCAATCATGCCCATCATTGCAAAAAGAGAAGACAGAAAGGTTATAATTTTGTTGATTGTTGAATTAAGAAATTTTTTAGAACAGTTTTAGATGCTTTGCAATTGAGTTGGAATATAGTAGGTTAATCCTACCTTGAAACATTAGATTTGTTCCTCCACTGAATCTATATGTATATCCAGCATTTAATGTTTTTTTATATTTGATTTGTAGTGTGCACTGTATTTTACTTATGTTATAGCATCGATATTCCTTTTCATAATCTCAGGATGCTCCAAAGTGCATCACAGCTGTTGAATTGCAATTATCGCAATTTTATAGGGAAATTCACAAGCAACGAAGATAACCAGATGATAGGATTTTGCTGTTTTTTGTAGACAAGACAAGGAGAGAGCTCCTTTTCATGCAAAACAAGCTTTCTGCACATCTGACTTTGTTGTTAATTTAAGGACAATCTTCCTTTTGTACTTTCAAATCTGATTGTACAGAGGATTTGAGAAATATAATGCATTAATATGGGATGTTGTCTCAGGGCTGTGTATGCATCCTTTGCTTGTCCTGTTTAATCCCAGTTGATCACTTGGAATTGGTTGTAGCTACATTATTTGGATCATTATTTGCAAGGTAGGACTGGTGGACATGCAAAAATATTTGGAGATTTGTACAAGCTATTTCACAGCGGATGACACAGAGTGGTGGGTGCCTGGAAAGGTGGTGGTAGAGGTAGATCAGAGACTTTTCGATAGATGCATGGATATGTAGGGAATGGAAGGCTGTGGATCATGTGCAGTCAGGTGAGATTTCAATGATACCTTATTGTCACATGTACAGTATCCAGGTACAGTGAAATGCTTTGTTTTGCATGCAACTTAGTAAAAGCATACAGCAGACCTCACCTATGCAGTACACAAGAGTGGCCGCATTTCTGGCACCAACAAAGTTTATCTTGGCATCATGTTCGACACAGCTTTGTGGGCTGAAGTGTCTGATGCTGTGCTGTACTGTTCTGCTTCATTTATTTCATCTCTTGTCAAGTTAGAAATTTGACACTGAGATTGAATTTTCCTGTCCAAGTTTTCATGTTACAGTTGTACAGGACATTGGTGAGGCCACATTGAGAGAATTATGATCAGTTTTTGGTCACCCTGTCATAGGAAAGTTATTGTCAAGGTGGAAAGAGTGCATAGAAGATTCAAGAGGATGTTGCCAGAGCTCGAGGGCCTGGACAATAGGCAATGGTAGAGCAAGCTACGACGTTATTCCTTGGAGCATGGGAGGATGAGGGGTGATCTTAGATAGGGTAAATGCACAATCTTTTAACCAAGGACATAGGTTTAAGGTGAGGGAGGTAAGATTTAATATGAACCTGAGGTGCAACTTTTCTGCTCAGAGGGTGGTGGGAATATGGAGCTAGCTGTCATAGGAGATAGTTGAGACGGGTACTATCACAACATTTAAAAAAAATTTGGACAGATGCATGGATAGGATGGGTTTAAAGGGATATGGATCAAACACAGGCGGGTGGGACTAGTGGAGATGGAGCATATTGGTTGGCGTGGGGAAATTAGGCAGAGGAGCCTGTTTCCACGCTGTTTGACTATGACTAAGATCATAAACAGGAAGTTTTTCTAAAGTTATCCACCTCTGCTCCATTTGCAAATATTTACGTAGAAGTTTCCTGTCGAAAAATCAGAATATAACAAATGTTAGAACGGGCGTAATTGGTGCAAACAAGTCAGCCTCAAAAAGTATATCAAAATTAATACTCAAGCTAACCAACCATTCACACACATTTGGCACAGCATGATTAAGATCATCTGATTGTGAAAGCTGATGAAATTTTAATATGACATGTACTGATCTTATAAAAATGCATTTGAGGACTTAGAGAATACAAGGTACATCTCTAAATATATCAAGGAAAGTTAATCTCGTCACTGTAAATACCAGAAAAATAGCGTGTTTAATTTTATGATCATTTTAAATTGGTGCGATTTCTAGTTTTGTGTGTTTAGATTTTTTATCGCAGAGGTACAGCAGCAGTAGAGTTGCTACCTCAGCGCCAGACACTAGGGTTTAATCCTGACCTTGGGTGCTGTCTGTACGGAGTTTGTATGTTCTCCCTGTGACCACGTGGGTTTTCTCCGGGTGCTCCGTTTCCTCCCACACTCTTAAGTCCACAGGTTTGTTGGTTAATTGGCTTTGGTAAAAATGGTAAATTCTCCCTAGTGTGCAGAACAATGTTAGTGGACGGGGTGATTGCTGGTCGGCATGGACTAGGTGGGCCGAACGGCCTGTTTCTGCGCCGTATCTCTAAAGTCTAAAGTAAAGTCTAAAGGTAAAGCCACCAAATTGAGTGGAGCAAGAATTAATAGCCGGACGCAAAAAAATCTTGAAATGTTAATCATGACATAGTTGCATGTAAGACAGAATTGCACTCGTGTCTACTTCCTTTGAGACAAGTTTTCCTTTTCTTTTCCCTGAACAGCTGATGGCATGTGCTAGGATGTGCAAATGCTCCTCCCCTGCCCCCCTCTCCTTCCAGCAGTACCTCTTTCATGAATGGGTCTGGAGCTCCAGGCAATTTGTTGTCAGAACAAAACTGCTCCTGGTGTTTCTTAACAAGCAATCCTTTGAGGTCAAGGATGACTAGCTTCCACTCGTGGAGAGGAAGATGCCTCTGTATAAATGCCTCATAGCATGGATGGGCGGGTGTAACCAGCTGCTACACAATCTTGACCAAATGAAATCTTGATCCTAACCCAATGCTCGGTCGGATACAAAGTCATTTCAGAAGAAATCTTAATTGTTCGGTATTTCAATCTCTCTCTCTTTGTGTTCATTTTCTCTTATCTCTCATGGGATCTGGCATCCACAGCTAATGTTTTAGTGGAACAGAGTAAGCAGCATTTTTAAAACTTGCTTCTAAGTTGGACTAATGGATATTGATCTAACTGAGAACATTTCCACTGATTCTTTTGTGCTCAGTTAAATCATAGCTGAATATGGAAATTATTGCACAATGTTTTGTTCATGGTCTGATTTGTATCTTAGGCCCTTGTTAAATAATGCAAAACCCAGACGAGTGCGTTATCATTTACAGCTGCTCTTTGGTCAATACCACTTCAAATTCAGATTCAGAAAGACCAACTCCTAATATTGATAGAAATTCCAGTTCTCGTCTTGTTAGACCTTTTAACTGATCAGAAACAGATATTTTATCATACAATTTTTGAGCACTAGTCATGTGATGGACTTGAATTTGTTAAATAGGAAAACATTTTTGCTTGAAGATTTTCATGCATCCCACATATTGCCAACTGTACTAACTCATTTTACTTTGTTGTCTCCCCTCCCATGTTTCTAACTTTCCTCCTGCTGGACCTGCTGCTAACATTGTACATGTTCCAATGCACCAACAGCATCATGGAGAAATCAGAGACTTGCAGGGATTAGCAAGTAAGTGCCTTTCATTCAGTAAAACTACCACTGGTGAGTTCTGCTGGTTTTCTTTTTGGTGTGCAGTTTTTTAAAGTAATTTATTTTTATAGCTGATAAATTAAAAGCCAGTCTGTGCATCTTGAGCTGGTGAGAATAAAGTTACTGTTCGCTATCAAAGGACTTCTTCTTGGTATGCGGTCTTTGCTTCCAGAGGAGGTTAAGTAAATTAGTGAAATACTGTGGAAAATTAGAATTTTATATGAATCTTAGAGGAAATAAAAACGGAAAATGTGGGAAATATTAAACAGGTTACATTTAAATCAGTCATGATTGAATGGTGTGGGCACAATCAGGGCTCTCACTTAACTTTTTTTCCCTGTTGCCAGCTGGGCAACCTAGGCAGCTTTTTAGGTTGCCAAATGACAGTTTAGGTGGTCATTTAAGACGGCTTGCATGACGCGTGCGATAATGTGCTCGGACGAAGTGCGTAGTTACCAGTTGGAATTATGCTCAATGAAGCTTTCACATATTATTTCTGCTTCAAATAAAGTCACAAACGAAACATATTCACCAATCAAGACATGATATATATCACAATGACATGCAGCAAAATTATAATACAGTATCTCAACTATTTTTACACTTTGCAATGAATGCAATTTCTATTATTTCTTTCCACTTCCAAACAAAAATGTGGTTGGATTATTCAGCGAATGATCAACCTGTGTCAATAAATCCTGGACCATGGTAACATATGCTTAACCATGCACACTACAGATTGATGCAAGCATGTTTTCTGTGAAGGATCGAAAATTATCATGACATGACCATAGCATGGGTCTTTTCCTCTTGAATCTTCAATCCTCAATCTCTGTTGTGCCCAGTCACTGCAAGGTAAGTTGATAAAGAATTGAATCGATCTGTTTGACACCTTTGAAGGTAGACACCGTAACAACATCAAGAGGGGAAAAATTGATACATAATATATCCCTTCTGCTCTAGGATTTTTTAATTTAAAAGAAATAAAGATAATGGAAATGTACTTTGATTTTCTTTTTCTTGTAAAATACTTGTTATTGTATTATTATTACCTGACCAGACCTATACCATCCTTTTGAATGTACATAGTACCTCTTTTACTCTGTGCCCACTAAGAAGATGAGTCATGGAAGTTGGTGATTATATTCAATCAATCATGGAACTTGACAAGTGAGATTGCCCAGAAGGGTAATAAAAATGGCTGAAGTGTTTTGGGGGATTTTGCGGGGGGGTGGGGGGGATATCAACCTTAAATGAACAGAAACATTATATTTGTGAGAACTTGTGTAACTTTTCTGCTTGATATTTAAACCATCTCCTGAAAAGCAAAGTAAAGACAGAGCTATTCAAATACATGTAAAGTCACTTTAATTGTCATCTGAGTCGCTCTCGAGCAGAGTATCCTCCTCATCAGACTTGTCACTGTCAGGGTGAGGTCCCCGAGGCAGATGCTGCAGCTGGGTCTTCTCCCGTGTCAGGTCTACTTGCCCTCATCCCTCCTGCATGCCACAAGCTGATAGCTGGCCCTTGGATCAAAGTCCTTGATGTTACTGGCATGCAGTAGATGAGGAACTGGTCCGTCACCTGGTCGTCCTGGAGGGAACTTCTGATGGTGGTCTTCAGCTGCTTCAGCCGGCTGAAGCCTCGCTCAGCCTCAGCTGAACTTGCCGGTATGGTAAGGACGAGGTCAAGGAGAGGGCAGATGTTGGGTAGCTCTTCTGGTGCGGGACTTCAGGAACACCATGCTGTATCACAACAACCCTTTCAGCAACATGGCTGTTACGTGGCACTACACTGGACCTTAAGGGGGAGCTACAATGCCCAAATTTCGGGGGGGGGGGGGGGGGTTCTGATGAAAAAGTGGGGGAGAACTGGTAAGCGAGAGACAGTCACAGAGACAGAAAGAGCAGAGGCAGAGATAGACAGAGATGGAGATGGAGACAGAGATAGAGAGAGACAGAGACAGAAAGACAGGGAGAGAGACAGGTACATGGATAGATCAGGTTTGGAGGGATATGGACCAAACGCAGGCTGGTGGCTTTGCAGTTTCTCTCCCCTTCCCGTGGGGTGAAGGATTTAAGGGCTTTTCCCACTTGGGCGACATTTTCGGCTCCAGCCTGAAAAGAGGCTGTCACGTCGTGGTCAGGTCGTGACGCATGTAGTGACGTGCGGTGTCTCCCTGTCGCCCCAGGATTTTGGAATGTTAAAAATCCAGGGGCGACATTTGGGTGTCTCATCATGTCGTGCGCCCTGTCACACGCTGACGTGTGCTGTCCTGCGGGTGATGCCCGGTTAGGGTTAGGTTTGGGGTTAGGGTCCTCAGATGGGCTGTAAAATATTCTTCCTTCAATGCATGGATTTTAAACATTAATATATTAAAATTAATACAATAAAATCAATTGTGCAACTGAAAAGGTGTCTGAATCGTTCAGTTTTATTTTCTATTGGTCCGCTTCCAGATCCAAATCACCTTCTCTAACTTTTCACAGGGATGGATTCAGTGAGTGTAGACTGAACTCCTCTCTCCCCTCCACCCCCTTCTTCCCGCCTCCATCCCTCCTTCTCCACTCCCCCCCTACCCCTCTCCCCCTTCTTCCCTTCCCCCTTCTTCCTCCCTTTTCCCTGCTCCACTCTTCTCCCCTTTCTCCACTGCCCCCCCTCCCCTCACATCCCCTTCTCACCCTCTCCCTCCCTTCTCCCATTTTCCAACCCCCCCCTCCCACTTTCCCCGACGCCCCCCCATTTGTGGACCCAGCCTGTGACGGTTTGATCCCACTAATAGTACTGCGCAAAGTCTACTCCACATCATCTGTTTTAGTAACATTGACTATGGGACGAATGCAGACTTTGGGAACAACACCCCCCCACTTCCCCCCCCCCCCCCCCCCCCGCCTTGCTTCAAAATGGGTGGTGGGTATTTAGACTCAGTGGCCGGAGCAGGTGGGTGGCACTGGTACATAGACAACATTGCCTGGACCCAGTTGAAGCCTCTGGGGGGTTTGGAGAGACCATTGGAAGAGAGATCTGTCTTTGGGACAACTCGTGACCAACAGTTTAGTTCCCATGCAGAATATTGGGGGTTTTAGTCCAACCCCTGAGTCCCCTGTGTCACATTTAGTTCAGAGATACAGTGCCCTTTGGCCCACCGAGTCCGCACCGACCAGCGATCCCCCGCACACTATCCCACACACACTGGGGACAATTTATAAATACCAAGCCTATCAACCTAGAGTTAGGGTTAGGGTTACCTCCCGCACTCCAAAGGTTTGTATAAATTGTCCCAGGCGTGTGTGGGATAGTGTGCGGGAGATCGCTGCTCACAGGCTGGGTCCACAAATAGAGTAGTCGGGGAAAGTGGGGGGGGGGGGGAGTTGGAGAAGGGGATGTGAGGGGAGTGGGGGGGAAGTGGAAAAGGGGAAGAAGAGTGGAGCGGGGAGAAGGGAGGAAGAGGAGGGAAGAAGGAAGAAGCGGCTCAGGCGCTCAACACCGCTGCAAATTGTTCTGTTGCTGTTGTTCCCTTAAAGGGCCTGTCCCGCTTTGCAATTTTTTTTCGGCGAAAACCATCAGAGCAGTCGCCGAAAAAAAAATCGCAAAGTGGGACAGGCCCTTTAAGGTAACAACAGCAACAGAACAATTTGTGGCGGTGTCGAGCGCCAATCCGCTGCCTGAGCCGCTGGTTCACAAACAAACAGCAACTCCACATGGCAAGGCAGGGAACAAGGATAAGGCAGGAGCTCTCTGAGAAACGGCGGCACAGTTTGCATCAAGCCGTCCGCTGTCCACATTGGCCAAGCTTTCCTTCGCTTGCCAAGCCGGGCAAAATGACTGGGCTTTTAGTTTGCCCGGCGGGACTTTAGGTGGCCGTTGGCACCCGGGCAATCGTTAATTTCGAGCCCTGCACGATGGTCCGAAGGGCCTAATTCTGCTCCGATATCTTTTAGTTCATGTTATCTGTGGAGGGAGATTCTGACTGGGAAGAAAATTCCTCTGCTCTGGTGCAGAGTGGTGTGTAGTTTCAAAAGGGAGATTGATGCTGAGGATACAATTGTGGTTAGAGATGCCAATAATTCACAAGTGATTATGAATGAGATGGGATTTTTACATGGAAGCAGAGGTTTTGGAACAAGAGGAAAGAGTTAGTTCAGAGGACAAGGAGGGCTAAAAATGGCCTGGAAAATTTTCCAGTGGCAAAGGGTTGTTCAATGCAGTAACTAATAAGGCCCAGAGAGTTTGAACAAAAGTTTAATAGGTGAGTGGAGTGGCAATATTGAAATTGTTTTAACATGGTATGGATGCAAGTTATGACGAGAGAGACCAAAATGTGACTTTATCAGTATCATACTGCTATGTAATTTTAAGCAGGGAAAATTGTGTGAAATAGCCAAGCAGTAGGCTTCAGTCAAAGATTAGCTACCAACACCTGTGAACTGGGCTCAAAGCCAGGAAACTCCATTCACAATCCAAGAGGTGGGTTTTGTTATTTTTTTAAAGTAGTGGAGATACATAGAAACATAGAAAATAGGTGCAGGACGAGGCCATTTGGCCCTTCGAGCCAAATGGCTGATCGTCCCCAATCAATAACCCGTGCATGCCGTGCATACTTCATGAGCACTTTACTAAAAGAACATATTTAAAAATGAGGTGAGCAGTACTGAAAAGCAACATGAATCTTATGATTTGAGGAAATTCTTAAATCTGATAGTTGAGAGAAGGGAAGAAACATCACTTGGTTCATGCACAAAACCTTCTTGAGAGCAAGAAGAAAACGTGAAGCCTTTGAGAAGGTACAATGCAAAAGATTACTGGAGTCGATTAAGTGACAAAATTAGGGGGGAGAATATCCAGCTGGATTTAAAGCTGGAAAACAAGGGAAAACAGGAAGAGACAAGTTTTATTGTGGGAGGATATAGTTGTGGGCACTGTTCATATCAATAATTGGTATATGAACTAAGAGATATTAACAATAATATTTGCAGAAGAAAACACTAATAAAAAGTATAGTTGAACATTTTTAAGAAAAATTGAAGGAAGCTGCTAGTTTATTGATGAATTTGTTTAAAATGTGTCAGATGGAATTTGGGCAGTAAGTGGTCTTGGTAACGTGGGAGAGCAAGGGGATTTGTGGATCTGCGTTAATTTTTTCTGTTTTTAGAACCAGTAGAAGTCCATATTTTATCTCTACATTGACCCTTAAATTTTCTATGCAATAATGATTTATATAAAATCTTAACTTCATGTTGTATCATTTTCATGGTATCACACTAACATTGATATACAAAGGGTGAAATTCAGTTCAATTGGAGTCTGCCTGATGTGAGAAAATGCAAAAAGTGTGTCTATTTTGGTTAAACAAGGCCAGTTAGGGCAGCTATATTGTTTGAAGGTGACAAAAAGATTTGACTCCACAAAACAAAATATGCACTCGTTAATTAAAAGCCAACAAGTTAAGGGCCATAGATTAGATGTAATAGAAAGGAACTGTAGATGGTGGTTTATACCAAAGGTAAACACAAAGAGTTTGAGTAACTCAGCGGGTCAGGCAGCATCTCTGGAGAACATGAATAGGTGATGTTTTGGGTTGTTCTTCAGACTGAAGAAAGGTCCTGACCCGAAATGTCACCTATCCATGTTCTCCAGGGATACTCCCAGACCCACTGAGTTACTCCAGCACTTTGTCTATCCTTGCCAAAGATTGAATGTTAGGTACAAGATATAAGAACAGGGAGAAGGAAAATTGAAATACAGACTTATGGTTATGGATTTGTCCTTGGGATTTACTATTTGAACAGAAACAACTTCAACATTTGGGATTAGAGTAGACATGTGGTCCAAGGTAAAATGAGTCATAAATATACGAGGCAAAAGGAAATATTTGTTTGATGGATAAATAATGAAGTAGTGTAGATTGGACCAAAATTTATTTCCTATTGTAATTTCTAAATTGCAGATGACAAAGGCATTGGTGATAAGTGAATGAATAAGCAATAGGGAATAGTTATGACCCTTAATGTTTTCCCAGTTGACATTCTTCTATCTGAACTGCATCAGACCTGACGTGATGAATTGGTCTCACTGGTGGCTCATCAGTTTTCACAAGATCATCCACTATTTCCATTGCTTTAGTCTTTGCGATGTACGGAGAAAATGTCTTCGCTGCCAAACCCCCCCCCCCGTTTAAAATTAACAGAAATGTGAGAGAGCAGGAATGTGTGGAGAGGATTAGAAATGGCAGAAGGAAATGGAGGCTGGAGGCTACAATTGTAGCTCTCTGTCGCCCTCTTCAGTGCAAGCTATGGATATGTGGTGGAAAGATTTCACCCCTGGGGGTGAAAGAACTTTCTGTTTGGAAGCATTATGTACAACGGGCAAAATTGTGTCAAAGAGACATGCAAATTATTCATCCACATTGACATTATTGAAATTCAATATCAACACCTAACCATGAAAGTTAGTATTTGTTCACACTTTGTTTTGCAATTATATAAAATTCAAAAAGCATAACAAATGGAATAATGATTGGGAAATCCTTGTTAAGAGACTCATTTTCTTTATTGCTGCTGGGATAATGTTTAATGCACATTTAATGCAATGATCAGCCAAGAGGTATAACCAAGCTTCCTTCAGAGATGGTAACTTTAAATCTACTTTAAAACTACGATGGGAATTACATTAATTAACAAAGTAATTATGGGCAACAGTGATGACAAGCTGGCTTGTCTTTTTGCTGTTCAGTAGAGCCTATGTTACATTTGAAATGGGGGAAAATACAATAGAAATATAGCTGTAATTGGTCTGCAATGCCTGGCTTTCAGATTGACTTTGAAAAGAGATTTGAATGGATATTTTAAACCAATGAAGCTTGTATAATGGAAGGCTGTCACTCATGTTAAATTTAACGTGGAGGAAGGAATTGCATATGCGGGTCAACACTGAAGATAGACACAAAATGCTGGAGTACCTCAGCGGGTCAGGCAGCATCTTTGGCGAAAAGGAATAGGTGATGTTTCGGGTCGAGACCCTTCTTCAAACTGAGGTCTGAAGAAGGGTCTCGATCCAAAACATCATCTATCCATATTCTCCAGAGATACTGCCTGACCCGCTAAGTTACTCTAGCACTTTGTGTTTTGTAAATCAATATGTGCGGTTCCTTATTTCTACCTTTTAATGTTCATGCAGTTGAGTTTATAAGCTACGCAAGCAGAATATGAGATGCGGTTCCTCCAGTTTGCATGTAGACTCACTCTGGTAGTGGAGGAGGCCCAGGACAGAAAGGTCAGTTTGGGAATGGGAAGTAGAATTTAAATGGCTGGCAACCAGGAACTCCAGCTGGCCCAAGCAAATGTTTGGCAAAGCAGTCGCTTAGTCTGCAATTGGTCTCACTGATGCAGAGGAGACCATTTCGGGAGCACCATGTTCCCATTCCCCTATTCTTTATCGACCAGCTCTCTCCCCGTTACTCCATCAGTCTGAAAAAGGGTCCCGAACCGAAATGTTGTCAGTCAACCTCCCTTCATAGATTACTACCTGATCTGCTCAGTTTCTCCTGCGTTTTTTTCCTTGGCATTTCTGGCGAGTTGTATTTTTTGTAAGACAGTTTAATAGTGCAGTTTCTCAGAGAAGCAGCAGGTGGCATTGATTATCCTGAAACTGAAAAGTAAACGTGTTCAATTTTTTCCTTTTATCACTCTCTTTAAAAAACAAAACCTGACAAACGGCCATATGTCCCCGGTGGAGGCTGTGGATGAAATATTGAGACAGTTTATTGGCACACTATGAGAACTGAGTTTTAATATCCTGTCTAATTAGCTGATCTCTCTGCATGTGGGTGGTAGGCAACTTTATCATTATTATATCTTGGTGTATTTAAACCATTTTGGAACTGCTGTAGATTATCCATTAGAAATCTATATGGCTGGGAAAATGTAAATGCTGTAAATAATGTCGTGAGCTTTTAATGAATATTCTGATTTGAAGTTGACTTCTCGCATCTGATTAGCGGTAATCTATTTGCATATCCATATGATGGAAGATATTTGGTTTAATTTACTGCTGTGTTAATCCGATTACTTTCAGTGAAAAATTGATTCATAATCTTCAAGGAATAAATTGGACGTTTTGCCCACAAAATTTTCAATACGCATATTTTAACAGTAAAAAAAAATCTTAGTTTGACCACATATTCTTCCCACGTAAAAACATGCAAAACAATGTATTCTTTTGGAAGTGATCGTTAATGAAGTATGTTTAATGACGATGTATTTTAGTTTGTAAATACATTCGCTTATTCCGATGTAACTCTTTGCAGCCAACAATGTATTTGTATTTTGTTTGCTCATCATTGAAAAGTAGTAACTGGTTTGGCTTTGCAAGGGATGTCTGACTGAAACTTCTTTGTGTTTCTCTTGATGAAAGTTTTATCTCTGATGAAAAAATAAAGAAAATTGCTGGCTGTATTACCGACCTATATGTTGTCTTGGCAGCTGCAGTAATGATTAATGATGAACCTCAGCCAGTGACTCCAGGGAAAATGAGTCTGCGCGCAGGAAAAGAACCATTTTATTCCCCAAATAAAGAGGTGGTCCAGCCATCAGCCAGTCCAGGAATTAGCAGCAATCACGGTAAGAATGGCTGTAAATTTAAGAACTTTGGCAGTGTGACTATTAGTCTCACAGCCATCATCTCTGTTCTGCTCCCTATCTAACAGTTGTTTTCAAATGCACCATACACGAGCAAGTTTAATTTTGATTAACTGTTTATAAAGGGGTTGTTATTATTGAGCTCGTATTGATTGCATTATGAATTGCTCGCCCACTAGATTTATCATGGGATAAGGAACCATATTAAAATGCTTGCCTCTATCTTCTATGTGAGTGTCTCATTACTGCTTCTCACCATCATTTGCAGTGTTGTTTTGAACTGCTGTGTTTTTCTTCAAACTGTCTTTTTATAAAGGTAGAAAAGTAGAATTGGGTTCTGTGAAAATTACCTGCTATTCTTTTACAATGACTATAGTTGCAAACTACTTGGTAATAAATGGCTTTGGAAAGCTTGAAGCGGGAAAAGATGATTTATAAGTGAGAGTTTTCTTTTTTAAACTGCCCTTTAAATTCAAACAGTTTTCCTTTTGAAGAAAGCAACAGCAAACGTTGAAAATAGTGATGATCAGGTGAAAAGCACATACACTTTAAAACAAAAAATTACATGGCTGGTAACTATATCAAAATTTTAATGGCATGAAAAAATTAAACAATGTAGTATAGTTGGATAAAAAATTAACAATGGAATTAAAGGGGAACATTGAAATCTTTTTCATACTTAGAAAAAGAATATTACCAGAAGGCTTGAGAAGCTCAGAATGTTCTCATTCAAAAGGGAAATTGGTAACAGCAGATCGAAACAGGGGCTTTAAAATTGAGATTTCATAGCATTAGTGAACAGAAACTGATTTCAGTGTAGGGGTCAGTAACCAGAGGAAAGATTGCAAAATATTGGCAAAAGACCCAATGTATGATTTTGTATCTGAAGAAGTTGTTGTCTGGATGGCACATCATGAAAATATGTTTGCAGTAATACAGTAAGTTTCACAAGGGAAGTGGAACTAGAGGAATTGATTCAATGAGAAAAGACGCAGAGATTTGGGGTAATGCAAAGAAAGCAGGACTAATTGGGCAGATTAAGAAGCTTTTAAATAGGCACATTGATATGCAGGGAATGGAGGAATATGGATTATGTGTAGGCAGATGAGATTAGTTTAACTTGGCATCATGTTCGGCACAGACATTGTGCATTGAAGGGCCTGTTCCTGTGTGGCACTATTCTATGTTCTATGATTGGAGAGTTGCCATCGGCATAGTTATGTGAAGGCAACCACTTACTCACTGCTCAGTGATGTCCAGAACATTCATCACCAGGTATCTTCATAACCTTGGTCCAAATATAATACAAAGGTATGAGCAAGTTAATGTGAAGGGCCTGTTTCCATGTGATATGACTCTATGACTAGGTGTACTCTATGACAAGATACACATATGTATTGTAATGGAATGCTCTGTTTTTCTGGATGAGTGCAGCACCAACAACACTCAGGCAATTCAACAATATTCAGCATTAAGCAATCCCCTTGAAGAGGTGTCTATGCACCATCTGGGTCTGGTTACTACAGTTTGCACCATCTACAAAGTGCACAGTGGTTACTCACTTAAAGCCCTGTCCCACTGTACGAGTTCATTCAAGTGCCTCCCGAGTTTAAAAAAAAAAAAACTCATGGTAAGCACGTAGAATGAACGTAGTGGGTACGTCGGAGCTCGGGGGCGTCTCTTAGCGGCTCGTAACGCTAACGGCAGGTACTCGGGAAACGCGGTAAGCTCGGGAAGACTCGTGAAGATTTTTCAATATGTTGAAAATGTCCCCGAGAGCCCCGAGTACCGACGAGCGGCCATTACCGTAAATCTCTGAGTTCGAATCAGGGCAAACTCGGGAGAACTCTTGAATGAACTCGTACAGTGGGACAGGGCTATTAGGCTACTCTGAGGCACCACAAACAGATGAGCTCTGCTGCCTGTAAGCACAAGGGCAACAGGCACAAAGCAACGGCATGATCTATAGATCCCCTTCAACATACCCCACCCTGGTTTTAGAGACAAATTGTTATTTTGTCATCATTGTGGAGTTGAAATCTCAGAACACTGTGTCCAACAGTACTGTGGAAGTACTCTCACCACAGGGAACTACAGCAGTTCAAGAAGGTGTCTTGGCATATCTTCACAAGTACAATACAGGGTGGGCACTATATGATTGCCTTACCAGTGCCACCCACACCCTGAAATGCTCGCAATTCTTTTTTCTGCTAATAGTAAAAGTAACATTCGCATAGAAATGTTATTCGTAATGGTATAATTTTTTTCTGTGTGAGAAAGGTAGATGTAATCAACATTATAAGAGGTCAAGATATCAACAGAAACAATTTATTTTGATTTTGAAGAAAAAAGCCTATCCCCAAAGATAGACGCAAAGTGCTGGAGTAACTCAGTGGGTCAAGCAGCGTCCCTGGAGATTAGGAATAGGTGACGTTTCAGGTCAGAATCCTTCTTCAGACTGATTTCCGAAGAAGGGTTCTGTTTACCAAAACATCTATTTCTTTTCTCCAAAGATGCTGCCTAACTCACTGAGTTACTCCAGCACTTTGTGTCTATCTTTGGTATAAACCAGCATCTGCAGTTTCTTCCTTCACACAAAGCCTTTCACCAGTTATCTGGTGTGATGTTTTGAGCTGTACTAAAATGAATCACATTGGGTTGTTGAACCAACTGATTGGGGACTTTCAGCCATGATGTACCACGTTAGATATTTTGTATGTATCTTTTTCAGTCCAATGGGGAATTTCTTTTTAAAAAAAAGAAACGTTTTGGGTGCAAATTGTAACAACGCTCAGTTTTTTGATGTGTAGAATAGAACCTCTTTTCAGCAGATACTTTTTCACTCAGAGGATGATTGGGCTCAGGAGCAAGCTGCCAGAGGAAGTAGTTGAGGCAGGTACAAAATCTAGTTAAAAAGCTTTTGACAAGTACATGATTATGAAATGTTTAGAGGGATATGGACCAAATGTGGGTATGTGGGGCAAGCTTAGATGGGGCATTTTGGTTGGTATGGATGAGTTGGGCCTGTTTACTTTAAACTAAAGAGATACAGCAAGAAAACAGGCCTTCGGCCCACCGAGTCCGGGCTGACCAGTGTTCACCCATCCACTAGTTCTATCCTACACACTAGGGACAATTTACATAAGCCAATTAACCTACAAACCTGCCTTCAAAACCCTTTGGAATGTGGAAGGAAACCAGAGCACCCAGAGAAAACCCACGCTGTTACAGTGAGAACATGCAAACTCCGTACAGACAGCACCCGTAGTCAGGATCGAACCTGGGTCTATGGCGCTGTGAGGCAGCCATTCTGGCGCTGTGAGGCTGCCATTCTACCGCTGCACCACTGTGCTGCCTCTTGTGCCACTGTGCCACCTCAATTCTGAGCTGTCTAAGTCTATGACTTCATGAAAAGCATTTTTATACATTTGGCATGGATGAGTTTTATTTGTAACCATATGGTACTGCAGATGCAGAAACATTTGTAGCAGTGACTAGAGAGATAATGTAAGTATTTATACTGCAGTTGGCTCCAAGCCATAATTTGTCAAAGACCTGGAACATTTAAATTAAGAATTGTTGTAATTCATTCAAATGGATTGAGCTCTGATGTGGGCAGTGGTTCAATGGGGAACAGCTGTCCTCTGCAGTATTCAGTTATTATTCATTGACTTGCACATTTGTGCAATGGAACATAGAATCTTAGAACGTGCCGGAAGTTAAATGCTGGTGAATCCAACCTTCTGCACTGCCATTAGACTTGCCAGAGATATCAACTGTACAATTAGCAACCTAATTCATTATTGAATATGGAGAGAGAGTGAGGAGTTGTATGGGACATGTGACAAGTGGTGTGCCTTTGGGATTGGTGCTAGGCCCATTGTTGTTTGTGGTTTATAACAACAATTTAGACAAGAATGTGCAAGGCCTTATATTAGGTTTTCTGATGATACCAAAGTAGGTGGTATTGTGCACAGTGAAAAGAGTTATCAAATCTTATGGCAGGATCTTGATCAAGTGGGCTGAACAATGGTGAATGGAAATCAGTGCAGTTATGTGCAAGGTGTTTCATTTTGGGAAGTCAAACCAGGACAGACCTTCGCAGTGAATGGTTCTGCTCTAGGGAGTATTGTGAAGCAGGGGAATCTATGAAAGTGGTGTCACGAATAGAGAGGGTTGTAAAGATGGCTTTTGGTACATTGGTCTTCAACAGTCAGTGTATGGAGTATAGAAGTTGGGACATTTTGTTACAGTTGTACAAGATGTTCGTGGGGCTGCATTTGGAGTATTGTGTTCAGTTTTGATCATTCTCCAAGAGGAAGGATGTCATTAAGCTGAAAAGAGTACAGAGAAGATTTAGGCGGATATTGCCAGGGCTCTCTTCCTTATTGAACCTCTGCCCAGAACAAAGTTCAATGTAGTCAAATGAAACTGAAAAGGAGGGACCTCATTGAAACTTACCAAATACTGAAAGGCCTGGATAGAATGGATGTGGAGGGGCCTGAAGAAGGGTTTCGGCCCGAAACGTTGCCTATTTCCTTCGTTCCATAGATGCTGCCGCACCTGCTGAGTTTCTCCAGCACTTTTATCTACCTTCGATTTTCCAGCATCTGCAGTTCCTTCTTGAACATGGATGTGGAGAGGATATTTCTACTCGTGGGAGAATCTAGGACCAGAGGTCATAGCCTCAGAATAAAAGGACGTACCTTTAGAAAGGAGATGAGGAGGATTTTTTTTTTGTCGGTATTGAATCTGTGGAATTCATTGCCACAGACTGCTGTGGAGGCCAAGTCATTTTATATATTTAAGTTGAAGATTGACAGATTCTTGATTACTCAGGATGTCGGGGTTAATGGGGAGAAGGTAGGAGAATGAGGTTGAAAGGGAAAGATAGATCACCATGATTGAATGGTGGATTAGACTTGATGGGCAGAATTGCCTAATTCTGGTCCTTTTACTTTGCATGGTCATTGCTTTGCAATGTTTAACTGGTAATGTTTCTGCAAATATCAAATGATCTGCTAGATGGCAGCAGAGGTTGAGGGATCATTGTTTCATTTTAAGCGTGAATCTTCAATGAGGTGATTTTTCTCCACTGGAAATAACTGTTGAAAATTATATTTTACTCTTCTCGACACAATTTATTATCTTTCTTTTCCTGATAGTGGCTGCATTTGTGGAAGTTGGTGGAGAGGGCAGTGTTGATTGTCAAGGGAAAGAATAGGAAGTCATTTTCTTACTTGTTCTCACTTCTGCAACCCCTCCTTCCACCTCCCTCTCATCACCTTGTTTTCTACATCCCTAATCTGTAACTCTTTCTTTCCCTCTCTCGGTCTGCCTCTTTGAGCTTTCTCTATTCTTATCCTTTCTGTGGCCAGTCCCTCAGGTTCAAGAATGACTTCCTTTGATATCAGTTCAATAGGTTCTGAGAAGGCTGGCCGCAGTCTTTAACACAAATTGGGCAAAAGGTGGGTGGATGGATTACGTGCAGTTACATGCACAGGGCATCTGTGTGCTTTGCATAGAATTAATTTCTTAATCCAGAATGTTCTCTCCACGTTGAGCAGTTGTAGGCCCAGGATTTCCGTGAGTTAGTGGAAATATTGCAAAGTTATAAGTCAATCCTTCAACCAAATCCTCTCAGTCACTGCAATACAAACAGCACATTGCAGTCACATAACATGCCATCCACTGCACCCCAGTCACTGCAGTGCAGTCGGCACATGCCAAGCCTTTTCGGCTCATGCCCGTCTTTCACTGCTTCGCGCACCAAGCAGGGCTCTCTGTGTCCCCATTTCCCTTCCTGCACATCATAGCATGTGCCTGATCACCTCCTCCCATGGCTCTCTCTTTGCCTGAGTGATACATCCCTTGAATTGTTTTGCATCCAGTCTTTAGAAGCTGCCTGATTCTGATTACTGAATCCTTCTACTTAAGGTGCCCTGTCATTGACACTGAATTTTATGAACGGAATTATGAACAACATCCTTTTGTTAAATCGTGACTAATGTACAAATCAAGTTCTTTTTCTTTTTCGTATGTGTTGTTAACTCAGTGAACGATATTGCATAAACTCTGCTGCTATGGTTACAGATTAGGATGAGTCAGGACTGGAATGACACCTGACTCATCTGATCATGTGGACCATAATTCAAAAAGCATTCATCTGTAGGATACTGATCCTTTGTTAACGCAAGGTTGTACTTTAAATATTCTATGCAGCATCCCCCCCTCCCCCCCCCCCCCCCCCCACTCTTCCTTAGTACCTTCCTGTCTGGACCAGCTTGGAAAAAAAGTTCTGTCTCTGTCTAAAAATCAGTTGTCGCCTAGCCCCAGATTACAGCATTGGTTTTCATTCAGACACATTGATGGTTCTTGTCCCATTTGGGCCTTGGTATCTTCACAGAGGAAAGAGCAGCAGGAGGGAGGATAACTGGCAGGCTAGGAGTTGGATGTGAAAGTAGATCTGTGCAGCAAGTGAATCAGAGACGGTAAGAAATCTAAATCTCACAAGGTGCAGAGTTGAAGAGTCCAGAATTGGACCCAGTGTAAAGAAGTTAACACAAAATGAACTAAAAGTAAGCATCATAACCCTGGTTGGTCAAAAAGCACAGACACAAAATAGCGGAGTAACTCAGCAAGCATATGGATAAGTGACATTTTGGTCAGGACACTTCGTCAGACTCTAAAGAAGGGTCCCGTCCCACCCCGAAACGTCGCCAACCCATGTTCTTCAGGCATGCTGCCTGACCTGCTGAGTTACTCCAGCATTTTGTGTCTTTCCTTGGTAAATCAGCATCTGCAGTTCCTTATGTCTACTTGATAATAAAGTTACCACACTCCCTCCTTCCTTTCAGCCTCTATCAGTGATCCATATTTTTAACGAATAGGTACAGGATACAGCTTATCACATTACTAATTGTGGCAACATTTTGACGTACCACTGACCTTGTTTTACTCGCATCACAATATTTGCCATCACTCAAGCTATTTATTTTTACTGTATGTTGTTTTTTTTAAATTTCCTTTCCTTCCTTAAGGGCCTGTCTCACTTTCATGACCTAATTCACGACCTCTGCCGAGTTTGCCCTTGACTCGTACTCGCAGCATGGTCGTCACGAGGTCGTCATAGGAGGTCGTAGGTAGGTCGTTGCAGGTCGTGATGCTAGCCGTAGGTACTCATGACATCAAGTAGGTCGGGGCGTTTTTTCTAGCATGATGAAAAATGTCCACGAGTAAAAAAGATCTTGAATTAGGTCGTGAAAGTGGGACAGGCCCTTTAGTGTTTGTGTGTTTCTTCACGCTGCTGCAATAGCACCTCAGCATGCGCAGATGCCTGAATTGTCAACCAACTCGTGTTTGTCCACTCGTGCTGCCAGACCCATGTGAAGAGATTTTTCTGCTTCTATTATCTCAAATGTTTTTTTCTTTGGATTTAGGTCCAAGCAGGGCATTGAAAACAATGCATCGTGTGGTGAATGCAGTTTGTCTTATATCTGTGCCCGCCTGTAGGTAGACTTAACTACCACAATAGTAGAGAAATTGTCACATCAGGAATATTTTAGATAAATGTACAAGGTTACATTTTCAATTGGCGATATTATATTGTAGGAATTGGGAAGATATTGCTCCATGTTGACACATTATGGACCATTCTAACTTGCAGCAAATACTGTCAAGCTTGTCAAAATGAAATTGTTCCCTGTTTCTAAACGAGCTACAGTATGAAGTCACATTAAAAAATTGGCCAAATGATGAGCACGGTTGCTATTTGGCTCAATTGTTTTGCCATCGTCTAGTTTATTGCCAAAAAACATTGATTTCATTTTTATTTTAGTTTAGAGATACAGCTTGGAAACAGGCCCTTCAGCCCACCGAGTCCGCGCCAACCAGCGATCCCCGCCCACTAACACTATCCTACACACTAGGGACAATTTACAATTTTACCGAAGCCAATTAACCCGCAAACCTGTACTTCTTTGGAGTGTGGAGGAAACTGGAGCACCTAGATAAAGCCCACGCAGGTCACAGGAAGAATGTACAAACTCCGTACAGACTGCACCCGTAGATGATTGTATATTAATACTGACCAATGGAATGCGACTCTTCTAGTTGAAAGCATTGTTAAAAATGAGTCTATTTAAGTTGCTGCAAGTATTCTTTCCATAGGTCAACTGCATAGCAACAGAGTATTTATTTAATGCTCCTGCAGTCCAGAATGTTCATAATAAGTTGTGACTGTGCCATGGTTTCCACTGGAATTCATCAATGCTTATTTTCTAAAACAACTGCTCTGATTCTTTATGGACTGTTGCTGACTTTCAGAAAAATGACTTCCTTTAGGCTGTTGAGGAACAAAATGTCATACAGAATCATGTCTATGTATTGGAAAGAGGAACAGTTTGGGGCGGCATTGTCGTGCAGCGATAGAGTTGCTGCCTTACTGTGCCAGAGACCCGGGTTCGATCCTGACTATGAGTGCTGTCTGTACGGAGTTTGTACATACTCCCTGTGATCATGTGGGGTTTTCTGGGTGCTCTGGTTTCCTCTCACACTCCAAAGATGTACAGGTTGTAGGTTAATTGGCTACAGTAAAATTGTCAATTATTCCTAGTGTGTAGGATAGTGTTAGTGCTGATTGCAGTGTTGATTGCTGGTCGGCATGGACTCAGATTAGATTAGATTAGATTAGATTTTATTTCTTGTCATTTGAACCTCAAAGAGGCTCAAACGAAACTCCGTTTCCACAGCCATACAAACAAAACAATCCTACATGACACACAAACAATTCAATTTACAGAAAAACATCCATCACAGTGAATCTCCTGCTCACTGTGATGGAAGGCAAAGTCTTTTCTCTCCCCTGCACCATTTTTCTCCTGATGTTGAAGCCCCAGGCGGGCAATGTTAAGTCCGCGCCGGGCGGTGTACGGCCTCGCTCTGGGACCAAAAGTCACAAAGTTGAGCCCCGGCGGGCGCTGGAATATCCCGCGGCCAATAAAAGCCGCGCCGGGCGATTTACGGCCCCGCTCCGGGTCGTTCCAACCCCGCGTCACGGGCGGGAGAAGTTGAGTTGCGGGAGCTCCGGAAAGCGGTCTCTCACCCGGACCGCGAGCTCCCGATATCATAGTCCACAGGTCTGCAGCTGGAGCTCCGGAGTCGGGCCGCAGCAGCGAGCCACCACCGCTCCCCACGTCTCCGAGGCCGGCCAGCCCACGATGGTAAGTCCGCAGCTCCGCAGGCTCCGCGACTGGAGCCCCCAGGTCGTCCCGGTCGGAGGCCGCTCCACGGAGCTAGGCCCCAACGACAACGGAGACCCGACAGGGAAAAGGTCGGGTCTCCCGTGCAGGGAAGAGATTTTTAAAGTTTCCCCCTCCCCCCCCGCCCCCCACATATACACAGTTAAAAACAGTAAAAAAAAGCACAAACAACTACATTTAACTAGACAAAAATAAAAAAAAGACAGACAGGCTGTAGGGGCTGCTGCAGTAATCCGCGCCGCCGCACTTCACCAGTCACGCCGCAATTCACTCAGAGGGCCAAAGGTCCTGTATCTGTGCTATATGTCAAACGTCAAATGTTTCACATGCATTTTTAAATCAGAAGCATATAAACTGTTAAATATCATTGTCAATTTTGACACAAATTCGGAAATACGTTGACATTTACAGTGGCTGAAGATGTAAATAAAATCTGCCGCTGAAGTTGCATCTCCTCATTTTATTTTGTATACCATTGCTTGGAGTAAAACTAAATGCCTCTTTTGAGAAGCTGTAGTTGGGTTTGTTAAAGCTATTGTTCGGAGAAGTTGTTTTATCAGTCATTGTAGTTTTACCTTTAATTAAAGAAAATCTTCAGATTAAATTGCAAATTTATTCCAGTGGAAAAAGGAGCATAATCTGATCCCTGACTTTGTCGTACTGTTGTGGAACATGGATTGGAGCACACGAAATGGATTGCCTGTGATGTTTCTGTGTTGTGTAAGAATTTTAGAACGTTTCCTAAAACATGGTGCCCAGAACTGCACAATACGCTAAATGCAGTCTCACCAATGTCTTGTGCAACTGCAAGATGTCCTCCCAACTTCTATACTCAATACATTGGATGAAGGCCAATGTACCAAAAGCCTTTTTGACCACCTTATCTAACTGCGACTCGACCTTCAAGGAACCACGCACCCGCACTCCTGGATCCCTCTGCTCTACAACTGCCCCAGAGCCCTATTATTCACTGTGTAGGTCCAGCCCATGTTTGACGCCCCCAAATTGCAACACCTCCCATTTCTCTGTATGTCCCCTCTTTGTGCCACGTTATTCTATGCTGTTCTATTCTACGATTCTGACATAATTTCTTCAACATCTGTTACATACTTATGTTAAATTATACTGTTGCAAATCATTGTCAGTTCAAGGAACAGTTTTTTTTAATTATTAAAAAGGTTTGGGTGACGTTGCGGGTCAGGACCATTCTTCAGACTGGAGAAGTCTGTCTGAAGAAGAGTCCCAACCCGAAACGTCACCCATCCTTTTTCTCCAGAGATGCTGCCTGATCCGTAGAGTTAACCAAGCACTTTGTGTCGAACTTCAGCAAGCTAAAATGATACTTCCAGAGGGAAAAAAAACATGCAATTACTTCCATTTTGTCTATAGTTGTGGTTTAATTCATTTTTATAGTTGACCACCTTTTTTTGTTGTACCTTTTTTCTTCAGTTTCTTGAACAATTCAGAAAGTTATCACAAGATTCTTTATTGTGATGTAAGGATGAAGGACATCAAGCTCAAGAAATTATACTATTGGTAATTTTTATCTTGTTTAGCTGTTGCTAGGTTACATCAATTTTAACAAATGCTAATCCATTCCAACGTTGCTATAATGGTGAATGAATAGAGGCAATCCATCCATTAAAAGTATCTCATTATTTTTGTTCTCGGGCTTTTAATAATGAATATATTATTTCCCACTTCTAGATCCTTTTCATTGGTAATTAGTTTTTCTTTGTTCTGTAGTGCATTTGCTGTTTCAGATGTTTCAAGAGTAGCCAATATGATCCTGAAGGATTTTGAATTTGACCATTTGTATTTTACTGTGGCATAGTTAACGATCAAGCAAAATTTCATGTTCAGTATGACATGGAAGGTAATATAAAAATGAGTTAAAATTCTTCCAATTTGAACTCTGCAAAAACTAACATCTTTTCCGTTTAAGAGGGAACATTTAAGAGTTATTTGTCATATGCAATGGATATCGAATCATAGAGTGATACAATGTGGAAACAGGGCCAACTCACCCACACAGGCCAACAATGTCCCAACTACACCAGTCCCACTTGCCTGCGCTTGGTCCATATCCCTCCAAACCTGTCCTATCCATGTACCTGTCTAACTGTTTCTTAAATGATGGGATAGTCCCAGCCTCAACTACCTCCTCTGGCAGCTTGTTCCATACACCCACCACCCTTTGTGTGAAAAAGTTACCCCTCGGATTCCTATTAAATCTTTTCCCCTTCACATTGAACCTTTGTCCTCTGGTCCTCGATTCCCCTACTCTGGGCAAAAGATTCTGTGCATCTACCCAATCTATTCCTCTCATGATTTTGTATACCTCTATAAGATCTCCCCTCATCCTCCTGCGCTCCATGGAATAGAGACCCAGCCTACTCAACCTCTCCCTATAGCTCACACCCTCTAGTCCTGGCAAAATCCTCGTAAATCTTTTCTGAACGCTTTCAAGCTTGAGAATATCTTTCCTATAACATGGTGCCCAGAACTAAACACAATATTCTAAATGTTGTCTCACCAAAGTCTTATACAGCTGCAACATGTCCTCCCAACTTCTATACTCAAAAGCCTTTTTGACCACCTTATCTACCTGCGACTCGACCTTCAAGGAATCATGCACCTGTACTCCTAGATCCCTCTGCTCTACAACACTACCCAGAGGCCTACCATTTACTGTGTACGTCCTGCCCTTGTTCGACATCCAGAAATGCGACACCTCACACTTCTCTGTATTAAATTCCATCAACCATTCCTCTGCCCACGTGGCTAATCGATTCAGATCCTGCTGCAATTGTTCACAACCATCTTCACTATCTGCAAAACCACTAACTTTTGTATCATCGGCAAACTTGCTAATCTTGCCCTGTATGTCCTCATCCAAATCATTGATGTAGATGACAAACAGTAACGGGCCAGCACCGAACCCTGAGTCACACCATTAGTCACGGCATCCAGTCTGAGAAGCAACTTTCCACCATTACCCTCTGCTTCCTTCCAATTTGCTACCCATTCAGCTATCTCTCCATGGATTCCATGAGATCTAACCTTCTCGTGCAGCATACCATGCGGGACCTTGTCGAACACCTTGCTGAAGTCCATGTACACAACATCTACAGCTCTGCCCTCATCAACCTTTTTGGTCAAGTCTTCAAAAAAATCAACCAGATTTGTGAGACACGACCTCTCAAAACTATGCTGACTATCCCTAATCAGCCCTTGCCCATCCAAATGCCTATGTAACCTATCCCTCAGAATACTCTCCAGTAACTTACCAACTACACATGTTAAGCTCACTGCCTATAGTTCCCAACATTTTCCCTGCAGCCCTTCTTGAAAAGAGGTACAACATTTGCCACCCTCCAGTCTTCCGCACCTCTCCTGTATTTAAGGACGACTCGTATATTTCAACCAGGGCTCCCGCAATTTCCTCTCTAGTTTCCCACAATGTCCTCGGATATATCAGATCAGGCCCTGGAGATTTGTCTACCTTCAACCACAATAGTACCTTCAGTACTTCTTCGACAGTAACCCTGACTGCTCTCAAGACACTTCCAGTGACTGCTCCAATTTCCTCCGTCCTACTGTCTTTCTCCTCGGTAAATACAGAGGAGAAATACTCATTTAGGACCTTGCCCCTCTCCTGTGGCTCCACATAGAGATTCCTGAGAGGTCCCACTCTCTGGTTGCCCTTTTTCCCCTTAAAATCTTATAAAATGTATTAAATATTTTGTGATTGTCCTTAATGCTACCCGCTAGAGCTATCTCCTGGCCTCTTTTTGCCCTTCCGATTTCCTTTTTTAGTTTACTCCTTAATTCCCAAAACTCCTCCAGGGATACACGTGATCCCAGATGCCTATACCTGTCCCATGCATCCTTCTTGTTTTTGACTAACGTCTCAATTTCCCTCGTCAGCCAAGCTTCCTTACACTTGCCTGCTTTTCCCTTCACTCTAACGGGGACGTACACATCCTGAGCTTTCTTCAGTACACTTTTAAAACCATCCCACTTGGCCGATGTTCCTTTCCCCTCAAATAACCTGCTCCAGTCAACTTGAGTAAGATCTTCTCTCATACCCCCAAAGTTGGCCTTCCCCCAGTTGAGCATTTTAACATGTGGATCCTCTCCGTCCCTTTCCATAACTATCTTAAACCTAATCGAACTGTGGTCACTGGTCCCAAAAGGCTCCTCCACACACACTTCATTAACTTGCCCTTCCTAATTTCCCAATACTAGATCCAGCGTTGCTCTCTCACATGTGGGGGCCTCCACATACTGCTTAAGAAAACTCTCCTGAACACTTTTGAGGAATTGCACCCCGTCAGAACCAATTACGCTATGATTTTCCCAGTCTATATTGGGATAGTTAAAATCCTCTTCTATAACAACCTTATTTGACCTGCAGCTGTCTGCAATCTCCCGGCACATTTGTTCTTCTAATTCCCGTTGACTACTCATGGGCCTGTAATACACCCCCAACAAGGTGATCATCCCTTTCTTGTTCCTCAGCTCCACCCATATACGGAGCTTCACTGGACGAAACATCCGTAATGTCACCTCTCAACACAGCCGTGACATCCTCCTTAACCAACAATGCAACCCCTCCTCCTCTTTTTCCCTCACCCGTGTCTCTCCTGAAGCTCCTGTACCCCGGAACATTGAGCTGCCAGTCCTGCCCCTCCTTTAACCAGGTTTCAGTCATGGCTACAACGTCCCAGTCGCTCGTAGCTATCCATGCCCAAAGCTCATCTGCCTTACCCGTCAGGCCCCTTACATTAAAATATGTGCAGTTTAAACCAACTCTCCTTCCTCGCTCTCTGCCTTTCACCTGCCTATTCTGTCCACTAACCTTTCCCGCATCATCCTCCATACCAACCTCTAGCCTCTCACGTGCCTCTGTCCTGCACGTGATCCCACCCCCCCTGCCAATCTACTTTAAACCCTCCCATGTAGCATTAGCAAACCTTCCCGCTAAGATGTTGGTCCCCCTCCAGTTTAGGTGCAACCCGTCCCTTTTATACAGGTCACCCCTGCCCCGGATGAGATCCCAATTATCCAGAAATCTGAATCCCTGCCACCTGCACCAACTCCTCAGCCACACATTCATTTCCCCTATCTTCCTATTCTTATCTTCACTGGCACGAGGTACTTGAGGTACTGGAAGCAATCCTGAAATCACTATTCTGCAGGTCCTGCTTTTCAGTCTTCTATCCAATTCCATAAATTCTTGTTGCAGAACCTCCTTCCTCTTCCGACCTATATCATTTGTGCCGACATCAACAACAACCTCCGGTTGTTCCCTCTCTTGGAATGCCGTGCAGCTGCTCCGAGACGTCCTGGACCCTGGCACCAGGGAGGCAACACACCATCCTGGAGTCTCACCTGCAGCCGCAGTATCTCATATCCGCACCTTTGATGATGGAATCTCCCACCATTATGGCTCTGCCTGAAGTCACTCTTCCCCGTTGAGCCTCGGCACCAGAGTTGGAAACACAGCCCTGGCTACCACTCAATCTTGTCGTGTCATCCGCTCCCAAGAGGATGTACCTGTTTTCAGTAGGTACAGCCACCAGGGTCTCCTGCACTCCACTCTTTCTCACAGTCACCCACCTTCACTCTTCCTGTATCCTTGGTGTGACAACCTCACTGTAGGTCTTATCCCGGAAACACTCGTTTTGCTGGATGGCCCTGACGTCATCCAACTGCTGCTCCAGTTCCCCAACACGTTTAAACAGGAGCTGCACATGGACACAATGTCTGCCTGTGTAGTTTCCAGAAGCACCACAGTGTCCCTGAATTCCCAAATCCTGCAGGAACCACACTGTACCAACTTGCCTGCCATTTCTTCAGTGGACAAAAAAATCACAAATTTCGAATCATGTGTAGCCTCCTTGCCTCAGACCCCCCCCCCCCCCCTGATATCAGTTATTCCTTGTAAACCAGATCATGGTAATGCTAAAACCAAAGTTCATAGTAATTCAAAGTCCGTTGTACTTCGGTGCTGAGGTAGCATTGTGATTCGGGTTGCAGGGTGGTTCAAGAAGATGATGGTTGATGGGACAAAGCTGTTCTTGAATCTTGAGGTAAGAATCTTTCAAGCTCCTGTTCCACCTTCCCGATGGTAACTGCGAGAAGAGTGTGCGGCCAGACTTTGATGATATTAGCTACTTTCTTGAGGCAACGTTACATGTAGATCCCTTCAATGGTGGGGAGGTCAATACCCATGATGGCACATGCAATGTCCACCACTATTTGCAGTGTCCTTCCTACTTCGGCATTTGAATTATCCAACCAGATGCAACAGTTCGTATGCTCTTCACTGTACACCTGTACAAGTTCATAGAGTATTCAGCAATGTTAATCTCCTCAAACTTAGGAAAGACGTTTGTGGGCTTTGGTGAGCTTTTCCTCATGATCGCATCGATGTGCTGGGCCCACAACAGATAATCAGAGTTGTGTATGCCTAGGTGCTTGAACCTGTTAACTCTCTCTACCATTGTCTCCAATCAGTCTGACGAAGGGCCGCGACCCGAAACATCATCTGTCCATTTGCTTCACATGATGCTGCTTTAATTGCTGAGTTACTCCAGCACTTTTGCTCTAAATTGGTTGGTTGGCTCTAAGTTGCTTTGGGGCATGCTAAAGCCATGGAAGCAAGTCTATTAATTTGACACTCTCTTGTTATAATGCACTTTCTCCAATTTCTGTTGTATAAATGTTCATCCTGTTTGAAGTGAACTAAATATATTCTTGTTCTCTTTGTGCTACAAAGAACCGCCACCAAATAATGTTATCAATATATTTTTATTAATTTCTCTTCTGGTTTGTATGTTGGTGGTTAAAATAATTAAGCTTCAATAAGGTAGGTTCTCAATGCACTGCCATTTAATAAAATATAGGGCCGTTTGCATCCTCGCCGAAATGTTATCTGTAATACAATCTATTTATTTGTTGAATAAATTATGACAATGTGAATGAAGCCTACAAAGATTTGAAGTGTTCTGTTACTTTTTTTTTAATGTAATAGGAGTACTTGCAAGGAAGCTAATAAAACCGTAAGCTAGAAAAGATTAATTGGGATTTGAAATAGTATAAGCTAATAAATGAGTTGACATGGATTTGTTGAAGGCAAGTCTAACTTAATGTACATCTGTACTTTCAATAGGTCTCAAATCAAGTACTACAATAAACTTGTTAATTTCAAATCTGTGCGGACATTGTAAATGTCGGGCATAAGTTGCAAATGGACTTCAACAAAAAGTGGTGAACATGGTAGTGGTACAAAGGATCTAATGAGTGGTGATCCTAAAGTGCCAATTTTAGTACCACCACTCTTTTCAATGCATTTCAACAATCCTCAACAGGGCAACATTTCAAAATGGTAGACGATACAAAGCATTGAGGAAGATATCAATAGTCAAGTCAGGATATTAAGCATATCCATGTCTTAAATTTTAAATTTTATATTTGATTCATTTACTTGCCATTTCTTTATTTATAAAAGGGATGGGTTCCTGAAAAATCACTATGCAACAGTGGGGTAAAAAAAGGGCTAGAGAAATAAGTGGGTGTAATTTTTTTTTTAGTGCTCGTAATTGCATGAAAAATGTGAAGATCTTTATTTGTAATTACGGTAAAGTCTCAACTAAGGTAGACACTAAATGCTGTAGTAACTCAGCGGGTCAGGCACATCTATCGAGAAAAAGAATAGGGGATGTTTCATCACCTATCACCTATCCCATTTCTCAAGAGATGCTGCCTGACCAGCTGAGTTCCTCCAGCATTTTGTGTCTGTTTTCGGTGTAAACCAGCATCTGCAGATCCTTCGTATAAACAATGTCTCAACTAATCTGCATTTATCGTAATTACCAATTTCAACATAGTTATATTTGTAGAGTACATTTTGATGTTCTTTTCCCATAATGTTATTACTCGATTTACAAAAATTCTACTCCTCAATTTTTGCAATAACTCCTGGATTCTTTGTTATTTTCCACTGTAACAAATGCCGCTACTATGTTAAAAGATGCTTTGATCTTAATAAATGGCAGAGCAGGCACTAAGGGTTAATAGAAAATGTATAAATTGCATAGGTTGGTTAAAGTGCATTATGCAAATTTTGGTACAATGTGTTTGTCTTTGCATCAAGCCTGCAGTGTTCAGTTGATATTTATTTGTTTTGACATTGAGTTTTACCACTGAAAAATTAAAAATATTAATCTGTTGCTTGGTGCTTTGGGGATGCCTGTATGTGTTAAAATTAAAATATTCAAGTGTTAAGCCTCAGAGATATTTTCATTAGAAGAGGAAGAGACAACAAAAGCAAGAATCTATGGTACATTTCGTTTACTTTAGTTTACTTTAGAGATACATGTGGAAACGGGCCCGTTGGCCCACCGAGTCTGTGCCGACCAGCAGTTCTGTCCTGCACACCAGTTCTGTCCTGCACACCAGAGGCAACTTGCAGAAGCCATTTACCTCCAAACCCTGCACATCTTTGGAATATGGGAGAAAACCCATGCTGTCACAAGGAGAACGTACTAACTCCGTACAGACAGCACCCTTGGTTGGCATCGAACCCAGTCTCTGGTGTTGTGCGGCGGCAACTCTACCGCTGCGTCACTTTGCCGCCCTTTCCATATTTGTAAAGTTGGGCATCAGCCGGAGTATATTCCATTGCGGGCATACCTTAGGAAGGTGTCCAGCCTTAGATTGTAGAGGAGATTTACTGGAATGTTTCACGTAGGAAGTACTTAAGTTACACGGTAAAATTAGAGGAGCTGAGATTGCTCTTCTTGGAACAGAGAAGATTAAGATATTTAGATAGTGACAACATACGTAAGAATTAGAAGCAGGAATTTGCCATTTGGCCTCTTGTGTCTGCTCTGCATTTACAAAGATCAAGGCTTTCCTTTCCTATGTACCACTTTCCTGCATTAACCAGTATCCTTTAAAGGAATCTGTTGATTTCTATCTTGAATGTACTTGGCAACTGACCCTCTAGAAACTTTCTATATAGAAATTTCTGAAGATTCATTATCCTCTTTCAAAAAACACATCTCTGTTTTGAATAGCTGACCCCTTATTTGAGACCTTGTTCCCTGTTTCTAGACACCATGACAAGGAAAGAGAATACCCGTATCTACCTCTCAAGCTCCACAAAACTTTTTGTCTGTGTCAATGAGTCTTCCTCTCATTCTTCTAAAATCTGGGAGGCATATGTCCAGTGTGCTAATTTCCCCTCTGTAATTGCCAGTAAGATGTTCCTATCCTTGTATTCAAATCCTCTTGCAATAAACACCAATGCTTTCAGTAATCCATATGTGAGAAACGCAGGTCCATTGGAACACATTTTTCAAGTCTCTCACAATCTAAAACAAATACACCACTTTAATATTATCAAGGTAGATGCTCACACAATTTTCCACTTTATATTTAATCCATGTTCCCGTGAAGTCTTCACAACCTTCTCCCAATCCACATTGCTACCCAACTTCATATAATCGACTGACTGCAGGATTTGGAGAGTCCCTCATCCAACTTACTGATATTAATTGTCAATAGCTGAAGTTTCAGAACCAGTCATGAGCATGGCACTGGGACCAAAACAATGAAATTCTATCTACCTACAGCTTTATAGGCCATTAATGCAACAACACAACAAAATAAACGTGCAAAAAAAAAAGTGTTTTTCCTTGGTAAATCGGAACATGACAGTCCAAGCTAAAGTATGTAGTTCAACATTAATAGGAAGATTGTCCACGGTACTTTGGTGCTGAGGTAAGGTTGTGGTTAGGGTTGTGCTGGATGGTTCAAGAGCCTGTGGTTGACATGGAGAAGTTGTTCTTGAACTTGAAGGTTACAGTTCTCGGGCTCCTGTACCTGTAGTCAAGAGTCAAGAGTGTTTTTTGTCATGTGTCCCAGATAGAACAATGAAATTCTTACTTGCTGCAGTACAACAGAATAAGTAAACATAGTACACTGTAAACAATATGATAAACGAGAGAGAAAGTTCAGTGTGTGTGTGTATATATATATATATATATATATATATATATTTATTTATTTTACTCGCAAGTTCACACACACACACACACACACACACACAGAGTTTTTAAATATAGATAGATATAGATATATACAAACACTCAACAAAAAACCCAATAATAATAGCAATAGTCTATTGTAGTTCAAAGCTTATTTTGAGTTTGTAGTGTTTAATAGCCTGATGGCTGTAGGGAAGAAGCTGTTTCTGAACCTGGACGTTACAGTTTTCAGGCTCCTGTACCTTCTTCCTGATGGCAGGAGTGGAATGAGTGTGTGGCCTGGATGGTGTGGGTCTCTGATGATGCTGGCTGCAACTCCGATAAATCCCTTATTTTTGAGGCAGAGACTACGATAAATCCCTTATTTGGTGGGGAGGTCAAAACCGGTGATGGACTGGGCAGTGTTCACAACATTTTGCAGCCTTTTCCGCTCCTGAGCGTTCAAGTTGCCCAACCAGGCCATGATGCAACCAGTCAATATGTTCTCTACTGTACACCTGTAGAGGTTCAAGAGAATCCTGCCATACCGAATCTCCGTAATCTTCTCAGGAATTAGAGGCGTTGATGTGCTTTATTTATAATTCCGTCATGTGTTGGGTCCAGGAAAGATCTTCAGAAATATGCATGCCCAGGAATTTGAAGTTTTTGACTCTCTACCATAAACAGGATTGTGGGTCCTCATCCTTCCTCTGCCAAAGTCCACAATCAGTTCATTGGTTTTACTGATATTGAGAGCCAGGTTTTTGCGCTGACACCATATGGTCAGTCGGTCGATTTGTACTCTGACTCATCACCATCTGTAATTCGTCCAACAACAGTGGTGTCGTCGGCGAACTTGAAGATGGAGTTCGCACTGTGTCCGGCTACACAGTCATGAGTATAGAGTGAGTAGAGCAGGGGGCTGAGCACGCAGCCTTGAGGTTCTCCCGTACTGATTGTTAATGAGGAAGAAGTATTTCTGCCAATTCGAACAGACTGTGGTCTGTGGATGAGGAAGTCGAGGATCCAATTGCAGAGGGATGCGCAGAGACCCAATTCCATGAGGTTGGTAACCAGCTTGGAGGGGATGATGGTATTGAACGCTGAGCTGTTGTCTATCAACAACAGCCTGACGTAAGAGTTTATATTGTTCAAGTGGTGCAGTGTGGAGTGGAGAGCCAGTGAGATCGCATCCTCCGTTGACCTGTTGTGACGGTAGGCGAACTGCAGTGGGTCGAGGTTCTTGTTGAGGTAGGAGTTGATATGCACCATAACCAACCTCTCAAAGCACTTCATCACCACAGAGGTTAGTGCCACAGGTCGATAGTTCTTGAGGCACGTCTCCTTACTCTTCTTGGGCACCGGTATTATTGATGCCCTCTGAAAGCAGGTGGGAACCTCAGACCTCAGAAGTGAGGTTGAAAAATGTCCACAAAAACTCCCGGCTGTTGGTCTGCACAGGTTTGGAGAACTCGACCGGGTATTACGATCAGGTCCAGACGCTTTCCGAGGGTTCACCCTCCCCCCTCCCCCCCCCACCCCCCCCACCCCCCGAAGGATCTTCTGATGTCGGCCTGTGTGACTGTAATACCATCAGGTGTATGGGGGCTCGGGAAGGCACATCAGTGTACTCCCTATCAAAGCATGCATAGAATGCATTGAGCTCATCAGGGAGTGATGCTTCGCTGTTCCTTGAGCTGCCTCCTGATTTTGCCTTGTAGGAGGTGATGGCATTTCAAGCCCTGCCCCAGGTGCCGAACATGCGCCCCATCCTCCAGCTTTTGAGCGGAAGTCCCTTTTGGCCTTTTTGATGGCCTTGTCAAAGTCGTATCGAGACTTCTTATAGACCTCTGCATCACCAGACCTGAATGCCCGGGTTTTGGTCCTCAGAAGAATGAGGATCTCCTGGTTCATCCAAGGCTTCTGGTTAGGAAACACTCGGAAGGTCAGCCTCCCCAACCTGATAATGGCCTGCTGACTTGGAACAGTTTTCTGTCCATTAAGCAACTTCAAACCACACCACTATATTACTTCCCATCCTACTTTGCTTTGATGTTATTTTATCCCTTGTGTGGTAATTTATCTCAGGCCTTCCAAAACTGCTAAACAAAAGGTGATTGGCAAAGGTCCAATGGCAGTATTGGAAAGGAAATTGGATGAAGACCTAAAAGGAATAAAATTATGGATATATCCAGAACTGCATAAAACATTCAATAGTTATATCCGATCCAGCATAGTTGGGCTGAATAACTTCTGTCCTCATTGTTTCTCTGATTTCAATGTGTTGGGAGTTCTTACATTGAGTTGCTGAGAATTGCCTTTTTTTTTAAAATCAGATTTTTTTTGTTATTGCTGTTTTAACCACTAACACCGCCAGTTCAGGTATATTTTGTCTGTATTTGGAAATGTTCACATAAAACATGTAAATGTCCTTGCACATTAACTGTTAAGATGAATAATATCTTGTCAGATTAGTAAGCATTGCCAAGCCTGCCATTTAAAAAGCAGGTCAAATCTGACCTACTTACAGTTCATACTAATGCTGATGTGATTAAACTGAGGTGTTATTTAATAAAAGGAAGGGTGAATGTCAAGAACAGCTAGCACTTGGAGTCGAGGCTGCCCTTAGTCATAACAGAATGAAATTCATTCCATTGCCTTAGTCAAACTGGTAATTATTTTATATATGAAGTGCTTTGAAGAACTCTTGCCTTGAGACCAATGGCTGTGGATTATTTTGGTTTAACCAGGCTGCAGAGGCATAGTTAGGTAGGTTTACAGTGGTTTATTTTCTACACAGAAAATTATCGTACTTGGTTTGAGTGGAAAAGGCGAGACCCTTAAGTGTGAGTACATTTGGTCAGTTTCTGCAAACTGAAATGGAACCATGTTTCTTGAAAGCAGATGTAAATTAACTTAGCGTGAGGAAACTGGGGAAAAATTCTTATCAAGATGTATGTTCAGTTTAGTTTATTGTCATTTGTACCGAGGTACAGTTTTAAAAAAAGCTTTTTTGTTGCCTGCTATCCAGTCAGCGGAAAGACTATAAATTATTACAATCAAGCCGTCCACAGTGTACAGATACAGGATAAAAAGAATAACCTTTAGTCCGAAGGTCTCCAATGAGGTAGTTGGTAGGTCAGGACTGCTCTGTCTAGTTGGTGATGGGACTGTTAACTGTATTGTTTAGAAATTACTGAAGATTATTTGAAACTAAATTGTATTTTGTAATCTGATTTTGACTAAGCTTTAGCAAGTTGTTGTTCAGGGACTGCAATTTGACATGAAAATGTGGATTAGATCTCAATGTTTCAGTGTTGCAGGACTGTTCAAAACATGCCAGAGATCTCTCATAAAATGAGAGCAAAGGTAGATAAAACCACAGGAATATTATTTTGCTTTTTTGTTAAAGAGGATAGACGAGAGAGAGGTGGTGAAACATTGTTGAGAGCTGTGCAAAACATTGTTCAGGCTGCACTTGGAGCACTGTTTGCTCTATGGTAAATACAGCACGTTACCATTGGACTTTATTCTGTATAGATTCACTTGGATTATGTTAGGGAGGTAAAACTGTGGCTATGGGGAGAAACAAGTTGAGCAGGCAACCCAAAAGGAAACACATTAACATTTTTTTAAATTACTTTGAGCTCTGATGAAGTGAATGATTAAATATTATTGTCTCCTCATTGAAACAATAGTTGCAATGAATGTGAATTTAAAATACCTGGAGAGCAAGGAAAAAGGGTTTGGAGGAATTTGCTCTGCGCCAAGATGTTGGAGTAAGAAATACTTTGCCCGTGGATATTTCGGAAAGGAAATTAGATTCCAAAATGAAGCAGCAGCAGGTACACATGCCTGTGATAGAGCAGACTGACTTTTCAATAGTTCTGACAGAGGACCCACTATTGACGCAATGAGCTGAATGGTGTCTCTTTATGTTGTGATGTTTGTGGGTTGGATTATGCCAAATGTTTGTGTGAAAAAGGCCCAACATGTCTTGTGTGTGCCGTCATCCAATATTTTAAACACACCCAGTATGTTGATTATTGTAGTTCACCATGATTTAGAATGTTCTGTTTCATGTGATGACTTGCAAAGTGAACCTTTGCAAAGGTTTCTCTTTTAGAGCCCACAGATATTTAGGCAATATATCCCTGTCCCAATTTTGAACATGAACCTTCCCTTAAAACAATGGGGTGAGAATTCTGGTTTCTTGTCAGAGGGTTTATTAATACATAAAGATTGAACATCAGTTAGTTGTTGATCGCCATGGGCCAAGCCATATCCAATCTTCATGAGGTACTCAGGTGTACACTTTCAGTAGGTTAAATGGGAATTCTTATGAGTTAATGATGGGTATAGAAAGATGAGATGCTCAATAGATTTCAGCAATATTTGCAATATTATAGAGAAACAAGGAGCTGCAAATGCAGGTTTACAAAAAAAAAGACAAAGTGCTGAGGTAACTCAGCAGATCAGGCAGTATCTCTGGAAAACATGGATAGGTGGCATTTCAGGTCGGGACCCTTCTTCGGTCTGATGTACTTATTATACTTAGAGTTCAAAAGCGAGCGTAAATGATTTGGATTTGAGCAAATAAACTAAGTGTCTTCTAAATTCACAGAGTAAATAAGGTGGTTATTTATCTACAGCCGTGTTGCTGCAAATGTGTCGTCACTTTGTGGTCCAGTTGCTGGCAGTTGTGTACAGTGGCTCATCTCGTTCTCAGGAGCCAGCGTGTTCCTTTAGTTGCTCAGCCATTCATTAGTAGCCTCGCGGCTGCAGTTGCTACAGCCTCCACCTTAGCAGCACACTGATTTCAGTGTACGGGTAGACCTGTGACTCTGACACAACATCCAAAACATGAAGGAAGAAAACCTGGCACGCCGCAGGTTTTCCCTGTGTGCCGGGCTCCCAAGTGTGCTGTCATCCCATATTGACGGACGAAAACTCATCAGAAACGCTTCTTTCGGTGGCTACAATGAGCTTGCTCCAATAATATCAGGTTTGTAGCATCTTTTGTTTCCCTCACAGCAGCTTGCAGGTTTTTGAACTAGCATTTAAAAAAAAAAAAAAGCTAAAAGCGCAATGTGATCTTTTTGCTTAGATGACAATAGTTTAGATTTGGTATAGAATCCGAAGGACATAAACGAAACCGTAACTCTGTTGTGCCAGCTCAAATTGAAATGCTCACGAATCATTTTGTTTGTTGAATTATTTAATGTCTTATTTTGGGAACCTGCAATACTTGCAGCACTTAAGTACGCATTGCTACTTTACTGAAAATGAAAGAAGCATTTAAGGAAATGTTCATTAATTGGGATAGATTTACTTCCTTGTGACAGTTACAGGAGACTAAATAATTCAATAATCTGCAAGCATTGTATCTAATTTAACTCGGGGCATTTTTATATTGATGTGTAAAGTTATGGCTTTAGCACACTTACTGATTTACAATTCTCCCTCAAACTGTTCACAACCTGGCATTGGGCAAAACTGGAGCCCATCTTTCAATAAGCAAATAAATCTTTGCTGCTTTCAGATTTAAAATGAATAATAATTGTGCCTACAGCAAATGACAAGACAACTGTCAGCTGCAATTTTATGACAAAAGCAACAAACGGTTAGCTGGTAGTGGTTTCTGGGTGATTTTAAGTGTGTAGGTTTCCTTTAATATTCGGGTAACCCCAGCAATAACAAATTTTATATGTTGTATTTAGGAAGAGAAAGATCTTAATTTTTAGTGGATCTAACAAAGTAGTGAGTAATTCCACAGGGTACATATTTACAGGACCTCTAAAATCATTCTTAAATATTTGATGCTCTGTTGCTTTTGCATCGTTAACATTTTTATTTTTGTTCACGTTTTTGTTGCTCTCTATACATGACACTGATTTAGTTTCAGAGTCATTAAGAATTCTTTGCATTGGAATAGTGCCTCTGAAATGCTGACTATTTTGCAGCCTTTAGAGAATAGATTGAATGCAATGCAATAAGGGACGCTGTTTTTTGAAGGCAGAAGGAAAGATTATATGGAAAAGCCACTTGGGAATGAATGCCAGTTGGTATAATGTCAGTTTGACGGCTTTGCAAGGTGAAGGGACACGATTTGGTGAGGAGATTGGTCTAACTATCACACAGTGATAGAGATGCTGCCTTACAGCACCAGATTGGATCCTGAGTAGGAGTGATATCTGGACGGAGTTTGTACGTTCTCCCTATGACCGAGCGCGTTTTCTCCAGGTGTTCCAGTTTCCTCCCACATTCCAAAGATGTAGAGGTTTGTCGGTTAATTGGCTTTGGTAAAATTGTAAACTGTCCCTAGTGTGTAGGATAGTGCTTGTTTACGGGGTGATCGTTGGTTGGCGCGGATTCGGTGGGCCAAAGGCCTGATGTCACGCTGTATCTCTAAAAATCTAAAGTCTAACACTGTTGTCAAAAGAATGTTTATCAAGTCGAGTTTAATGTCATGAATTGCCTAGTGTATATGGAGTGGATGGGAAAGTGGAATAACATAGAACTGGTGTGAAAGGGTGATCGATGGTTGACGTGAACTTGGTGGGCCGAAGGGCCTGTTTCCATGATGTATCAAAAAACTTTAAAAAAAACTGAAGACTAGACCATTTGAAATGACACCGGAACAAGGGACGGTAGGGTGGGGGAAAGTCACTGGACTAGGGATCAGAATCCTGGAACGTTGATCCAGAGTATCCATTCAAATCCCTTCTTGGCAGGCGGGGAATTTAAATTCTATCCATTGAATAAATCTGGAACTTTAAACAGAAAGGCTGCCCAGTAATCACAAAACTACTAGATTGTTGTAAGAACCTATACCTGCCTCGTTAACTATTTCGCAGATGTGACTCGAGACACCACTAATGCGGTCTTAATTGACAGTGAGTTCAGAGGCTATTGCAGTTGGGTAATGGATGCCAGCATTAATATCAGTGTCCACAAGCCAGGAACAAATTTAAAAAAACCCATTAGTTTCCTTCTTCTGATGAATATTGAATTGCTAAACATAATAGCCGTTGCTCACAATAATGTTTTTTGTTCCTTTAATACTTAGCAAAATCAATGCAAAATCAATGCTTGTTTAAATATCAATTGCATTTTCTGTAGAAGTAAAATCATTACATTGATAATTGACAAAACCATAGGTTGAAAGTTGGTAACTAAAATGTGTTACTGTCTCATTCGGTTACTTCACTTCATCCGTTTACGATAAATGTGACCATATTTATCTTTGTAAGTGGTTGGCATTGAAGTACACAGTAGATAACCATATAGTTAAAACTGATATCCATTCTTGAAATTGTCAATGTGAGTGTGAAGCTTTTATGGTGCTGATGTTAGTTTGCAAATTTAAATATCATCTCCGTAAGTACTCCGGGATGTAGTGGAACATCCAGTGTGACAAATGACTATTCTGGCTCCAACAGAAATAAAGACACAAGGAACTGCAGATGCTGGAATCTTGATCAAAACACAGAGCGCTGGAGAAACTCGGCGGCTTAGACAGCATCTGTGGAGGGAGTAGGCAGATGACGTTTCAGGTCAAGATCCTTCAGAATCTGTCTAAAGAAGGATCCTGACCTGAAATGTCGTCTGTCCATTCATTCCACAGATGCTGCCCGAGCCGCTGAGTTCCTCCAGCACTCTGTGTTTTCCCCCAGAAATGCAATGGTCAGCCATCTCTTGAAATTTTGGGTGGTCATTCAGTCACACCATATGGGGGAAGGGCTTTCATTGTGGTATCTGGAAGCTGAGAATTTTCAGGCCTGAAGACCAAATCACTCATTCCATCTCCTTCCATCTTGTGTCAACAATCTCTCTTCTCTAACTCAAGTGTTTGGGTGTCTTCAGAAATTATGTGAAGTCCAAGCACAGTCATTTTGAATAAATCTAAAACCTTTTATGAAATGATGAACGGGGTTTTTTTTGGTTTTAATTACTCAAGAAAGTGAAGAAAACTTAAGGCTTTAAACTCTGTTTTGCAAACAGTAGCATAATTGTAGTTATGAATTTGTGGTGATGATTAGTTAATAACTCAATGATCTTTCTTTATTGTTAAGCAAAAGGTTACATGGTTGAGAAGACTTGTTTTAAAGATTTGTGCAGATTTTGTTTAAAGGATACTTCTGTTTCACAATTCAGAAAAAAAGATTTATTTGGCATGTTTCACCATTCATCAATGTCTATCGGAGCCCCGTTGGATTTTTGTTTTATAAAATTGTTGATTTGTTCTGAAAGAATGGAAGCATTGCATTATCCTTCAAATTAGACCTATTTCAGGTCTGTGTGACAATCCAGTGTCAGACTACATTCATGACATGACTACCTACAGCTCTGTTCATAACTTCATGCTTGGCCTACACTGCAGATTAATGCAAGTACCTTCAGGTTAAAATGTTCAGACATTGACAAGATATTCAGCTGTTAGTTAACTTTAAATAGCTCAAAAATCTATAATGTACAGATATCTTAACAAATAAATGAGTGATTTTTTTTTAACGTGCAAGTGGAAATTGTTCTACTTTGTAAATTTACTACAGCACTAATGGCTGCTTTTGGTGTTAAGGGCCTGTCCCACTTGGCTGTCATTCGCGCGCCATTTACACGACCTGCTAGCGTGTGGGTAGCGTGGAACGGGCGCATGGAGTGGTGTGGAGGAGTGTGGAGTGGCGTGGAGGAGTGTGGACTTCGTCCTGCACGAAATCTTCGCGCGCCATGGGCCTGTCGCGTAACTGACGGCCAAAGTGGGACAGGCCCAAGACCCTGGCGTGGCGCAACGTCTCACCTCCAACAGCAGCAGAAGCAGGCAAACGATCGCCAAGCTCAGCCTGGGGCTCACGGCCGTTGCGGATCCGGATCCGCCCCCACTCCTACTCCCAGAGCGGGGCCAAGACGATTGGAGATAGACACAAAATGCTGGTGTAACTCAGCGGGACCGGCAGCATCTCTGGAGAGGAGCAATGGGTGACGTTTCGGGTCGAGATCCTTCTTCAGACTGAAGAAGAGTCTCGACCCGAAACATCATCCATTCCTTCTCTCCTAAGATGCTGCCAGTCCCGCTGAGTTACTCCTGCATTTCGTGTCTATCTTCAAATGACGTCACGTGCTCCAGACGGCTGTGCGGACGCATGATGACGCGCGCGACCGTCGCGCGTCAGTCACTACCGGCCTGTTGCGTAAATAACGGCCAAGTCAGCAGGCCCTTAAATGTTTTTTTTGATTGCTGCCTAAAATCTGGCCAAATCTAAATTCGGATTTCTTCCTTGTTCATGAACATTGGAAATTTAAGCAGATAAAAGAAATGCCAGGTGAAATAAACACCTGTGAACTCCAGTCACAAGAGAAATGTTCTTATTTTGTATATCTATTGAGGGAACTTGAGAACTGGGTAAGTGATTGGGATGTGGGGCAGCTTGGCTATGATTTTAATACATTGACAAAATGGGTTCATGTAGCTGAGTGGTCTACTCTTGTAAACTCTTGAACTTTAGAGAACTTTTCAGAAGTTTCCAAATCATGCATGCTCCATCATCACTTGATGAAGGTTTTGAAAATGTGAAAAAATGGTGTATCAGTTGGGAAGGTATATTGCAAGATATGTTGATCAAGAGTGAATGGTAAGAATGCCATCTCCTTAAAAAAACCAGTGTGTGTGTGTTGTTTTTTTTTTCAGGAGCTCAGAACTTTGCAAAGCACTTCTGGTTAGATGATGAGCTGAGATTTCACCAAGTTTTGACCATGAGGCCCTTAGGACTGTATGAAAATATGGATTTTCCTGATAAACATACTTTCTTTAGTCAAATTCCATCAAATAACTGGAGACACAAGAGACTGTGGAGGCTACAGCAAAAACAAACTGCTTTAGAAACTCAGTGGGTCAGGCAGCATCCGTGTAGGGGAATGGACAGGCAACATTTCAGGTCAAGACCCTGCATTTGGTCACCTGCCTGACCCACTGAATTCCTCCAGCAGATTGTTTTTTTACAAACGAGGACTTGAGTAGTAATAATCATCTTTGCTGTGCACATGTTGTATACAAGCCAAGATTGCATTGAATTGTTAATAACGCAACTTTTAAGCTCCTCTGAGAGCAATATGACAATAAATGTTCATTAAAGTACCCTGAGGGAATTGGTATCAAGAGTTGCCACTGTCCTGAGAACCACCTGTTAACAAAACTCTGGGTGCTTTCTCTCTGCTTTCTCACTTCAACCAATCTATACCAAAACATTGTGATTATTTGGTTGAAAGAATATATTTTCTGCGTGCTTTTATTCATTGTTCAAATGTAATAGATCATATTTCAGTGCAAAGCGTTGACTTTGTTCAAAGCCTTCATATTTCTCTCTTTTTAAACTTCTGTATGTTTGAAATTGGAGAGATTTTTTTGATCAGTAAGATCTATATTCTGGATTTAATAGTGATTGATTTCACACCAGAATTCGAGTCCCTCGAGTAGTAAACTAACACCCCGTGTTTGAGGTGTACAGATGATGTTAAGGATGTAAACGCCATATGGAAATAAATTGCTGAGCTATTATTTACATATCTATTTTAGTAACCTTCGGCCCCAGCTTTATATATTGAGGTCAAACAGAAAATGCTGCAAATATTTCAGATTTCCAGAGTCTGCAGTATTTTGCTATGGATGTGGCTTTTTAATTCTTTGCCCTGTGGATGCAAGTAACTGCAGATGCTGATTTACAAAAACAAGACACAAAGTGCTGGAGTAACTCATCGGGTCAGGCATCACGTTCTCCAGAGATGCTGCCCGACCCCCTGAGTTACTCCAGCACTTTGTGTCTTTTCATTCTTTGCCCTGTTATTTTTAGAATTGAATGTTGTGGGTATACTTTTAAAGTGATGTGCTTGTTTGTGCATGCGATTTATTATCTGTATCAGTAACTGCTGCCTTTTAAAATAATTTCATGGCTTAATGTTAATTAACGGCCTTTTCTTTTAGGCTTGGACAGAGGCAGAGATGATGTGTCCCTAACAAAGGACGACTCAACTCACACGATATCAAAAAGCAAGGTACAATATATATTGTGTTTTTCTGTGCCATGGCACTCGCCGTCTTCACGGCCAAATGCAGGTTGACATTTGGAGTGAGGTTTACAATTAATTCCATTAAATTTAAACAACTTGACTGCACTTATGGCAGTGGGAAGCCTGATAAGATAGGCTGTAAGAGGATGAGTGATCTAATGTACTGGCATGCTTTTGTGAACATGTGTAACTGCAACAATGATAGAGGAATATGTACTTTACCAGATCAGACTTATCGCCAATCAGTAAAACTCAAAACTTGGATAACCACTTTATTGAAGTGTTGCCAGAATAGATTTTCAATCATTTTCACACTGATCCATGCAATTATATGCACAAGCCACAATATTCCAAATGGTTAAAGTGCCCTTTCTGAACTTGACAAAGGGAATTTTTTTGTTGGGAAGACTTGCAATTTAAGACCTCCTCAGGACATTGTAAATCACTTTGCAGCCATTGATACTCAGTCAGACAAGCGCCAGTCTTGAATAGCCACTCAACCTTTGGGTAACAGATTACAAAATACTATGATTGTGACAATTGAGAACTTGTGTGCCTTATTTGATTGGACTTGGGAGCCTTCCAGCTTTCCATCAGTTATATTCAGAAGTGCTTCCACTTTTCAGCATAGTAGCATTAGGACACTGGGATTCAAGGTGAAAAAAGTATATTCAGACCTTTCCTGGAAAGTATGGATGCAAAAAAGAATCATTCATCAAAGAGATTGGAGGGCTGCTGATGCCATGTTTTCCAGCAGGAGCTACCAGCTTCAAAGACACCAGCCAGGTGATTTGCTAGTCATTTCTGACACCATTAATTCTTGCCCATGAGATTATAAGGCAAATTTATTGGGTAACAGTGAGTGGCAGCCATGTTAAAAATTGGAACGTTTGACATTGGTAGTTCTGCTGACCTCCAAAAAGCATTATCCTGATTACCTGTAATAGCCAAAGGTAATCTAGTACTGCTCCTTGTGTTGCTGTTTGCGAAGGTTAACTGATGTTTTAGTTTAGTTTAGTGATACAGTGCGGAAACAGGCCCTTCTGCCCACCGAGTCTGCACCGACCAGTGATCCCCGCACATTAACACTAGGGACAATTTACTCATACACCAAGCCAATTAACCTACAAACCTGTACGTTTTTGGAGTGTGGGAGGAAACCCACGCAGGTCACGGGGGAGAACGGATAAACTCCGTACAGACAGCGCCCGTAGTCGGGATTGAACCCAGGTCACCGACGCAGCAACTCTACCGCTGCACCACCGTGCCGCCCTTTTCTTGCTTCTTTGCAACTGCTAACCACTGTTAAATAAACCTCATTGGCTTCAAAGTGCTTTACAGTATCCTGAAGTGTGTTTTGTAAATATTGGGTTTCCTTCTGTGGGGAAAAAATACTATGATTTTAATCTTAGGAAGACTGCATCATTCATTTGGGATGTTATACATTGCATTTCATTCATTTCAAGTTCAGATTGTATCTGAAAGATGTTGTCACTGGTGTCAACCTAGATTTTTGTGCTGTTTCTACAAAGGTCAGGTTCAAAGGCGAGAGTCGAAATGACTGACCCCATAAGAATTTATGCCTTAAAGTTTGGAACCAAGTCAAACCACAATGGCAAAATTGATATTGCATTGCCTGATGCAGGCAGGTTCACTGTTCTTCTGTTGATTTGTACTATTTGTTGTACACCTGTCAGAAAGATTCTTCCCAGAGCTTTTGAATAAAGCAATGTAAAACATACAGATGTTATTTGTCAGATACAAGGATCTGCAGATGCTGGTTTGGAAAAAAGACACAAAGTTCTAGAGTAACTCAGCGGACCAGGCAACATCTCCGGAGAACATGGATTGATGGCGTTTTGGGTTGGGAACATTCTTCAGGCTGATGGTGGTGGGGGGAGGGGGAGGGAGAGGGAGAAGAATGCTGGAAAAGAGCTGGGGCATGCCAAAGCCTGGTAGGTAATAGGTTGATACAGGTGGGGTTTTTTGATAGGCAGATAGAAAGGTGGACAAAGGCCAGGACTGAAAAGAAAGAACCTTCCTCTCACTTCACAATTCGCAACTCTCCATTCCTTTTGCCTCACGTCTTGTCATCTCTTTCATATGTCCACCATCTGCCTATCATAGCCCACCCTTCCTATATCATCTTATTACCTGTCAGGCTTTGTCCTTCCCCTCCTCTCTTCCAGCTTTCTCTCCCCCCTCCCCCCCCCCCCCCCACAATCAGTCTAAAGAAGTCCCGAAACATCACATCCATTTTCACAAGAGATGGTGCCTGGACCACTGAGTTACTTCAGCACTTTGTGTCTTAATGTTATTTGTCAGCCAAATGCATAATTAGTTGAAAAGCTGTAGCAGATATCGCATAAGTTATAGGAGCAGAATTAAGCCATTCAACCCATCAAGTGTACTCCGCCATTCAATCATGACTGATCTATCATTCCCTCTTAACCCCATTCTCCTGCCTTCTCCCCATAATCCTTGACATCCATACTAATTAAGAATCTGTCAATCTCCATCTTAAAAATATCCATTGACACAGCAGTCTGTAGCAATGAATTCTACAGATTCACCACCCTCTGACTAAAGATTCACCTTTGAGATTTCAAAGTTTTGTTGCTTCAGTATCAGACACGTGACTAATTAAAATACAACCAGATCAGCTCCTTGGTTCCCTGGGACTACAGTTCAGGTAGTCTTGCAGGTAGTTTTAACAATTTTTTTAATTTAAATCACCCTGTGTCATTACTGTACCATTGTCTTAAAGTATGGGATAAAGTCGGTTTAAGTGTTGCTCTAGAGATTCAAGCACAAAAATGTCGACATATTCAGACACAATTAAGGGATGAGATGTCAAATCAAGATTTGGACTGCCCTCTTCGGTAGTCCTGGCAAATGGACACTGACACTCTGCTTTTCATTGCCCATTTAGCTGTAGAACCTCTTATTAAAGAAAATGTAACTTCTTTTGTGAAGTTTCGTGTTTTCTTTCGATGTCTTTGGCTGTTCCACCATTGACTTTGTTGTCTTGAAATAAAGTTCACAAGCAGCCTGAACTGCACAGTCCTTGGAGAAATGCACTTCTGCTTTGAAATTTCGAAGATGCACCTACTCTACAATGTGAAGCCCTGTGGCTTTTGTGTTTGGTTTCTGATCAACATAAATATTTGGAAAACAGTTTCAGTCTTTCCTTTTTGTAGCTTTCGTTCTGGCCACATCTCTGGTAGATTTACAGGAAAAAAAGTAGAATTCTTGTAGCATTGACTTCAACCCAAACGGTGTCTATTTGTTGACACAGTCTCATGTGAGCATATTGCCACCCATCTGCTATGTTGGCTCTGGTTGCTTTAAAATCTTCCAGTGACTGACTCCGTTTCATTTAAACTTGGGTATCCCCCTTACATTATACTGTATCTCTCCCACACAACTTGCTTTTTGTTAGGTGTCATTTCATTTCAAACCTGCTACTAATTTTAACCTGAGGAGCTTCATAAGATTGAATCACTCCTTCCTTCAGCTTCCTACTATTTCCATCATTCTGTATAGGAAATAGTTTAGCTTGCTAAGTAATGGATTTTGGTAAGCAGCATCTGAAAGCTATAGCCAAGGGTAAGCAAGATGGTTAATAACATTTTTACACATAAAATAAATTGTGGTTAGAATGGTCATCATTTTGGCCGGCTGTATTTTTTTTATTTTTTTTAATGATTTCTGTTGCGATGTACCTGTTGAGATCCAACCATCTTCAGCTCTTTCTTTTCTCCACAAAATTCAAATTCTCCATTTAAATTATAATTTTGCTTGCCTACAGTCGGAGTCAAAGCTGTACAATGGAACGGAAAAGGATCTTGTCTCACCTGGAAGTAAACTCACAAAGAAGGAGTCTCTTAAGGCAAGTTATATTCTACAAATTCTACCAAAATTGTCTGTGCCTTAAAACTTCACAATATCACCATCATGCCGAACTTGAATTGCAGAATTGTGCACAGATGTTCTGCTTCCCAAAATAATAATAATTCTCAGAAGACAATGTCTACACAGCGTATGTGTGTTTCTCTTTATGTTTCAAATAAATATGCATCAATGTTCAGGGTTCTCGGGAATAGCTGCCTGTTGTAAAATCTATATTCCCCGCCCACAGTGGCTAGCCCCAGAAGAGAATTTTTTGCAGCTTCGTTGTGCCATTTCTTTTGCCACGCTAGCAATCTCACTACACTGAGATTGAATTGAAACTCCTTGCTTTGTAGTCAGCAAAGAATCAACATTTATATTTCATCAGTTCGAGCTTGATTCAACTGGGTTTATTGATGTTGGAGAGATATCCGAGCCAAATGTCACAGTAAAGGTAATTTCACTTGCAGGATAAGGGTGATACACCACGAGAGCAAATTCCTATGACTGAAATATTCTCTTTTGTTGCATGTCTACTGTCCTTTGTGCACCTCTCAGTAGAAAACATATATGACCTCCTTAACATCAGCGAGTACCAAGCGTAGACTTTGCAGCCATTTTGCTAAACACTCGCCCCCCCTCCCCAATTTCAAGTAATTCTGCCACACACACATTTCTCATGTCACCCTGATCCTTCATTCTCCTCCTTCTGCTGATCTCCCCTTCTTCAGGTTCCACACATCTCTTTTATCTCGCTCCTCTTTCCACATTAATCCCTTTCCACCATGTCCCTCCGCTTTGTGTTTCACTCTAATTCTTCCCTCCTTATCTGACACCCATTTGCCTCCTTTTCGACTCTAGTCTTTGTCACTATCTCCACCCATCTGCCAATCACACCCCGTCACCTGTATCTTGGGCAGTTTATAACCCAGCGGTATGAATGTTGATTTTACTAATTTCAAGTAACTCCTGCATTCCATCCCTTCCCCTCTTCCCTCACCCCCCCCCCCCCCCCCCACCTTAGTCATCCTACCAGTTTGCATCCTTGTATCCCTCTCGTTGGCACATTTTCCCCAGCCAACAATGGGCCATTATGAACTCCACCCTTCCTGTGGTTATCTGTTGCCGGCGATGATTTGTTCTGGCCTTTTCTCGCTTCCAGTCCCCCCCTCACCCCTATCATTCAGTCTGAAGAAGGATTCCGACGCGAACTGTCAATTGAGTTACCCCAGCTCTTTGTGTCTATCTCCACCTATCATTTGCTAGGCTTTGTCTTGTCCCGCCTCTTTCCAGCTCTCTCCCGCTACTCACTCAAGAAGGGTCTCGATCTAAAATGTCATCAGTCCATTCCCTCCACAGATGCTGCCTGACCCGCTGAGCACCTCCAGCACTCTGTGTTTTGCTCATAATTCGAGCATGTGCCATCTCTTTTGTCTCAATACGTTTCTTTATTCTTCTTGCTCATTAGCTCCACCACCTTGACACTAGTTGAACTTCCAAACAAATGTAAGCCTCACTGAACTGTTTGGGATTGTCTAGTTGCAGCAGACCTAAAGGAAGCGATGTTAGCCTTATTGCAGACTTTTATTAAGCGATTATTCTGCTTCCAGGTTCAAAAGAAAAATTACAGAGAAGAGAAGAAAAGAGCCACCAAAGAACTGCTTAGCAGCATTACTGATCCATCTGTTATCGTGATGGCGGACTGGCTAAAGGTGAGTGAGCAGCTTTCTGCTGTAGGGAGCATTAGATGAATGTTGACTTCTCTCATTTTAGATTGAATATCAAAATCTCCCATTTTAGGTGAACATTGAGTTCTCCAAGTTTAGGTTACACCTCTCTGCATTGTATCTTACTTCTCCCCCCCCCCCCCCTTTCCAGCCTTGGTGCACACCCATTCCCCCACTATCTCAGTTCCCTTTCCCCCAACCCCACCCCCTTTCACATATATTCCTCCCTCTGGCTTGGCATTTCACTCTTCTTCTCTCCTTGTCAACGCCCTTCGTTTCCTTGGCTCCTTTTTGGCTCCTTTAGTCACCGTTTATTCAACCGTTTATCGCCCCTTTGCCGCCTTCGTCCGCCCATCTGCCAATCATCCCACTCCGTACATGTATCCACCTTTTCACGTGCCAGGCTTCACCCTGCTCCCATCTCTTTTCCACTTTTCTCTACCCTACTACAATCAGTCTGAAGAAGGGTCCCAAATCAAAACAAGGCCTATCCATGATCTCCAGACATGCTGCCTGACCCACAACGTTACTCCAGCGCTTTACGTCTGATTTAACATATCCCTTTGATAGTTTTGACAAATTAATTGGGAAAGGATGTTTGCATGTTTTCAGCTTTGAGCCAGGTTATTTCTGGTCAAATACATGAAAATTGGTATCTATCTTTCTGATGCATTAACAGTGAAAATATGCTTTGTATTTTCACTCGTATTCCTCTGGACAATTTCAATCCTTTTAGTTCAGCAAAAAAGTACTTCATCTTTTGTCAGATCCGTGGAACTTTGAAGAGTTGGACAAAACTGTGGTGTGTCCTGAAGCCTGGCATATTGCTGATCTACAAAACGCCAAAGAATGGCCAGTGGGTGGGGACGGTGCTTCTGAATGCCTGTGAGCTCATTGAAAGACCATCAAAGAAGGACGGCTTCTGCTTTAAAGTCTTCCATCCCTTGGAACAATCTATTTGGGCCGTGAAGGTTTGTTGAGGCATCTTTTCTCTCTCCAGCATGGCTACTCAGAACGGAAGCCTGTATGCTGAACCGCGTGTGTGTGTGTTTGTTTGTTTTATAATTTTAAAAAGGGGCCGGCACAGTGGGGCAGCAGCTGAGTTGCTGCCTCGCAGCACCAGAGGCCCGGGTTCGATCCTGACTACAGCTGCTGTCTGTAGGGAGTTTGTACGTTCTCCCTGTGACCGCGTGGGTTTTCTCTGGTTGTTCCCCTTTCCCCCACACTCCAAAGACGTACAGGTTTGTAGGTTATTTGGCGTTGGTAAAATTATAAATTATCCCTAGTGTGTATTGTAGTACTAGCGTAGGGCTGTTTCCGCGCTGAATCTCTAATGTCTAAATGTGTAGGTTCTAATCTTCAACATGCTCCACCTGGTTTGGGAAAAACTCCATCCAAGACTGCAAGAAATTGCAGAGAATTGTGAACGCAGCCCAGACCATCACACAAACCAACCTCCCCTGCCACCAGCATAATCAGGAATGAGTCTCACCCCGGTCACTGCTTCTTCTCCCCTCAGGGACAGTTTCTTCCCAGCTATTATCAGGCAACTGAACCATCCTATCACCAACTATAGAGCACTCCTGACCTACCATCTATCACATTGGAGACCCTTGGACTATCTTTAATCGGACTTTACTGAACTTTATCTTGCACTAAACATTATTCCCTTTATCCTGTATCTAAACACTGTGGACATGTAATCATGTATAGGCTTTCCCATGACTGGACAGCACACTGTTGTCACTGTACCTCAGTACATGTGAAAAAAATAAACTAATCTATGTGTGGATTAGGGCCTGGATAGCTCAGTTGGTAGAGCAATGAGACTCTTGGGGTGGCACAGGGGCACAGCAGTCGAGCTGCTGCCTTACAGCGCTAGAGACCCAGGTTTAATCCTGACTACGGCTCCTGTCTGTGCAGGGTTGGTACGTTCTCCCTGTGACCACGTGGGTCTGTAGGTTACTTGGCTTTGGTAAAATTGTAAATTGTCCATCCTGTGTAACATAGTGCTAGTGTATGGTATCTTCGCTGTGGGCCGAATGGCCCGTTTCCGTGCTGTATCTCTAAAGCGTCTAAAATCTCAAAACTGGAATGGTAATGCACAAGATCAAAGTGAGCTCGCGACCGAATCAGATATCAGCAACATGTCTTGTGTCCACATTGATATGTCTTCATCTTTTGTTCACCTGCCAAGTTAAATATACTCTCAAATGTTGACATAGATTTGTCTCAATCTCTGACTCTGGAAATTAAGTGCAAAGCATGGTACCTGTAAATACAGAATACTCCAACATTCAAGTACCTTGTGTTTAATCCCGCAATATCACGCTTGGCTTTGGAATTCTTAACTCCAGGAAACAGACCATTTTGACTATTCCCTGTCTTATTCCTTATTAATTGTAAATATTTCTTTGATTGTTCCCATAACCTGCAGAGTTTTCTTGCCAACTGCCCAGGTTTTCTATGTCTGACCAAGCTCTGCATATTTACAGGATGTGATTTTTCAGGACAAATAATATAAATTTGTTTTGAAGGGTCCAAAAGGGGAAGCTGTCGGGTCGATCACTCAACCACTGCCCAGTAGTTACCTGATATTTCGAGCTGCTTCAGAATCCGATGGTAAGAATTTAATGCAAAAATAAGTCTCTTTTTGTGGAATGTTGCCTCAAATGCATAAATTGAATTAATAGGGTAGATAAATAGATAGAAGTTTAAAATTATAACATAATATTCATTTATTTTCAGTTATTTCATTTGAAGAAACCTTTCATTTTTGTGGATTTTTTTTCCCTTCGGGATATTTTAACGATTAAAAGTGTTGCCCTGTGAGTAAAATATTGAAAGTCATGTCCTTCCAGCTAACCTCTTCTGACGAAGGATTTCAAATCCAAATGTTGATTGTTTTTCTTTGCACAGCTCCTGTCTGACCTGTTGAGTTTTTCCAACATTTTCTGTTTCAGATTTCCAACATCTGCACTTTTTTAAATTTTCTAACCTTTCGTTTGCCTTTCTCCGTTGGAGCCCATTAGCATGAATCTGGTTATGGGTAAATCCTGGTGTTGGATTACAGTAAATTGATATACCATTGGTTATTCACCTTTAAAATGCTACTAAAAGATACACAAAGTGCTGGAGTAACTCAGTGGGTTAAGCAACATCTCTGAAAAAAAAGGATAGGTGACGTATCCAGTCGGGATCCTTCTCCAGACTTAAGAAGGGTCTCGACCCGAATTATCACCTATCCTTGCTCTCCAGAGATGCTGCCTGTGACCTTCCAAGATACTCCAGCAATTTTGTTGTTGTTGTATAAACCAACATCTGCAGTTCCTTGTATCTCCTTTAAGACGCTACTACTCATTTTATTTCCTTGTGGCGTTTTGGGTGTTTTGTTTCTGCTCTCTGTAAATCATCGAGTCATATCAAGCAATGGGTGGCACAGCAAGTCTTGCTACTGCCTCACAGCGCCAGTGACTGGGGTTCAATCGTGATTCCTGTGCTTTGTAGAATTAAGACACTCTTCCAGTGATCGTGTGGGTTTTCCTCGGATGCTCCAGTTTACTCCCAACATTTCAGACACGCTAAATTAATTGAGTTTGCTGGCTGATTAATGTTAATTAACAACTGTAACTTACTAGTGTAGGTAGGTGGGAGAAGAAAGGGGCGATCTTGATGGTCATTTGAGAGAGAATAAGTTATGCAAAATAAGTGAGGTAATTGGATTGCTCTGAGAGCCAGATTTGACTTGATGGACCCCCCCAATGTCATATGGATATATGAAAAAAGTGATAAAAGTGAACTTGTTTATTTAATCGTTTTGGATTTAAGTTTATTACTGTCTCATGTACCGAGGTACAGTGAATAGCTTTGTTTTGCATGTTTTCAAATCAAATCAATTACAATTAAGTCAAACTCAAGTACAATAGGTAGAGTGAAGGGAAAGTTACAGAGTGCAGAATATAGTTCCACATTCAGAAGGGTTGCAGATGATGGAAATCTGATAGGAAATAATCTACAGGAGATAATCATTAGGTCAAAAGCTGAATCTATGGTTAGAGAAACAGAATTAACGGTTTAGGTCAGTGACCTTCCAAATAACTATGTAGAAACAAAGAACTGCAGATGCTGGTTAATACACAAACGGACACAAAATGCTGGAACGTGGGTGGGTGACGTTTCGGATCGAGACCTTTCTTCAGACCAGCGGCTCCTGACCCGAAGCATCACCTATCCATGTTCTCCAGAGATGCTGCCTGACGTCCTGAGTTACTCCAGCACTTAGCGTCCTTCTAAACGACTATTCCTTCTGTTTTACAAGTTGGTAATGTGCACTTTCCAAACTCTATTGCAGGAAGATGTTGGTTGGATGCGTTGGAACTTGCTCTGAAGTGTTCCAGTCTCCTCAAGCGGACTACAATTAGAGAAGGCAAAGAGTATGACTTGAACTCCTCGGAAGGCTGCCATGTTGCTCTTTTTGGACTACTGCGAGCAAACGCTCTGCAAAGCCCAGAACATGACCAGTAAGTTGTTCGTAAGTCACAACATTGAATGGCCATTGAGGCACAACGGCCGTTGAGCTTTTGGTGGCTCCTGTTATGCAGCATGAGTTGACTTTTGAATAAGATATATTAACAAATCGGCATGGTTGCTTTATCCATACTTTCCTATTGTCAAAGGCAAAATAAGTTTTTCAAGAGCTGTAGATAAGTTTAATTTAGATTACTTTTAATTTAGTTTAGTTTAGAGATACAGCATGGAAACAGACCTGTGTAGGAAAGAACTGCAGATGCTGGTTTAAATCGAAGATAAACACAAAATGCTGGAGTAACTCAGCGGGACAGGCAGCCTCTCTGGAGAGAAGGAATGGGTGACGTTATAAATGACTTACTAAGATGCTGCCTTCCTTCAAGGCCAGATCTAATAAGAATGAGAGAATTGATGATGAATGTCCTGGGAATGTTACAAGTTAGAAGCAGCACCTGCACTAACTGAGAGTGAGTTATTTTGTTCGGTTGATAAGCAGCCTGTGACTGAAACCAATGTTACAACTTTACATATGGAAGCACCTCAGAGAAGAGAATTCAACCTTTATTTCTTGAACTGAAGTAAACTGAATCCAGAATTAGCATCCAGAAAAAGGCAGGTCAGCCATGAGTGAACGGCGGAGTAGACTCGAAGGGCCGAATGGCCTAATTCTGCTCCTATGACTAGTGAACTTATGAATGAAGAAAATGTTTGTTTTCAGGTTAAATGAAAGCGAGATTGAGCAGCAGCACTTCAGAGACCATGACCTGTACTCTGATAAATCAGACCGAGAGAATGAGCCTGACCACGAGGAATCCGATAACGATCCACTGGAGAAAAGTGGGAAAAGTGAGGAAAGTGACTCTGACATATCAGAGAAACAGGATGTTCTACCCACTGATCTTGAGCCAATGGACAGCATAAAGGAAACCACTTACGTGGAAGAAGCTCATGAAGAGTTGGGAGAGGTAAGAGGGTCTCATATAATCACGCATTCATACTTTATATAGACTTTAGAGATACAGCGAGTCTACGCTGACCAGCGATCACCCCGTACGCTAGCATTATCCTGCACACTAGGGACAATTTACAATTTACAGCAGCCAATTAACCTACAACCCTGTACGTCTTTGGAGTGTGGAGGAAACTGGAGCACCAGGAGAAAGAACATGCGGTCACAGAGAGAACGTACAAATTCTGTACAGACAGCACCTGTAGTCAGGGTTGAACCCGGGTCTCTGACGCTGTAAGGCAGCAACTCTACTGCTGCGCCACTGTGCCAAATGAAGTTTGATGCTCATGTCAGTGAACGATGCTGTTGCTTTACAGTAGAGTTTTAATGAATTTGTTCAGTAAGTGAGAGGATGCTTGCTTCTGCTGGGAAATTGAATATTTATGAGTGCACGCAGTGCCAACATCAAGTAGTTCAATGTTTGTTACATTCACGTGGGTGCAGAGAGCAGACCTTGCCTGACATAGTGTAATCGAAGCACAGGAGCAAGATGTGCAGAAAAGAACTGCAGCTGCTGGTTTATACCGATCTTATAGTGGTGTACAAAATCATGAGAGGAATAGAGTCTCTTGCCCAGAGTGGGGGAATTGAGGACCAGAGGACATAGGTTCAAGGTGAAGGGGAAAAGATTTAATAGGAATCTGAGAGGTAACTTTTTCACACAGGGTGGTGGGTGTATGGAACAAGCTGCCAGATGAGGTAGTTAAGGCTGAGACTATCCCAACGTTTAAGAAACAGACAGGTAAATGGAAAGAACAGGTTTGGAGGGATATGGACCAAGCGCAGGAAGGTGGGACGAGTGTAGCTGGGACATGTTGGTCGGTGTGGGCAAGTTGGGCTGAAGGGCCTGTTTCCACACTGTATCACTCTATGACTCTATAGACACAAAGTGCTGCAGTAACTCACCGGGTCAGGCGTGTCTCTGGAGAAAACGAGTGGGTGACTATTCGTTCAGACTATTTGAAGAAGGGTCCCGACCCGAAACATCAACCATCCTTTTTCTCCAGACAGGCTGCTTGACCCTCCGAGTTAGTTCAGCACCTTGGTGTCTTATCTTAGAGAGAAACAAGACACTTGGACAGGTACGTGGACAGGAAAGGTTTGGAGGAAAATGGGCCAAATGCAGGCAAACTGGACTAGCTTAGTTCAGGCTACTTGGTAGGCATGGACAATTTGGGACGAAGAATCTTTTCCTGTGCTGTATGACTTTCTGACGAGGACGTCTACTAATCCAAAACTGATCCACTAGTTAGCACCAAACTGTGGGTACATATTAAGGCGGCTAATTGGTCAGATCAGGCAGCACATCTTCCTCACACTGGTGGATTTTAATCTTATTAAAACAACAAACCTTCCGTTTTAGTACTTCCGGGCAGTTTTTTATTTTATCCTGGAGAAAGATTTGATCCTCACACCTCCCCCACCTCCCATGCATCTCAATCTGTTGAATTTCAGGAATTGAGAGAGCAAGTGGTGCTGAAGCTTCAGCTGAAACCGTAGCAGTGGGTGGAGCCCATAGACTCCCTGGATTTGGCCAAGCTCCAGTTAACATGCTGGAAAACTGTAGGCTTACAGCTTCCCAGGGCCAATCTTCTGCAATTTACCCCCATGGGCAGCATAGTGGCACAGCGACAGAGTTACAGCCTTACAACACCAGAGAAATGGGTTCGATCCTGGCTACGGGTGCTGTCTGTATGGAGTTTGTACGTTCTCCCTGTGAACACATGGGTTTTCGCCGGGTGCTCCAGTTTCCTCCCACACTCCAAAGACATGCAGGTTTGTATGTTAATTGGTTTAGGTAAAATTGTAAATTATCCCCAGTGTGTTAGATAGTGCTAGTGTACGTGGTGATCGCTGGTCGGCACGGACTCAGTAGTCCAAATGGCCATATTCCGTGCCGTATCTCTAAAGTCTAAATCAACTAATCCCTACTGTTTTTTGGTTACTTCCCACCTGTTATCAAGCAACTGAACCATCCCATCCCAATGAGAGAACAGTCCTGCCCTACTATCTACCTCATTGGAGACCCTCGGACTTTCTTTTATCAGACTTTACTGGACTTTATCTTGCACTAAACGTTATTCCCTTTATCCTCTATCTGCACACTGTGAACGGCTTGTTTGTCATCATGTATAGTCTTATCGCTGACTGGATAGCGTGCAACACAAAAGCTTTTCACTGCAGCTCAGTACACGTGACAACAATAAACTAGACTAAACTATAATAAGTGAGGAAAAATCATGTATTTTTATTATTGGGACCTTGTCACATATTTGGAAATGAACTATAAATGTAATGTAACATTTCATAAATGTCAATCGTGGTGCAACAGGCATGTCAATCACTTTTCCAGAATTCAATATAATTTTCTACAGGACACAAAGTGCTGGAGTAACTCAGTGGATCAGGCAGCATCTGTGGAGAACGTGGGTAGGTGATGTTTCGGATTGGGGCCCTTCCAACGGCATACGTTTCTACAGGCACATTTTCTCGAATATTCCGCTGAGGCAGCATACAACCCAGTGGCATTCACAGTGTCTTTTCCAGTTTTAACTCGCCCACACCCTCTGTGTTATCCTTCCATCCTTCCAGTTTTTTCTCCCTTTGTTCACCTCCCCTCTCCATCGGATTGCACCTATCGTACTCCGTCCCACCACCCACCCACGGGCCTCCATCTGGCTCTGCATCCCCCTCCCCACCTGTATCCACCTTTCACTCATCAGCATTCCACCGTCCCGTCCCACCCCCCTTCCCATATTGCTATAGGCTGGCAAAGTTTCCTCTTCCCTCTCAGTCGATGCAGGATAAAGACACAAAACAATGATTAATACTTTTCTTGCCTCCATTGATGCTGCTTGACCTGCTGAGTTTTTCCACAGTTCCGACTTTTGTGCCACATTCCAGCATCTGTGTTCTATTTAGTCTTCATACAGTTTAGCAAATGCTGCTGACATTCATGTTTTTATTTTCTGGAAATTGTTACTTACACCAAAAAATGGTAAAATCTAAACACTTTTTTCCTCATGCTTTCTTCCTCTCCCAATCAATCACCTCCCACTAATACTAACCATCAATCCTTTCTCTCCCTTAAAAAAAAATCCAGGCAGGTGAGGAATCTCAGATGGAAGTCGTATCCGACGAGAACAAAAGTCTGATTTGGACTCTGCTGAAGCAAGTTCGGCCAGGAATGGACCTCTCCAAAGTTGTGCTGCCCACATTTATCTTGGAGCCTCGTTCTTTCTTAGACAAGCTGTCAGATTACTACTATCATGCGGACATTCTATCAGAGTGAGTGCGCTTCCCTTATATTTGTGTTGTCTACCCCCTCCTCCCTCTCTCCTACCCATCGCACACTCCTTGCCAGGCTCAAATTGGTTTAGTTTAATTTAAAGATACAGCGTGGAAACAGGCCCTTCGGCCCACCGAGTTTGCGTCGACCAGCGATCCCCGTACACTAATTGTATTCTACAGACTAGTGGCAATTTTACAGAGGCGGATTAACCTATAAACCTGCATGTCTTTGGAATGTGGGAGGAAACCGGAGCACCCGGTTACAGGCAGAACATGCAGACTCTGTACAGATAGCACTCATTGTCAGGATTGAGCTCTGGTCTCTGTCGCTGTAAGGCGGCAGCTCACCCACCACTGTGACACCTCAGCTGATTGCCTTTTCCTTTATTATCCCAGCCCCTCAAAACCTTCTAGTATTGTTTTATTTTCCTGAACAGATAACACCGAAGCATTAGAAGTATTTTTTTAAGAGTGCAAAGGGAATCAGGAAATAGAAGACCCTTCTCCAGACTCTCGACCCGAAACGTCACCTTTTCTCCAGAGATGCAGTCTGACCCGCTGAGTTACTCCAGCGTTTTGTGTCTATCTTCGGTGTAAACCAGCATCTGCAGTTCCTTCCTACACAAAGGGAATCAGGAGATGTGTGGATAGAAAGAGTGATGTTGATGCACTGGAGATTGCAACCTTCACGTGGTCCACCCTGTTTCGACTAATGCAATCAACCCAACGTGCACAAACAAATAGATGTAGTGTTTTGGTGTCTACAACTTTCGGCTGTGCACACCACATGCAAGAAGAAGACTGGATCATCAGTCATTTTATTGAATAAGTTGGTTCACTTGATCTAATGGCCTTTTCCTACTTCTACTTTTTCTTTAAGTTGCATCTTTTAAGGTGAGATTTTTGAGTTTCCAGCAGGGTCTCTGGAGATTTTTGCCTGGGATTTCTATTCTCCCAATTCATGACCCGCCCTGATCAATGAGCACCAATGACAATAGTGGTCGATCTGAAACAATTGCAGCCATTACACTATGACTTAACCGTGGGGCCAGCCTTCACCTCTCTGTACTTTTAATTTTAAGCAGAAGTTAATCATAAAACCTTCTGGTGGATAACACATAGCCAGTTATAGAATTTGGTATTTAGTCAGAGGGTAGTGAATTTGTGGAATTCATTGCGACATAAGGCTGTGGAGACCAAGTCAATGAATATTTTTTAAGGCAGAGATTGACTGATTCTTGATTAGTACGGGTGTCATGGATTATGGGGGGAAGGGAGGAGAATGGAGTTAAGAGGGAAAGACCAATCAGCCAGGATTGAATGGCGGAGTAGAATTGATGGCCAAATGTCCTAATTCTGCACCTGGAACCTATGGTTAGTAAGTTCAAACACTTCTCTTCATACACTCTGGGCTAATGAATTATCAGGCTGATACAAGAGCAAAACCAAATTATGGTGCATGCTTTTTAAAATAATTCACATTTAGTGAATCTGTTTTGTGCATGTCGTCTTTTTGCGATATTTGACTGGCATCAAGCTGAAGTGTTTGTCTTGCAGTGCGGCTGCAGAGGAAAACCCTTACAGACGTTTGAAGAAAGTTGTGAGATGGTACTTGTCTGGCTTCTACAAAAAACCAAAGGTTCGTTTTCCAAAGTGAAATGTTGTCATTGTTAAATAACAACTCTTTCCAATGTCTCTTGTCTCAAGAAATATTCAGATTGGTTTATTATTTCCGTGTGGAGTGCAATACGGTGAAAAAGGTTTGTTTGTGTCCTATCCAGTCAAATCATATTGTGCGTTAGTGCAACCAAGCCGTACACAACTATAACAGATATTGTAAAGAGAAAAATACCAGTCCAATATACTGCGTTATGGCGTTGTAGATTTACAGTTACAAAGAAAGTGCAGATTTTTTTTAAGTGCAGGGAACTTAAGTTGAAAGGTTGGAAGAGCAGGACTGCCCCCTAGTTTACGTACAGTCTGATAACAGTGGGGAAGAGGCTGGTCCTGAAAATGGTGGTACGTGCTTTCAAACTTTTGTATCTTCTGCCTGATGAGGGGAGAAGAGGGAAAAACTACAGTGTAAATATAACCAGACTAACTGCGAAACATTTTGTTTTGGAGAAAGTAAAAAATATCCATTTGTCTATCATTTTTCAAGTCCTCACTACATTCCTCAGTATTTTTACGAATAGAATATTTTGGGTTTGGGTTGTTAAGTAGACAAATAAGGCAGTCCATTTGCACACAGTAAGCCCCATAAATGATGTAATTATCCATTCATTTTTCACGACGGTGATAGAAAAGGGAATATTCATGGTTAAGCTTCTTTTAAATAATATACGCAACTCATTCATCCAAAATGCCTCAATGACTCGCTTTCGTCCATAACTGAGATCATATGTCTGGTTACTGCAAAATCTGCTGATTACATCTAAGGTGCTGCCAATTGCGAAAACATTTTGTCTATTCTTTAAAATATTTAGAATATCAGCTACAAATTAGCGTCACGATTATTGACAATGCAAATTTCTAGCTTGGCAGCACTTTCAACAAGAACATATCCCTTTCATCTCACATAATTGTTCTCCCAGTGATATGGCTACGAGCTTTTATCCTTAAATTCTCTTTAGGTTTTGTGGTTCAGTTGTTGGTTTCAAAAGTATTTTTATTTCTATGATAAGGGCCTGAAGAAGCCATACAATCCAATTATTGGTGAAACTTTCCGGTGCATGTGGATTCATCCAAAAGCAAACAGCAGGACCTTTTACATTGCAGAACAGGTATGAGTAAAGATTCATTTGTCAGAGACTGTTATTGACTTGCTTCTTTTTGCACCTTATACAATCTTTAACCTGTTCATTGCCAAGTTTTTTTTCCACTATTGGCCATGACCCGAGTATACTCGAGGGTGGCACTGAACAGGTTAAAGCAATACATTTTAAGGTCTCCTTTACTCTCCTTCATCATCCACAGGAACAGATGTTATTGAAGAGTTAAGGAGTTTTAACTCCTGTCCCACAGTGACATCTTTTCATTCTAGCTATCAGTCAATTGTTGGCGAGTCATGGAGCTGTGCAGCATGGAAACAAGCCCTTCAGTCCACCCTGTCCATGCTGACCCAAGTTTACATTTGCCTGCATGTGGCCCATTGCCCTCTATACCCTTGTTATTCACGCATTTGTCCAAATGTCTTCTAAATGTCATTATTGTGTCCACTTCTATAGCTTCCTCTGGCAGTTCATTTCAGATAGGGACTACCCTCTGAATGGAAAAACTTGCTGCTAAGCTCTCGTTTAAATCTCTCTACTCTCACCTTAAACCTATGCCCTTTAGTTTTACAATCCTCTACCCTGTGCAAAAGACAGTGAACATTCACTTTATCCATGCGCCTCGTGATCTTGTACCTCAATTAGATCGCCCTTCGACCTCCTACGTTCCAAAGAAAAAAATCCCAGCCTGTCCAACCTCTCCTTTTAACTCAAACCCACAAGCCCAAGCAACACATCCTGGTGACACTCCACCACCCCTTTTCCATCTTAATGACATATTTCCTGTACCTGGGCAACCAGAACTGCACACTGTGCTCCAAGTGTGGTCTCAGCAACGATTCTTTCTGAATGTAGTCCCAAACTTGATGTTGATTTATACTCGGGTAATTTTGCTACTGACTGAATTACCTTCTACATAATAGGTGTCCCATCATCCTCCCGTATCTGCATTCTATGTAAGTAATAGAAAGGATGGGTTCTGTGTCTGTGGGAGCATCATGGCCAAGTCTAAGTTTTATGGTGAGTTTTTCTTCCCTAAATATGCAGTTAAATTATAAACTGTTAATAATAATTGTTTACCGTGTTTTACGATGCTGGAGGTTAGCATTTAGTGTTTACAGTGAAACGTGGAACGGACCTTGTTTTATGAAGCTGTTAGGGAAGACCTTAGATTGAAAGATAGACACAAAATACTGGAGTAACTCGGCAGCTCAGGCGGCAACTCTGGAGAAAATGGATAGATGATGTTTTGGGTCTGGACCCTTCTTCAGACCATATTGTAGTAGGGAGAGTGGGGAGAAAAAACTGGAAGCAAAGAAAAAACAGGACATGTCGGGGCCGGCAACAGATGACCTTAAGCAAGGAGGTTTCCTGATAAGCTGCCTGTTTGCTCGAGGTCTACAGTTCGCAACAATACATCCCTCTTGGGTTCATACATCTCTAACCAACAGGCAGCCTATCAGGTGACCTCCTTGCCTGAGGTCATCTGTTTACAACCCTGATTTGTCCTGTTTTATTTCTATGCTTCCAGTTTTTTTCCCCCACTCTCCGAACTGCAATTAGTCTGAAGAAGAGTCCTGACCTGAAACATCACCTGTCCATTATCTCCAGAGATGCTGTCTGACTCGTTGAGTCACTCCAGCATTTTGGTCTATAAACCAACATCTGCAGTTCATTTTTATTCCCTTGGTTTCAATCCACGCTTGGACTCATAATTGAGTGTGGAGAATAAATTGAAAGTTTACTACAGTATCTACGAATGAGGGAAAACTCGTATTAAGAAATCGCGTTTAGCTCAACTGGAGCGTCCAACTCCGTTGCTTTAGCGCAGAAGGTGAGACATTCTGTACATGTCTCATATAGATGCCCCTCAACAACATACGGTGAAATTCCCTGTGGCCAGTGTCTGAGATGGGTTGAAAGTCCACATGGGGAGGTAGGTGGGAAGCTGGTGTGGTGCAGTGTGGATAAATGACAGAAAACACAGGCCTCTTGAGTAAGGTGAACTTACAGCAAAAGTAACGGGGAAATCTCAATAACCAAATAATACGTTTTCTTTCCGCGATGACTCAGGAAACTCGTTATCGGCTTTATTGGATGGCGAAGCAAGACTTTCTTTCCTCAGCCGAGGGGAAGATTACATAATGAACATGCCCTATGCTCATTGCAAAGGTACCATTTCTAATTAATTGTGTTAAAGTTACATTTATTCCTGGAATAAAATAATTATAGCATGGTAACTCTCACTTCAAGATTTTGGCTGGTCATAGGTGAGCACAGGACAGGGGGAGTTTTAATAGGCGGATAGTTGGATAAAGGCCAGAGATTAACACACACAAAGTGTGAGATAAACGGATTAAAGAGTTGCGAATTGTGAAGCTTGAGGATTGACAAGGTATAAGTTGTTTAGGAATGTAGGTGGAGATGGATGGGAGGGGAAAGAGCTGTAAAGTTAGCCAGGGCTCAGGGGAGGGAGAAAGGGCGTGTATGGGCCAGAGGGGGGGGGGGGGTGAAAGGGGGAGGGGAGGGTGTTTTGTTGAGGTTAACTGAAGTTGGAGAATTCGATGTTCATACCATTGGGGTTGTGAGCTGCCCAAACGGAATGTGAGGTGCTGTTCCTCCAGTTTGCGTGTGGCCTCACTCTGGCAGAAAGAAGCCCAGGACAGAAAGGTCAGTATGGGAATGGGAAGGGTAGTTAGTTTAGTTTATTGTCACATGTACCGAGGTAGAGTGAAAAGCTGTTTGTTGCGTGCTATGCAGTTAGCAGACGACTATACATGATTACAATCGAGCCGTCCACAGTGTGCAGATATAGGATAAGGGGAATAACGTTTAGTGCATGATAAAGATCAGTAAAGCCTGATGAAAGATAGTCTCCAATGAAGTAGATGAGAGGTCAGAAACGCTCTCTTGTTGGTAATAGGGTGGTTCAGTTGCCTGATAACAGCTTGGAACTGTCTCAGTATCTGATCCTTGAATCTAAAATGGTTAGCAACTGGGAGATCCTGTGGGCCTTGGCGGACTGAGCGCAAGTGTTTGGCAAAACAGGCACAGAGTCTACGCTTGGTCTCGCCCAATGTTTCTGGTGGTTGACTATTCACATCATTGGATCTGAGGTTTGCAAATAATTGAAAACATGGGCGTGAACTGGTCATTCCTCAACGATTCCATCATGGAATTCAGGCAATGCAGAGCTGCTGCTCGGTTATAGAGCTATAATAACGATGTAAATTTATGTCTCCTGTGTAATACTAAAGCTCCTCCAGTTTAGTTTAGAGATACAGTACAAGGTGGAAACGGGCACTTCGGCCGATGAGTCCGTGCCGACCATCAATCACCCACAAACCAGTTCTATGTTATCCCAGTTTCTCATCCAACACACTAGGAGCAATTTACAGAGCCAATTAACCTACAAACCATTGGAATGTGGGAAGCATCTGGAGCATCCGGAGAAAACCCACTTGGTCACAGGGAGAATGTACCAACTCCGTACCGACAGCACCCATTGTCAGGATCGAACCCGGGTCTCTGCCGCTCTAAGGCAGCAACTCTATCACCGTGCCATTGTGCCGCCCATGTATTGTTAACAATGTGTCTTGGGTATGCACTAGAGCCAATAGGCATAAGAGCATTTAACTTACTTAAGGTTTTCCCATAAATTATTAACAGGAATTGTTTATGGTCCAATGACTCTTGAACTCGGAGGTCATGTTAACATCACCTGTGAGAAGACGGGATACAGGGCAATACTTGAGTTCAAGCTGAAGGTTAGTTGACAGTTTCCTTCACTTTAGTTCAGAATACATTTGGATATTTTCTTGTAATTTAACTCTAAATGTTAGCAAATCAATTTTCTGTTTGGAAATTAAGGGGGAAAAAAGTAAAACTTGTATTTACATCTTCCATTCAGAGGGCACGAGACAGTGTTATCTAGAAGTAATGCTGTAAGCAGACGTTAGAACCATGATTCCAGCTGGCTAAACTAGTCATGCAATCCCATCTGATAGTAGAAACAAGGCATTGCATGGTCAGTTTGTCATTTTGAATTTCACTTTGTAGTTTAGTTTAGAGATATAACGTGGAAACGGACCCTTCACACATTGAGTTCGCACCAATCATCAATCTCCTGTTCACACTTGTTCCATCCTACCACAAAGGACAATTTACAGAAGGCAATCACCCTACAAATCTACACGTCTTAGGGATGGATGAGGAAACTAGAGCACCCGGAGAATACCCACGTGGTCACAGGGAGAATGTACAAACTCCACACAGACAGCTCCCGTCGACAGGATCAAACCTGGGTCGCTGTCGCAGTAAGGCAGCAACTCTACCGCTGCGCCACCGTGCTGCCTGTCCACCCACTGTTTTGCAACATTTCAGTTTAATGGCAACATCTGTGTAGAAAGGAAGGATAGTTGGGAGTTTCAGTTTTCCATAAACTGTCTTTTGGGATTTTTGTTCCAGATTACCCAGAAATACATCCTTGATCAATAGTGCTCAATGTTTTCTATAAGGTGGAGTGAATTTCAGAAGCAGAGGACAATGCAGTGATACATCTGTTTAGTGCTTCTAAAAGTAAAGTAACACAGTTTAGTGCTTCTTACTGAAACGATAAGAAAGCTGATGGGAGGTTTGGAAGGGTTAGCTCATTAAACCAATGGCCTTCACTTGCCCTGTATGATGTGTATTTGCACGAAAATAATGTACTTTGGCATATAACCATATAACCATAACAGCACGGAAACAGGCCATCTCGGCCCTTCAAGTCCGTGCCGAACATTTAAATTTTTTTTTTTTAATTTTTTTTTATTTTTTAATTAAAAATAAAATACTTCCCCTAGTCCCATCTACCTGCACTCAGACCATAACCCTCCATTCCTTCCCGTCCATATACCCATCCAATCTATTTTTAAAGGATAACATCGAACCTGCCTCCACCACTTCCACTGGAAGCTCATTCCACACAGCTACCACTCTCTGAGTAAAGAAGTTCCCCTAATGTTCCCCCTAAACTTCTGTCCCTTAATTCTCAAGTCATGTCCCCTTGTTTGAATCTTCCCTACTCTCAATGGGAAAAGCTTATCCACGTCCACTCTGTCTAACCCGCTCATAATTTTAAAGACCTCTATCAAGTCCCCTCTTAACCTTCTGCGCTCCAAAGAATAAAGCCCTAACTTGTTCAACCTTTCTCTGTAACTTAGTTGCTGAAACCCAGGCAACATTCTAGTAAATCTCCTCTGTACTCTCTCTATTTTGTTGACATCCTTCCTATAATTAGGCGACCAAAATTGTACTCCATACTCCAGAATTGGCCTCACCAATGCCTTGTACAATTTTAACATTACATCCCAACTTCTATATTCAATGCTCTGATTTATAAAGGCCAGCACACCAAAAGCTTTCTTTACCACCCTATCTACATGAGATTCCACCTTCAGGGAACTATGCACAGTTATTCCTAGATCCCTCTGTTCAACTGCATTCCTCAATTCGCTACCATTTACCGTGTACGTCCTATTTTGATTTGTCCTGCCGAGATGTAGCACCTCACATTTGTCAGCATTAAACTCCATCTGCCATCTTTCAGCCCACTCTTCCAAATGGCCTAAATCTCTCTGTAGACTTTGAAAATCTACTTCATTATCCACAACACCACCTATCTTAGTATCATCTGCATACTTACTAATCCAATTTTCCACACCTTCATCCAGATCATTGATGTACATGACAAACAACAGTGGACCCAACACAGACCCCTGAGGCACCCCACTAGTCACCGGCCTCCAACCTGACAACAGCCATCCACCATTACTCTCTGGCATCTCCCATTCAGCCACTGTTGAATCCATCTTGCTACTCCACCATTAATACCCAACAATTGAATCTTCTTAACCAACCTTCCATGAGGAACCTTGTCAAAGGCCTTACTGAAGTCCATATAGACAACATCCACTGCTTTACCCTCATCAATTTCCCTAGTAACCTCTTCGAAAAATTCAAGAAGATTAGTCAAGCATGACCTTCCAGGCACAAATCCATGTTGACTGTTCCTAATCAGACCCTGCTTATCCAGATGCTTATATATATTATCTTTAAGTATCCTTTCCATTAATTTGCCCACCACTGACGTCAAACTAACAGGTCTATAATTGCTAGGTTTACTCTTCGAACCCTTTTTAAACAACGGAACAACATGCGCAGTACGCCATCCTCCGGCACTATTCCCGTTTCTAATGACATTTGAAATATTTCTGTCATAGCCCCTGCTATTTCTACACTAACTTCCCTCAATGTCCTAGGGAATATCCTAATGAAACAAATGATTGCTGAGAGTCTCTGACTCAACCCTACTGAAGTGTGGAAGTTGGCAGTATTATATCAACTCTGATTTCTCTGCACAAAAATATATATAATGCCATGGTTTTTCCTTCAGTATAATCAATAATTGTATTGTCTCCAGCCATTCTTAGGCAGCAACAATAATGTTAACCAGATTTTTGGAAAGATCAAGCTGGGATCAGAGGTTTTAGCCAACCTGGAAGGACATTGGGTGAGTAGTGTGTATGAGTAAGTGAGAATGAGTAAGTACACAGATGGGAGAGAATTTGTGCAATTGATATTCATTGGAACGAATATGGTTCAATGGTACTTTATTGTCACAGGTATTTTGCTGCAACGAAATTTCTTTTTTGCATACAGTTTAGTAAAAATCTTACAATGCATAGGCACATTCATACATATATAGAAGAGTGTAAGAATAATGGATTGCACTGAGCTAGTACACAAGAGTCACCACGTCTCCAGTATCATCTTGTACCCTTCAAGTTCGGAGTAGTTAAAAATGTATTCACTTGGCAATAAAGGCCCGTTGTCCTGGCGACAGCAGTGGGTCGGAGCGGCAAGGTCGGCCTAGCCAGGCGACGTTGTCCATGTCCTCCACCACTCTGTGCCACTGCAGGTCACGTCTGATCTGCGCACACAGCCTCTTGGAGCGCCGCCTGATCTAATTGAGCCCCCGACTGCTGCAGGGCCTTCAACAGCCCATCAATCTGGACATCACGACCGTGAACGCGCTGTCCCTCACCTCACACGGCCACCGCTCAGCCTCCCGCAGCCAACCTCAGAACTGCCTGAGCGCTTCCTGTGTGCGGGAGGTGAGCCCCCAGCCCCCTCATTTGAAGGATTGTGAAACTCAGCAGAAAGCAGATATTCTCAAAAATGTGATTTGTGATTATTTGGAAGAGTTCAAATCAAATGAGTTAAGTTTGGTTTCAAAGGTCTTTTATTGTCACGTGTACCAATTAAGGTACAGTGATATGCGAATTACCATTCAGCCATACAAAAAAAAAAGCAACAAGACACACAACTACATAAAAATTAACATAAACATCCACCACAGCGGATTCCCCACATTCCTCACTGTGATGGAAGGCAATAAAGTCCAATCTTCTTCCTCTTTATTCTCCCGCGGTCGGGGCAGTCAAACCATCCGTAGGGGCGATCGAAGCTCCCGCAGCCAGTGGTCGAAGCTCCTGCAGCTTGGAGACCGCGAGCTACACGGTGTTAAAGTCCGCAGGCTCCCGCGGTTGGAGCTCGGACGTCGATCTGTGGCAAAGGGATCGCGAGCTCCAGGATGGTAAGTCCGCAGCTCCCAAATCGATCTCCAGCAAAGGCCACCAACTCCTCAATGTTAGGCCGCAGTGCGGGCGGAGATACGATACGGAAAAAAAATCGCATCTCCGTCGAGGTAAGAGATTTAATAAATGTTTCCCCCACCCCCCACTCCCACATAAAACAAGCTAAAGAACACTTAAAAACATACATTTAATACATACTATTAAAACAACAAAGAAGGGACAGACAGACAGACTGTTGGCGAGGCAGCCATTGCTGGCGCCACCCGGTGGAAGGAATTGTCACGTGTACCAAGGTACATTAAAAAGCTTTTGTTGCGTGCTAGCTAGTCAGCGGAAAGACATTACATGATTATAATCGAGCCATCCACAGTGTACAGATACATGATAAAGGGAATAATGTTTAATGCAAGTTAAAGTCCAATTAAAAATAGTCCAAGGGTCTCCAATGAGATAGATGGCAGCTCAGGACCACTCTCTAATTGTTGATAATGTGGTTCAGTTGCCTGATAACAGCTGGGAAGGAACTGTCCCTGAATCTGAAGGTATGCATTTTCACACTTCTGTACCTCTTGCCTGATGAGAGAGGGGAGTGAGGCTTGTCCTTGATTATGCTGGTGGCCTTGCAGGAAGTGCAGATGGAGTCAATGAATGGGAGGTAGGTTTGTGTGATGGTCTGGGCTGCGTCCGCAATTCTCTGTCATTTCTTGCGATCTTGGACTAATTTAAAGCTACTTCATAATATTTGTTACATTTTTGTAAGTATGTTTTTTGAGATGATTAATTAATTATTTTCCATTTTCTTCTTTAATCTACAGGACGGTGAAGTGATTATCAATGATAAAAAGACAGGACTATCAGAAATATTCTGGAACCCTACATCTGACATCCGACAACAGAGATTAACACGGTGCACTGTCCTCTTTGATGAGCAGGAGAGCATGGAATCAGAAAAGTGAGGTCCTTTTCTTTCCATTCATCTCCCTTTAACATTTTAAGTTTCTGCTAAATCTCTTGCTTTATATTTCGTCATTGCGTATAATGTTCAAGAAGGAACTGCAGATGCTGAAAAATCGAAGGTAGACAAAATTGCTGGAGAAACTCAGCGGGTATGGCAGCATCTATGAAGCGAAGGAAATAGGCAACGTTTCGGTCAGTCTGAAGAAGGGTTTCGGCCCGAAACGTTGCCTATTTCCTTCGCTGTTACGTTCAAGAACATGCTGCCTGCGGAGATAGTGGAGGCAGGTTCTAGTATTTCAGTGTCTAGATTGAACCCTTGAATTCTGAAGTTAAGGACCAAATTTTGGTCAATGGGACAGACATAAAATGCTGGAGTAACTCAGTGAGTCAGTCAGCATCTCTGAAGAACATGGAGAGGTGAGATTTCGGATTGGGATTCTTCTTCAGAATGAAGAAAACTTTGAGTCTGAAGATGGGTCTATCTTTGGTATAAACCAACATCTGCAGTTCATTTTTATTTCTGGTAAATGGGATTAGTTTTGAAAGGTTCTTCATGATCAGCTTATGATCTTCATGATCAGAACCACGTCACAGTGCATGGTTGAAATTGCACTGTGATGTGTCTTCAATTTTCCATTCATTGAGAAAATGCACATCAACCTTGAGATGTTCTGATACAGTTAAAGTTTCATCGTTGTTTTAAAGGCACGTTGAAATCAGGAGATGCAACACCTTGATGTTGAATTAGGTGCGTTGTTCCATTCTGTCAACCTATAGATATGGGTGGATCTACCAAACTATATAAAACGAACACCTGAACACTCGTTCTATCGCACACACTAGGGACAATTTACAGAAGCCAAATTGCAGTGCCCTCCATAATGTTTGGGACAATGACCCATCATTTAGTTATTTGCCTCTGGACTCCACAATTTGAGATTTGTAATAGAAAAAAAATCACATGTGGTTAAAGTGCACATTGTCACATTTTATTAAAGACCATTTTTATACAATTTGGTTTCACCATATAGAAATTACAGCTGTGTTTATACAAAGTCCCCCCCATTTCAGGGCACCATAATGTTTGGGACACATGGCTTCACATGCGTTTGTAATTGCTCAGGTGTGTTTAATTGCCTCCTTAATGCAGGCATAAGAGAGCTCTCAGTACCTAGTCTTTCCTCCAGTCTTTCCATCACCTTTGGAAACTTTTATTGCTGTTTATCAACATGAGGACCAAAGTTGTGCCAATGAAAGTCAAAGATGCCATTATCAGACTAAGAAACAAAAAAAAAAACTGTTAGAGACATCAGCCAAACCGTACGCTTACCAAAATCGACTATTTGGAATATAATTAAGAGAGCTATAATTAAGAAGAAAGAGCACTGGTGAGCTTACTAATCACAAAGGGACTGGCAGGCCAAGGAAGACCTCCACAGCTGATGACAGAAGAATTTTCTCTATAATAAAGAAAAAAACAAACAAACACCTGTCCGACAGATCAGAAACACTGAGTCAGGAGTCAGGTGTGGATTTGTCAATGACAACTGTCCGCAGAAGACTTTATCAACAGAAATACAGAGGCTACACTGCAAGATGCAAACCACTGGTTAGCCACAAAAATAGGATGGCCGGGTTACAGTTTGCCACGAAGTACTTAAAAGAACAACCACAGTTCTGGAAAAAGGGTCTTGTGGACAGATAAGACGAAGATTAACTTATATCAGAATGATGGCAAGAGGAAAGTATGGAGAAGAGAAGGAACTGCCCAAGATCCAAAGCATACCACCTCATCTGTGAAACACGGTGGTGGGGGGTGTTATAGCCTGGGCATGCATGGATGCTGAAGATACGGGCTCACTTATCTTCATTGATGATACAACTGCTGATGGAAGTAGCATAATGAATTCTGAAGTGTATAGACACATCCTATCTGCTCAGTTCAAACAAATGCCTCAAAACTCATTGACCGGCGGTTCATTTTACAGCAAGACAATGATTCCAAACATACTGCTAAAGCAACAAAGGAATTTTTCAAAGCTAAAAAATGGTAAATTCTTGAGTGGCCAAGTCAATCACCCGATCTGAACCCAATTGAACATGTCTTTTATATGTTGAAGAGAAAACTGAAGGGGACTTGCCTCCAAAACAAGCATAAGCTAAAGATGGCAGCAATACAGGCCTGGCAGAGCATCACCATAGAAGACACCCAGCAACTGGTGATGTCCATGAATCACAGACTTCAAGCAGTCATTGCATGCAAAGGATATGCAACAAAATATTAAACATGACTACTTTCATTTACATGACATGTTTGTGTCCCAAACATTATGGTGCCCTGAAATGGGGGGACTATGTATAAACACTGCTGTAATTTCTACATGGTGAAACCAAAATGTATTAAAATGGCCTTTATTAAAATCTAACAATGCACTTTAACCACATGTGATTTTTTTCTATTACAAATCTCAAATTGTGGAGCACAGAGGCAAATAAATAAATGATGGGTCTTTGTCCCAAACATTATGGAGGGCACTGTGACCTACTATACTGCATACCTTTGGAATGTGGGAGGAAACGGGAGCACACAATGAAAACCCACGCGACCACAGGGAGAATGTACAGACTCCATACAGACAGCACCCATAGTCAAGATTGAACCCGGGTCTCTGGTGCTGTAAGGCAGAAACTCTGCCGCTGCAACACTGTGTTGCGCTTATACTCTGAGCTTCAAGTGAACAAGGAATTTCATTGCACCCTGGTGCATATGACAATACACTAATCTGAATCTGAATGGATGCCGGATACTTTAAAATTCATCTGCCTTTCAATTTCATCAGGCTTTCTATGTGGAAAACCTTAAAGGAGGACCTGTCCTACATATTTCACCAGCAGAAGTAACATGGTAGCATTCAATTCAAACCTCGAAGCAAGCTGTCCCAAAACGTGGTATAAATTTTCCACAGCAATTAATAGCGGTGAGCACCCACATTGAAAGCCAGTTCACTTTATTTTGCAAGTATCAGGAAATTGCATAATTATATGGGTAAGAATTTCTCCTAATGATTTGAAAGTGTTAGCCTCAATATCTTCCTGTAGTTACTGGCTTGACGCCTCATTGAAGCTTAAACTGAGCACGAGTGCAGGAAGGTGAAGGGCTGGGTGATTGAATCCTTTAACGATGATAAATTAGCTTCACTGACGTGTAACAGTGGCAGATTTGCAGCATAAATCTGGACTTAATCCTGACTTGACTCTCAGGACCAGCAAACCAAGAAGGAGCTTTGCACTGCTCTGCAACACTGGCCTAGCATCACACCATCCTTTTTTATACTGACTTTTACTGGTCACTGCTTCCGGTTAACAAGGGTTAATTAAAATAAATGGGTGCAGGCAGTGGTGTCAGATTCTTTTCCAAGATTACACCCAGTTTCCTGCCAGATATAAAGGAACCAAAAAAAAAATCTACAGATGCTGGAAACCAAAATAAAAACATAAAGAGGTGAAAATACTCAGCAAAACATGCAGTATCCTTGGAGAGGGTTAGCGATCACGATGAATTATCTGTGATGAATTTATTGCCCTTCTCTCTTCACAGATGTTGCCTGACCTGCATTACTTTTTTACTTGAAGTGTGCTGCTCATTTGGAACTAACATCAATCTCCACAGCTGGAGCAAGAGAATTCACATGATTCCTTGTCCACAATAAGATTAGCTGAATTACCTCACTGTTGACTCATGCAATAGGTTCCAGCCAAGGTGGAAGGGAGAAAAAGAAATGGTCAGGACAGCAGGCATCCTTGATAATACTTCCAGCCTGCTTGAAGCAATGCACAATTAAGATAGATTGAATGGAGGGAAGTGATGAACCTGCAATGGACTGGGCTGTATTCACCACTCTACAGGTTCCGGCTGTCAAACTGTCCTGGCATGATACAGTTGCCATACCAGGCTGACAGACATCATGCCAGAATACTTTCTCGAGCACATCTGTAAAAGTTCAACAGATTCATCAGATACATACTGAATCTTCTCAGACATTCAGAAAGCAAATACACCAATGCTTTGTTGATGTCTGTGTCATTGTGAAGGGGCCAGGTTAAGTTGCGGTTGATGTGGAAGCCGAGGAACTTGAGGCTGTCGACCATCTCTCCAGTGGTTCTGTTGAGATAGTGTTCACCCTCCCACCAACCGCCAACCCAACTTCTTCAGGCAACCAAACTCTTTTGTCTTACTGACATTAAGGACTAGATTGTTGCTCTGACACCAATACTCAACCTTCCCAACCTCTGTCTGTACTCTGCCTCATCATCGTTGATTTGGCCAACAGTGGTGACATCAGCGTCCTTAATGATAGAGTTGCCGTTGTTCTGTCGTGGCCCTGTAGGAGGCAGACCAGGGGAATGGAAGCACAAATGCAAGAGCCATTAATTAATTAATTAGATCCAAGGGTGAATATACTGTGGGATTTGCAACTGTTGGAAGCTATCAAGAAAATTGACAAATTCATGATCTCCAATTTATCTTCTTGTAGCCTGTGCACTCTCTCTCTTGCTCGCTCTCTTTCTTGCTCTCTATCTCTCGCTCTCTCGCTCTCTTTCTTGCTCTCTCTCTCTCTCTCTCACTCACACTATCTCTCGCTACACATCTTTTGCACTCGTTTTCTTTGACTACCTTGATGTACTGTACATTTTGACTGGATAACACACAAAACAACGTTTTTCACTGCATTTCAGTACACGTGACAATAATAAGCCAATACCAGATATTCTTTGAAAAGAAAGCTAGATAAGTACGTGGGGGAGCAAGGAGTAGAAGGTTATAAGGTTATCATGGAGCCAGCTTTATGTGGAACGCCAACATGCAGAATGTAGGGGAGAAAGAAGAAAAAAATAATAAACAGAGAATAAGTGGTGGTGGGTTTCTTAAATGTGTATATTTAAAGGCGAGGAGCATTGTAAGAAAGGTGGATGAGCTTAACGCCTGGATTGACACCTGGAAGTATGATGTTGTGGCGATCAGTGAAACATGGTTGCAGGAGGGCTGTGAGTGGAAACTAAATATTCCAGGATTTTGTTGCTTTAGGTGTGATAGAGTTGGAGGGGCAAGAGGTGGGGGTGTTGCATTGCTTGTCAAGGAAGATATTACAGCAGTGCTTTGGCAGGATAGATTAGAGGGCTCGTCTAGGGAGGTTATTTGGGTGGAACTGAGAAATGGGAAAGGGGTAGCAACACTTATAGGGGTGTATTATAGACCGCCAAATGGGGAGCAAGAATTGGAAGAGCAAATATGAAAGGAGATAGCAGATATTAGTAGTAAGCATAAGGTAGTGATTGTGGGAGATTTCAATTTTCCACACATAGACTGGAAAACACATTCTGTAAAAGGGCTGGATGGTTTGGAGTTTGTAAAATGTGTGCAGGATAGTTTTTTGCAGCAATACATAGAGGTACCTACAAGAGAAGGGGCAGTGCTGGACCTCCTGTTAGGAAATGAGACAGGGCAGGTGGCGGAGGTATGCGTTGGGGAGCACTTCGGGTCCAGTGATCACAATACCATTAGTTTCAATATAATTATGGAGAGGGTCAGAACTGGACCTAAGGTTCGGTTGAAAGGAAATAGTAAAAATTGGAAAGAGCCGTGGTTTTCAAGTGAAATTGGACACGGTTCGGAAAAAGAGAGAGATCTACAATAATTATAGGCGGCATGGAGTAATGAGGTGCTGCAGGAGTATAAAGAATGTAAAAAGAATCTTAAGAAAGAAATTAGAAAAGCTAAAAGAAGATATGAGGTTGCTTTGGCAAGTAAGGTGAAAGTAAACCCAAAGGGTTTCTACAGCTATATTAATAGCAAAGGATAACAAGGAATAAAATTGGTCCATTAGACAGTCAGGGTGGACAGCTATCTGCAGAGCCAAAAGAGATGGGGGAGATATTGAACAATTTCTTTTCTTCGGTATTCACCAAGGAGAAGGATATTGAATTATGTGAGGTAAGGGAAACGAGCAGAGTAGCAATGGAAACTATGAGATTCAAAGAAGAGGAAGTGTGGACACTTTTGAAAAATATGAAAACGGATAAGTCTCCAGGTCCTGACAGGATATTCCCTAGGACATTGAGGGAAGTTAGTGTAGAAATAGCAGGGGCTATGACAGAAATATTTCAAATGTCATTAGAAACGGGAATAGTGCCGGAGGATTGGCGTACTGCGCATGTTGTTCCATTGTTTAAAAGGGTTCTAAGAGTAAACCTAGCAATTATAGACCTGTTAGTTTGACGTCAGTGGTGGGCAAATTAATGGAAAGGATACTTAGGGATAATATATATAAGCATCTGGATAAACAGGGTCTGATTAAGAACAGTCAATATGGATTTGTGCCTGGAAGGTCATGTTTGACTAATCTTCTTGAATTTTTCGAAGAGGTTACTAGGGAAATTGATGAGGGTAAAGCAGTGGATGTTGTCTATATGGACTTCAGTAAGGCCTTTGACAAGGTTCCTCATGGAAGGTTGGTTAAGAAGATTCAATTGTTGGGTATTAATGGTGGAGTAGCAAGATGGATTCAACATTGGCTGAATGGGAGATGCCAGAGAGTAATGGTGGATGGCTGTTTGTCAGGTTGGAGGCCGGTGACTGGTGGGGTGCTTCAGGGGTCTGTGTTGGGTCCACTGTTGTTTGTCATGTACATCAATGATCTGGATGATGGTGTGGAAAATTGGATTAGTAAGTATGCAGATGATACTAAGATAGGTGGTGTTGTGAATAATGAAGTAGATTTTCAAAGTCTACAGAGAGATTTAGGCCATTTGGAAGAGTGGGCTGAAAGATGGCAGATGGAGTTTAATGCTGATAAATGTGAGGTGCTACATCTTGGCAGGACAAATCAAATAGGACGTACATGGTAAATGGTAGCGAATTGAGGAATGCAGTTGAACAGAGGGATCTAGTAATAACTGTGCATAGTTCCCTGAAGGTGGAATCTCATGTAAATAGGGTGGTAAAGAAAGCTTTTGGTATGCTGGCCTTTATAAATCAGAGCATTGAGTATAGAAGTTGGGATGTATTGTTAAAATTGTACAAGGCATTGGTGAGGCCAATTCTGGAGTATGGAGTACAATTTTGGTCGCCTAATTATAGGAAGGATGTCAACAAAATAGAGAGTGCAGAGGAGATTTACGAGAATGTTGCCTGGGTTTCAGCAACTAAATTACAGAGAAAGGCTGAACAAGTTAGGTCTTTATTCTTTGGAGCGCAGAAGGTTAAGGGGGGACTTGATAGAGGTCTTTAAAATGATGAGAGGGATAGACAGAGTTGACGTGGATAAGCTTTTCCCATTGAGAGTAGGGAAGATTCAAACAAGAGGACATGACTTGAGAATTAAGGGACAGAAGTTTAGGGGTAACATTAGGGGGAACTTCTTTACTCAGAGAGTAGTAGCTGTGTGGAATGAGCTTCCAGTGGAAGTGGTGGAGGCAGGTTCGATTTTATCATTTAAAAATAGATTGGATGGGTATATGGACGGGAAAGGAATGGAGGGTTATGGTCTGAGTGCAGGTAGATGGGACTAGGGGAGAAAAAGTGTTCGGCATGGACTTGAAGGGCCGAGATGGCCTGTTTCCATGCTGTAATTGTTATATGGTTATATGTTATATGGTTATAACTGAGCAATGTGTTTCTCTACTGCAAATTGATGTAAAACAAACATCTTCTGTATGTAGAAACAAAGAACTGCAGGTGGCGATTTATACCAAAGTTAGACACAAAGTGCTGGAGTAACTCAGCAGGTCTGGCAGCATCTCTGCAGAAAAAGGATGGGTGACATTTTGGGTCGGATCTAAAGAAGGGTCCCGACCTGAAATGTCACCCATCCTTTTTCTCTAGAGATGGAGCCTGACCTGCTGAGTTTCTCCAGCATTTTGTGCTTGCTGTCTCTATGTCATGTTTTTTTTGAGAACAGGCCAAAAGGTCATTTCCTTTTCACTTTTGAGTTGTAGAATTAAAGAACAACTCTGCTACATTTCTGCCTTCGCCTTAAGCGTGCAAAAGCAGAAATCCTGAGTTGTAGCTTCATTCTACATCTCAGAAGTGAAACGGAAATAATCTTTTGGCCTGTTCACGTGCCTTCACTTTCCTGCAGAGTACATGATTAATTAGCTACAGTGTATCGGGATTCCCGCAGGACTGAATAGATAATTCACAATGATCTTACCCTGATCTGTGCGGTCCCATGTAGATATAGTTTTACAGTTATTCCAGTCAGCAGCATAGATGCACAGCCTTTTTATCTTGCTTAAATAATTATACTTTAAGTATTATGATGTCTGGTTAGGGTAGAGTTGCTTACAGCGCCAGACGCCCGGGTTCGATCCTGATTATGGGTGATGTCTGCATGGAGTTTGTACGTCCTTCCTGCTCCGGTTTTCACCAACTCTCCAAAGACGTACAGGTTTGTAGGTTAATTGGCTTCGCTAAACTAAACTAATCATAGTTTCATAATGCTTCACTGCAACAGAAAATCGCACAGGATTTTAAAAGGTGGCTGCTAATACTCCTGCAATATGTGCATATAGAAACAACTTAATTATGTCTTAACTATTCCAGAGAACATCAGAGATTTCCTCTACTATTTAAAGAATATGGAGACCTTGTGGTATTTTAGTTGACAGTCCTTCCTTGTCCAAACACTAAAGCAGATTAACTAGTCTTTTATCCAATAATATTTTGTGGAGGCACAAGGAATTGCAGATGCTGGAATCTTGAGGGAAAACACAAAGTGCTCACATTACTCGGGGGGGGGGGGGGGGGGGTTCATTGACAGATAGGTGGAGTAAGTGACTAAAGGTGAAAAGGGTGTCAGAGATATGGAGTGAAAAGTGCAGCCAGAGGGATGGATATAAATGAAAGGGATGAGGGGTGGGAAATAGTGGGGGAAATGGGTGCACGTCAAGCTGGAACTGGAGGAATAGCACCTCATTTTCCGCATGGGTAGCTCACAACCCAACAGTATGAACAGTGTTCTCCAATTTCAGGTAACACTCTCCCCCTCTCCCTGTCCTGTGCCCCCTATCCCACTGCACACACATTTCTTCCCCTCTGCCTCTGGCTTTACATTTCACTTTCCTTCTCTGCTTATCCGACACCCTATTGTCTCCTTTTCATCTCTAGCCTTTGCCCATCCATCAGCCAGTCAACCCCCCCCCCCCCTTCACCTGTGTCCACCTATCACTTGTCAGGTTTTACTCCACTCCCACCACTTTTCCGGCTTTCTCCCCTCCCTACTGTAATTGGTCTGAAAAAGGGTTCTGATCCAAAATGCCACCACTCCATCCACAGATGCTGCCTGACCCACTGAGTTCTTCCAGCACTTTGTATTTTACTAAAGCAGATGACTTATTCTTTTATCCAACGATAATATGTGGCATCTTGTGCATGTTAGTTCGTTGTTTTGCCAGAGGAGCAAACCTGGGGTTTGGTGAAATTCAGGGTCACCAAAGGGTTTGTTTTTTAACATCAACAATCATAAATCTCTTTCTTGAAAAATATATGTACTATGTTCTATGGAGTGAGAACGTCTGAGATCTAAAGCCATAACTTGCAGATTCCCAATCAGGAGTGTTATCCAATAAGACACAGCAAATGGCCAATGGATCATGTGCAGGCAGAGGAAATTGTGGGGAACATTGATGTGACCTTTCAGATTGGGATCATTCTTCAGTCTGAAGAAGGGCCCTGACCCAAAATGTCATCTATCCAGAAATGCTGCCTGAACCACTGAGTTACTCCAACATTTTGTGTCTATTTTTGTAAAACAGCATCTCCAATTCCCTGTATCTACATCTCAACTTTGCATCATGTTCGGCAGATATTGTGAGTCAAAGAGCCTGTTCCTGTGCTGTTCTGTGTTTTATGTTTTGAGAACAGCCTGTGGTTTAATGAAGTACCAAGGACTTAGAGTCATACAGCGTGGAAACAGACCTTTCGGCCCAACTCGCCCACACCGACCCATCTGTACTAGTCCCACCTGCCTGCGTTTGGCCCTTATTCCTCTGGGCCTGTCCTATTCATGTAGCTGGCTAAATGTTTCTTGAATGTTGACGCTTCTTGAAGGACTTGTTTAATTTTCATTATCTGTCTCTGTCTTCCTTGTGACCATCTCCTTAGACTGTGGCAGCACGTAACGCGAGCGATACACAACAAGGACCAGCATGAAGCCACGAGAGAGAAGTTCGTACTGGAAGAAGCTCAGCGGCAAGCTGCCAAACGGCGGAAATCCAAGGAAGAAGAATGGATGCCTCGCTTGTTTGAACATGATCAGATTACGGGAGAGTGGCAATATAAATACGCAGAGTAAGCCTTCGAATCGTTACTTCTACTCCTTATACACTGGATTATTGGTTAAAGAATGGCATGAATTTCTGTTCTACAATAAAAGTGTGCTGCACAGGCCTTTCCTAAACCATGTACAGAAAAGCATTAGCTCGACCTTTCTGTGGCTGAATTCCATTTCAATTTTAATATCAACAGTATAAAAGTTACTTGTAAATTATGTTATTTTTCTTTACTTCCCTTCGCCATTTGTTGATATTTAAGAGCCTGTCCCACTTGGCCGTCATTTACGCGACAGGCCAGTAGTGACTGACGCGCGACAGTCGCGCGATTGTTGCGCGCGTCATCACCCATCATCATGCGCCTTCAAATATTTTATCTGCTCTGCAAGTAGAATTAGCGTATTGACATCATTTGTTAAGTGAAACATTGATAAAACTATTGTTTGCTGGAAACATTCATTTACTTTTAAACTTTCTGAAATACTCCCAACAAACACAAAATTGTATTCCATTATAGCAGTTTGAGGGTTTGAATCCAGCTTAAGAATTAGTTTGCAAATGTTTTTTAAATGGTGTTAGTAAAATTGTTGGTGGTTATTTTTAAAAAAACTAATTTGGTTACTAGTGTTCTTTTAGGATATAAAATCTGCAATCCTTACATGGATGTTAACTTTTGAAACATCCTTAACTAAGGATGTTTCAAAAATACTTATTAAGGTGTTACTCTGAAGGCATGACACTGAAAGCATTGATGCTTACGGCGTAATTATTTTCTCATTGTGGCTGACTGCGTTTGGGCAGCGAGCGGCGAGCGGCGGCACATGGTTACGCACGGTGACGTAATTATGCGTCACCACACGCTTCACGTACGAGGTCAGGACGCCTGCATGCGACTGCAATACGCCCGCGTGCGTACGCAATACGTCACGCCGGAGGCGCGCAAAGAGTTTGTGCCCTACAAAATTCTGGAGCACCGTGCAATACCGCGCGCAACTCCATACCCCTCTGCGCTACTCCATGCGACCGTCCCGCGCAGCCCACACGCTTCCCGTGCGTCTCAACGCGACGACGAGGTCGCGTAAATGGCGCGCAAATTACGGCCAAGTGGGACAGGCCCTTTAGTCTTCTGTTGTGGAGTTTAGTGCAGCACCTGGTTCATTGGGTCTGTTGTGACTCATTCAAACAGCTTAATTCATAGTCTATATCAAGTCATAGCGTTATACAGCGTGGAAACAGGCCCTTTGGCCCAACTTGCCCAGGCCGACCATGATGCCCCGTCTACATTAGTCCCATCTGACCGTCTCCTTCTAAACATTTCCTATCTATGTGCTTGTCCAAATGTCTCTTAAATGTTGTCCTTGTACCTTACTCACCCTCCTCCAGCAGATTGTTCCACACACCCACCACCCTCTGTGTGAAATGTTGCCCCTCGTGTTCCGACCAAATCTTTCCCCTCTCACCTGACAGCCTCCTGGTTGGTTTGGGCAGTTTGCTCTGTAAAAATCCGCAGGTTCCGCAGTATTTGAGGAGAAGAGAGTTCTCCCAAAGTCTTCACAGACATTCCTTGCTGCACAGTGGTTAACATCTTAAAAGTTCACGTAGCTCAGTGGTTCCGTGGTACTTTATTACCACATGTAACTCGGTGAGATGAAATTATTTTTTCTGCATACAGTTTACACTTTAGGGATACAGTGCGGAAACAGGACATTCGGCCCACCGAGTCCGTGCCGACCAGCAATCACCCGGTACACTAGCACTATCCTACACATGAGGGGCAATTTGCTATTTTACCAAAGCCAATTGACCTACACCCTGTCCGTTCTTAGTAGTCGACACAAAGTGTAATCAAGGATTTTACAGGGTAGGAAATGACTCTGCAAATTGTGTATAAAGCATTTTGAATGTTTCTGGAGACGTGATGAAGTCTACCTGCTTCATGTCTTTTACTTTAATTTTGTTCCCTCCTCTTGGTTTCAGTCATTTTGCAGCATTGCCACAACTGACTTCATCAGATTCAGATTGGTTAATTGTCACATACACCTGGGAGCAATAATATTCTTCAGTTTAGATTAGTTTAGAGACACAGCATGGAAACAGGCCCTTCGGCCCACTAAATCCACCCTGACCATCGATACCCCGTTCACACTAGTTCTATGTTATCCCACTTTCTCATCCACTCCCTGCACACTAGGGGCAATTTACAGAGACCAATTAGCCTACAAACCCGCAGGTCTTTGAGAAAACCTACACGGACCTGGAGGAAACCTACGCGGTCACGGGGAGAGCATGCATACTCCACATAGAGAGTACCAAAGGTCAGGATCGAACCTGGGTCTCTGGCGCTGCGAGGCAGTAGCACTGCCACCTATTCACATGAAACTCACAGAATAAACAGTATACATGCAGTCATGATAAAACATGTAAGTTGTTTATTAAGTTGATGTAAGTACTTTGCCTGAAACTAATTGTGTAGCATATTTTCTTGCATGCAGCACCAGGCCCTGGGATCCACTGAATGACCTCATTCAATATGAGAAAGAAGGTGTCATCCAGTCAAAAGTTTGGCACCGCACTCCAATGGTACGTTCTGCCAGTATAATTAGTCTCAGTAACCAAGGGGCAAGGAAAGACAGTTACAAGCGTCAGGTAGGTTTTAAGATTGAATCATGTAAAACCTATTGTTACTGGTGCCCGTCAACATCTCAAGCAGTTATTTTATCCTCTTCACATTCCCGTCACTCACTCTTACCAATCGGTCAAGAATGAAGTTGGTTTGTTTCATACTATTGGTTTTTCAGATGCTATCCCCCTCCTCCCCCACCCCCCCCCCCCCCCCCCCACTCAGCAAACCTCAAAGGAAATGTACCTCAAAGGGGCTTTCGTCTTCAGAATAAAATAACTCCTGTGGGCTTTTACCTCCTGAATGTTAGTCCTAATGTAAGTGGTATTATCTACAAAGAGAGGTACGGTCATGTTATAAGAGCAGAATGAGGCCCATCGAGTCTCCTCCCCCATTCAATCATGGCTGATCTGTCCTTCCCTCTCAACCCCATTCACCTGCCCTCCCCATAACCCCTGACGCCCTTATCCATGAAGGCAGATGAGATTAATTTAAACTGGCGTTGTGCTCGGCACAGACATTGTGGGCCAAAGGGCCTGTTCCTGAGCCGGACTGTTCTATGTTCCATTTGCAAAATGGGTGCAACATAACAAAAATGTCAGGGTACTTCTTCGGTCCTCAGAATGCCACTGAAGTATGGCAGAGCGTAGATTGTTTAATCTTAGACCTTCTCTCCACCTCCTTCATCATTCCAGCGCCTGCCCAGCCTCCCGTCTCCCTTTCAGAGATCCCCAGTGAAGAGCAGTAGTGCCTTTATTCCACACAATGGGATCTAAACTGTAACACCCAGGGTGGGGTGACTAGTAATGAGTAGTGTTTGTACACAACTGTGGGTAAGAAGCTACATTCTGTACCGAATCACAGAGTGCCCATGTCCCAGCATATTGTCATGTTTCATTTGTGACATTTTACTGAAACATTTTTTAATGTGACTAGTGACTCGTGAATGCTGTACATCATGAAGTTACATACTTTTCTAAATGTTAAAACTTATTTTCCATTCTCAGGGTCTGCACCATTTGTGAGAGACCCGGTTCTTGGATGTCCTTGATAGTATGATAGTGAATTAACTTAAAACTGCTGCAGTCTGTGTGATGAACGTGCGTCCATATTAGCTGTCCAGTTAATAACTCCCAAGATTTAGTCATGCTCCAGTGAAACATTGGCTGGCGTATGTCCAAGCTGAGATGTAGTGTGATTGGGAGGCGGCGATGTGTCCATCCAAACAGCTGCTGCTCTTGTTGTTGTCCTTCCAGATTTTTCAAAATGTTGAGCGGAGCTGAGATTTGACCAATAGCCAAGATAGACACAAAGTTCTGGAGTAACTCAGCGAGTCCAGCAACATCTCTGGAGGAAATGGATGGGTGACATTTCGGGTCAGGACCTTTCTTCAAATTTCAGATTGGCGAATAGCCAACTTGGATTCCCACCTAAGTTAGGTTACAAATCCATGAATCAACAATTAATCAATCTTCGAACTTGCTGCCCAATCAGTAAGCAAGATATAGATTAAAAATAAATGTCCCAGGGCAAACATTCATTGTAAACAATACCTATTCAAACAAGTGTGTCTGACCAAGTGCCTAAACTGCTGGTTTGTCAATATTGACTGATAAATCCTGTGCTATTCTGATTGCGTACTGTGCCCTCCATAATGTTTGGGACAAAGACCCATCATTTATTTATTTGCCTCTGTACTCCACAATTTGAGATTTGTAATAGAAAAAAAATTACTTGTGGTTAAAGTGCACATTGTCAGATTTTATTAAAGGCCATTTTTATACATTTTGGTTTCACCATGTAGAAATTACAGCAGTGTTTATACATATGGTGCATTCAGAAAGTATTCAGACCCCTTCACTTTTTCCACATTTTGTTACGTTACAGCCTTATTCTAAAATGGATTTTAAAAAATATTTCATCAATCTACACGCAATACCCCCTAATAAAAAAGCGAAAACAGGTGTTTAGAAATGTTAGCTATTGGGTTTTAAACACCAGATGGTGATAGTTTAATTTCCTGTGTAAGGAAATCAAATCTTGGCAAATAGATGGTCATCTATATTTTAAAACATTGTAGCCATTAATAAATCAGTTTAAACAAAGAAACATTTTTTGGAATACCTAACAAAGATAAAGTGTTTAGAAACAATGAATCTGATATGATCATCTTAGAGTTGACTTTGGAGCACATAGGTTTAAGGTGAGATGGGAAAGATTTAATAGGGACCTGAGGGACAACATTTTCACACAGAGGGTGGTGGGTATATGGGGAGGAAGTGGTTGAGGCAGGTACAATAACGACAAAGACACTTGGACAAGTACATGGATAGGATAGTTCAGTTCAGTTCAGTTTTATTTGTCATATGTAGGTTAACACAGGGTCAACGGTACAATGAAATGTGTTTGACAAGACAACGGGTCACCTCAGCAATGATATTACAAGGATAAAATTAAGGTTAAAAAAAAGATAAGAAAAGAGGTTAGAGAGTCATAGGCCAAACATCTGCGAATGGGACTAGCTTGGATGGGGCATCTTGGTTGGTATGAACGAGTTGGGCCAAAGGGCCTGTTTCCATGCTGTATGACTCAAGAAAATCATGAGTGGCATAGATTGCCGGAATCTTTCTCCCCAGGCGAGGGTTGTCCAAAACTGGAAGATCCAGGTTTAAGGTGAGAAAGGGGAGCGGAGAAATGAACTTGAGGTCTGAGTGGAAGGTTTTTTTCACACACAAGGTGATGAATATTTCGAGTAAGTTGCCGATAGGATGTGGTAAGGCAGATACTATTAGAACGTTGAGAAGGTGTTTCCATGGATAGGAAAAGAGTAGAGGGATCTGCTTTAATGTGGACAAATGGAGTTGGCGTGGTTGGGTATCAGGGGTGGTGTGGATGAGGTGGGTCATTTCTGTGCTGTACAATCCTATGGTCTGATTCCATGATAATTCCCGTGCATGTTAGCCAGCTAAAGGGCGTGAGGCTTATTTTGTGCTCTGTCATTGCTCTAGGTCTCTGTGCCAAAGAGAACCCGGAGTAAACACAGTGGGCAGCCGAGTCCTGAGAGTGGTTGCTCCAGCCCAGAACTCGACCGACAGGACTCCTCCGAGAGTGAAAGTGTGTATGGACTCTTCTTGCTTCTCCTTCCGCCAAACCTCTTTTATTTCACTCTTTAACCCACTTCCTCACTCACTAATCAAGGTATATTTAACTGAGTGTGTAGGAAGGAAACTGTAGACGCTGGTTTATACCGAAGATAGACACAAGGTGCTGAAGTAACTCAGCGGATCAGGCAGCATCCCTGGAGAAAATGGATGAGTGATGTTTCAGATCGGAACCCTTCGTCAGACGGAAAGTAGAGTGGGGGGCTGGGGGGGGGGGGGGGGGGGAGGAACTGAGGTAGGAAAGGGCCAGAACAAATTGGGGCTGCCAGCAGATGACCAAGGAAGGGTGGAACCCATAATGGCCCATTGTGCCTGGGCAAAAGGTGGTAATGAGAGGGATGCGAACAGTGGGACTGGTAGGATGACTAGGGTAGGGGGGAGAGAGGGAATGCAGAGGTTACTTGAAATTGGAGAACACATCGTTTCTCCCAATTCTGCTAGCCCTTGCTGTCCCCTCCCCTTCATCAGCCATCTGGTTGTCTCCTCCCCTCCCCCAGCCCTCGGGCTCCTCCTCCGCCTTTTTCCTTTTTTCCTTCCTTCTCCCCACCCCCTATCAGTCTGAAGAAGGGTTTCGGCCCGAAACGTTACCTGTTTCCTTCGCTCCATAGATGCTGCTGCACCCGCTGAGTTCTCCAGCATTTTTGTGTAAAATCGTTTATAACGTTGGGTTGTGGGTTGTTTAATTGAGTTCAGCTCCATGCTCTATTCGACTATTATTTTGCAAGGAAACACCACCTCAGCACAGATCTGTGGCATTGTCCAGGCACCACTTTATGCTCCACAATTTATTGAAAAGTTTCAGCTGGACATGCCGTTCCCAAACCATTTCACTTTAAAAGTCAAGAGAAAGTCAAGATGGTTTCATTGTCCTACATACTGATAATGGAACCAAAAAAATACTTGCAGCAGCATAGGCCAGCAAAGGCAATACACACTGATAATGTATCATAAACATACAAATTCAATCAATCAACTACCATAAATACTCGTGCAACAAACCCAAAGTCCTAAATATAAACAAAGACAGCCCTTGCAGTTCATAGTTGAGGTTAGTGTTGTGAAGTGTTCATGAGCCCGTGGTTTTCTAGAGGAAGCTGATGGTCACAGTTTTAACATTCAGAGTTAAGGGTAGCGGTGTCTATTTTAACTTTTTACAGGTTTCCTCCCACATCGTAAAGATGTTTAGACACATCCTATCTGTTTGTCCTCTGTACATTTCCCCTAGGGCGTAGGGAGTGGGTGCGAAAGTGGAATAACATAGAACGAGTGTGAAGGGGTGATCGATGGTCGGCGTGGACTCATTGGGCCGAAGGGCCTGTTAACATGCTGCATCTCTAAACTAAAATTTCTCACTGCCACAGCAGCAGAAATGCCCAAGTGTTTAACAACTGACAACATGTATCCCTGCTGGCTTCACCTTGCCGTTACCTTTCCAGCCCCACATTGCACTCTCGTCCTCCAACTCGGGGGCGACGCAGGGGTGCAGAGGTACAGCTGCTGCCAAACAGCGCCAGAGACCCGGGTTCGATTCTGACTACGGGTGCTGTCTGTGTGGAGTTTGTACGTTCGCCCTGTGCCCGCGTGGGCTTTCTCCAGGTGATCTGGTCTCCTCCCACACCCCAAAGATGTGGAGGTTTATAGGTTAATTGGCTTTGGTAAAAAAAAGGTAAATTGTCCCTTGTGTGTCGGCTAGTGCTCGTGCACGGGGTGATCACTGGTCGGCGCGGACTCAATGGGCTGAAGGGCCTGTTTCTGTGCTGAATGTCTAGTGTCTGGCCTGTTGTGCTCTCTCACTGGGTCTAACCAGCATGTCAGCTTTATCTCTAGCGACCTAAGCTCTAAGTACTGGAATTCCCTCCATCTCAACCTCTCCGTGTGAACCTACACCTTGTTATCGCCAACGCTGAATATCTCCTTTTTAAAAACCTGAGCAACAATGTTGCTTGGATTGTTTGCTTGGCGTTCTGTGGACATTCGAGTGTGGTGAGGACATGATGAGCGATTGCTGTAACAAGGAACTGCAGATGCTGGTTAACGGACAGAAGGACACAAAGTGCTGAAATAACTCAGTGGGTCAGGCAGCAACTCTGGAGAACATGCATAGGTGACGTTTTGGGTCAGACCTATCCATATTCACCAGAGATGCTGCCTGACCTCCTAGAGTCAGTCATACAGCGCGGAAACAGGTCCTTCGGCCCAACGTCCACACCGACCAACATGCCCCATCTACACTAGTCCCACCACCCTGCATTTGGCCCATATCCCACAAAGCCCATCCTATCCATGTACCTGTCTAAATCTATATACTTTTAAAACTCTGTGTGTGGGTGTATGTCATATTTTTGGCCTTTGATTCGTTACTCCGCCAAAACCAGACGCAAAAACGCCGAGATTTTTACCATTTTGCTAGCGATTTCACTTTTACATTCGCTCATCCACTCCTCATTAAATTTAGTCACTTTTCTGTACACATTTTTAATAAAATCCTTCCCCCCCCCCCCACTCATTTTTTCACCTCACGCTGGCAACCTTCTCATCGCGTGCCCCGCGCGACCATGACGGCTGCTGCTGCCCGGCTCTCCTCCACTTCCTCCCCCCGTTTCGCCGTCCTCGTTGGCGGCCCGCACGCTTGTACTGTCCGAAAATCCCGCGCGTCAACGGCCTGTAGACCCGCAGGCGCATTGAGGGCGTACACAGCGTCTCGACAGGCGTACGCAGCGTCTCGACGTCGTACGCAGCATCTTGACGGCGTACGCCTGGCCCGCAGGCTCACTCGGCATCACACCCGCCCGCCCACTCCACCCCTCCCCGTACACGCTGGCGGAAGGCACAGATCGGCTGGTCCCCCTGCTTCTTTTCGCCGTCCTAGCTGGCGGTCCGCAGGCTCACTCGGGATCCCGCCCGCCCGCCCGCCCGCCCACTCCAACCTCCCTCCCCCCTCCCCGTACTCGGGGCTGAAGCGCCGAGGATGCGAGGCCGTGGAGCTGAGGCTCACACTGAGGCCGACAGCTGCTGGGCGGCCCTACCCCTCTCCTCCCTCCCTTCTTAATATAATATCAATGTGGGTGGTTAGTGTATGTGTGTGTGTGTGTGTGTGTGAGAGGTTGGTTAGTGTGTGTGTGTGACGCCTCAGGCCGCCCCCTCCCCTCGCAACCGCGCGTTGCGGGAACAGACCCAACAGGTCTGCACTTGGTCTAGTACTTCTTAAAAGTTGCGATAGTAACTCCTCCGGCAGCTCATTCCATACACTCAGACCCTTTGTGTAAAAAAAAGTTATCCTTAAGTTTCCTATTAAATTTTACCTCCCTCACCTTAAACCTATGTCCTCTGCTTCTCAATTCCCCTGCTTTGGGCAAGAAACTCTGCGTTTACCCTTTCTATTCCTCTCATGATTTTATACACCTCTGTAAGATCACTCTTCATCCACCTGCGCTCCAAGGAATAGAGTCCTAATCTGCCCAACCTCTCTCTCCAGCTCAGGCCCGTGAGTCCTGGCAACATCCTCGTAAATCTTCTCTGCACCTGTTCCAGCTGATGAGTTCCTCCAGCAACTTGTGCCCTGATGAGTGACGGCTGCTTTAGCCTCCTCGTGTTGGCTCTGCCGTGTGTGTCTCACTTCACTGTGATGCATTCTGTGCTTTTCTCGCAGAACAAAAGACAGGGAAGCACAGCACGAGACTGAGGAAGAAAACAAGTGATCTCAACGAGCTACTTGGTGCCATAGATTCAATAAAGCGTACACAAGAGGAGATCAACAGGTAAGAGGCGGAGTGCTAAATGTAAAGCATGCTGGGCAGGGTTGGATGGTGGATTGATGCCTGTTTCTGCAGACGGAGATCCTGATCTCAGCTCGTGTAGGAAGGAGCCCCAGTTGCTGGTTTGTACCAAAGATAAACACAAAGTGCTGGAGTAACTCAGCGGGACAGCAATGGACAGGTGGTGCTTCAGGTCGGAACCCTTCTTCAGACTGAAAGTAGTCGTGGAGGGGGGGGGGGGGATGGGGTGGAATAAACTGCAGGTGAGAAAAGGGCAGAACAAATCAGGACCAGCAATAGATGACCTCAGGAAGGATGGAGCCCATTATGGGGAGGAAGGGTGAAGGGCCATTGTGGGCTCCATCCACACTGAGGTCCTCTGTCGCCGGCCCTGATTTACCCATTCCCAATCCCCACTTTCAGTCTGAATAAAGGTTTCTACCCTGAACGTCACTTTTTTTCCCATCCAGAAATGCTCCCTTCACCCGCTGAGTTACTCCTCACTTCTCCTCACATTTGCCCTCTCGTCCTCTCATGATCTTATGTACCTCTATAAGATCACCCCTCATCCATCTGCGTTCTAAGGAATTAAAAAAAGCTCTAGCCTGCTCAACCTCGCTCTGTAGCTCATGCCCTCAAGTCCTGGCATCTTCCTCGTAAATCTTCTGTGCACCCTTTCCAGTTTAACAGGGTGGCCAAAACTGATCACAATACTCGAAATGTGGTTTCAGCAATGTCTTCTACAGCTGCAACATGACCTCACAACTTCTTTACCCAATACTTTGACTGATGAAAGCCTTCTCGATCACCCTCTCTACCTGTGACGCCACTTTCTCCCCTTGCTTTGTACCCACCGCCCCTCATCAGGTTCCTCTTCCCTGCTCCCACCCTAACTTTCTCTCCCATCTCACGCCGTGAACGGTCTTATCCTCCCCAGTTACTCTGCTGATTTTTAACTTTGAGGCAGATGAAAAGGTCACATTGTTGGCAAGAGATTTTTAGCAAATCATAGACTGCGGTAAACGTATGCACCCAACCAATATTTAATTAAGATCGACCTTTTTTCGGAGGCAAGAAAACACCAACAGAAATATTTGTTTATTGAACCTGGTGCAATGCATATTTCTTGAACTAAGTGGCGTTTGAATTCTTTGTTTAGAAGTCTGGCAGCTCTACGAAATCGAACTTCAGTAAGCCAGACCAACACGAATCACCACTTTTTGCAACTGCGGGACTACGTGGTGATTCTCTTCCTCATCCTGCTTCAGATAACTGTTAATTACTTGTTCAATTAACCATGACCTGACCAAATGAAGCCATAGATGGAGGCAACAGGGCTGGATGTCCTGAGCGGGGATTTCTTCAGCGGATGTGGATTGCCGCGTACAGGCACCAGGCAAGCTGTTGGACCTGGTGTGCTTCACATTTGATAACAAAGTGCTTTCAAAACTTTTCCTTGTGTGTACAGAATATCCATAAGCATACTCACGTATCTGGCAATGAGCCACAACGCTTTAAAGACACTCCGTGCGTGCTGCGGCTCCATACTTAGTTGCAAGAATCGATCTTTTTTTCAGCTTCTTTAGTAAGGCCAGTTTTAGCATAAGCCATATACTAAATTATGTGTAAGTATTAAAATACCAGTAACGGCACAAATGCTCACCTGACATATCAACGCGCACTTGCAGCTATTTCTGAATGCTGTTTCTGCCATTTCCCTTTCGCAATCACTGCTTTGTTTATGAATGTTACAGCCCTTTAAGAGAGTCACGTGAGCATAGCGGTCTCGTTCGTTGCAGACTAACTCACTTTCAGCAGGGTCCAAGGTATATTTGTACTTAAAAAGTATTCTGGCGGGGCAGAATGTTGAAGAGGGCTGGAGCAGTGCCTTCTGGAAGACTTCACACCAGTGTTCAGGATTTGCTAACAACGTGTTGGGGCTGTGCCATAGAGGGGAAAAAAGCCTTAACATTCCACTTTAGTCGTTAAGTTCATTTAACGCATCGTGATATTATACTGCCATTAATACCCACGTGGTAGCTTGTAAAACCAGATTGTATTCTGACTTTTGTTGTAAAAAATGGTTCCAAACAAGTCTAGTTTTTTTTTTTAACTTTGCGTTAGTTATTCTTGTTTCCTGGCTGTCAGTAACTTTATTTTGTCCATTCCAACTGGTCACAGAACTGGACTGTAATTTTGATTTCTGGGTGTTCAATCCAAAAGTGATTTTGTGCACATCAAGTACCACGTATAAACTAGAATCTCAGCAATTGTTATTGTTGCAGCAACCTATGGTAACTCACAGATTATGCCTAAAAGGATATTGTTGTGCTTTTTTTTTTAACGTATTGAAAGTTGAACACATGATTAAAGATAGCCATTGATGGAATCATGTAACTGTTTTATCGATGTACCTAAGTATTTATTTGTGAAACAACCTTTTGTTGTACTAAGATTTATCAAACTATTTTGTTTCCATAAATTCTGCATTTTCTCACAATGTTGACTTAACCAATAAATATCTAAACAAGTGTTCACGGCACCACGACCACTTCCACGTACTTCCCCGGTGAGGTTGCCTTCATCTGGGGAAAGATTTCTAAACACAGTATGGTCACAGTTATGGTAATGGTAGCAAGCTGGTGACAAGGTATGGAATGTTGGGTTTCACTCAATAACCACTTGTTCAAGCACGCTCTTTGTAAAATGGTATTTATGATCACTAATTTAATAAAGATCTGTGATCCCTACTGCAACCACGTGGCCTGTTGTTGAATCTTTCTGCGGAGTGAGAGCCTGTTTTTTTTTTTAAATGATTAGTCATGTTCATAAGTTATAGGAACGGATAAGGCCATTCGGCCCATCAAATCTACTCCACCATTCAACATGGCTGATCTATCTTTCCCCTCTCAGCCCTCTTCTGCCTTTCCCCATTATCCCTGACACTCTTACCTGTCAAGTATCTGTGAATGTCAGCCTTCAAAATACTCTTAAAAAATAGGCTATTAAAGATGGATTGGAGCAAGCAGTTAATGGTCCTCAAAACTTGTGGGGTTTCAAGAGTGGTAAGTCCATTCTATATTTTCAATATCAATCAAATCAAGAGAAGAAGCAAAAATGGAGAAAAGTCACCTGCAGAGAACGCATTGTTTACAAGTACATTTGCTTTTACAATGTGTCGTCTTTAGACTTTAGAGATACAGCGTGGAAACAAGGCCACTGAGTCCACGCCCACAGCAAATTAATCTACAAACCTGTACATCTTTGGAGTGGGAGGAATCTGGAACACCCGGAGAAAACCCACGCGGTTACAGGGAAGAACATACAAACTGCCTACTGACAGTACCCATAGTCAGGATAGAACCCAAGTCTCTGGCACTGTAAGGCAGCAACTCTACCACTGCCCACTGTGCTGCTCTAGTACGTCTTGCAGCTAGAACCCACAGGGTCGAAGTTTCCAAACTGTGCAGTGATGGTTCTAAAAGGTCGGTGTTCGAGATGTTCCATTCTGAAATGCGATCCACCCCATCATCAAAAACGCTCCTTGGGGTGATTGTGCACAATAGTAGATTTTTCTCTCGCACTATTCTGGTTGATTTTTAAGCCTTCCAGACCCGCGTTACCTCGTTACAATGACCACCCAACTTCTATACTCCAATTAGTTGGCTTCATTGATCAAGTTATTGAGTACAGGAGTTGGGATGTCATGTCACAGCTGTACAACCCGTTAGTATGGCCATATTTGGAGCACTGTATACGCAGTTTTAATAGCCTTGCTATCGGAACGATATCATAAAACTGAAAAGGGTTATGAGAATGTTCCTGGAACAGCAAAAAAAGATTGATGAGGATGTTACTGGGGCCAGAAGGTTTGAGTGTTAAGGTGAGGCTGATTTGGCTGGGTCTTTTTTCCCTGGTGCGTGGGTGGTTGAGGGCTGACCTTACTGACGTGTTTTAAAAAATCACGAGGGTCATTGACAAGGTGAATTGCTGTGGTCTTTTCGCCAGTGTAAGGGAGTCAAACCCTAAAGGGTATAGTTTTAAGATGTAAAGGCAACGGTTTAATCGGAACCTAAGGGACAAGGTTTTCATCACAGGATGGTGAGTACATTGAACGAGCAGCCAGAGGAAGTGGTAAAGGTGGGTACAATTGCAGCATCTATAAGACATGGACAGGTAGGTGGATAGGAAAGGTTTGGAGTAGATGCAGGCACGTGGGTCAGCATGGACAGTTTGGGCTGAAAGGCCTGTTTCAATGCTGTATAGCTCCATGACACCATTTCATTACTTTAATCACAAACAGAGCATTTTGTCTTCTGTGTTTTCTGCCACAAACACTTGTATTTCCCTGGAGCCTTTTACCACCTCACAGTGCCCAGAAGCATATTATGGCCAATGAAATGATTTTGCAGTGCGTTCCCTCTTGTAGGACATGCGGGAACCAATTTTTAAATGCAGGAAGTTCCTGCGAGAAGTTAGCTGGGGGTAAATATCTGGTACGGATGGGGGCGGAACGGACAAAACACCTTTATAATTTCAGTGGTTCAATGGTACTTGGTTGTCACATGTACCGAGGTACAGTGAAATTCATTTTTGTATTCAGTTCAGTACAGATATACATAAGCACTCACATAAGTACTTAGCTACATCTTGGATATGCATCTCAGATACAGTACAAATGTATAGCAGTAGTACACTGTTAGTATACAATTGTCAGTTTGACACATTTTCATGTCCCAGTTGCTATAGGTGTGGAGTTCTTGACCTGACCATGAAGGCCCCTTCTAGCGGCGTTGCAGGGTCAGAGCTCCATGGAATATTTTAGCAGCCATCGGAAAAAGTAAGCAGAGCTTTAATGTTTCACCTGAAAAAAAACAGCATAAATATCCGTCTTCACCTTGAATATATTGAGTTTCACTGGGATAGAGGAGTTAAAAGATCCACTGTAAGCTGAGGAACGTTCGCGATCATAAACAAGATCATCTGCCCAACCTCTCATAATACAATCCACTCATTTAACTTTGCAATATTGTGGATGTTCTTGGTTCTTCAATGGTTCTTTAATATCACGTACACTAAGGTACAGTGAATTTTTTTTTTTGCATACATCTCAGCAAAATTATCCTGTACATTAACACGATCCCCTGGTCAGTACAGAATGTACAGAACAACCCACTTGAGTCCATATGCAAGAGTCACCATTTTGGTGCCATTTTACAGTCCCAGCTGCAGCTGGCCATAAAAGCCCTTTGCAGCCTTCACCTCCATTCCAGCGGAAGGTAAGACCCCCCCCCCCCAATTCTAGCATTTATATTTTGTTGCAATGGACAGATTGTGACCTGAAGCTTGTCAAATAAGAAATGGAAACTTTCACCACATGGTGGCAGCGGCTATAGCTCCTGAATCACCCAACCATCTGCATCTTGTTGGATGCCGCTGCCAGCAGAGAACTAGCAGTAAGAGGTGATGGTTGCCAAAATGGTCTGAACTTTCGTGTTCCACTCGAGTTTATACAAGGTATCCTTTTTATAGGCACTGAAGTGTGAAAACGCACACCTCCCAGCTGTTATTAGGCAACTGAACCATCCTATCACCAACTAGAGAGCGATCCTGACTGGACTTTATCTTGCACTAAATATTATTCCCTTTATCCTGTATCTGTTCACTACGGACGGCTCGATTGTAATCATGCATTGTCTTTCCGCTGACTGGTTAGAATGCAGCAAAAGGTTTTCACGGTACACGTGACAATAAATTAAACTAAACTAAAAAACTAAACTTTTTGAATCAGCCCGGCATTATCTAAAAGTGATTCAGCCCAAAAATCTAGCACAAGGTACCCATCCAAACCATTGTTATCCGGAGACTCGACTCTCCTGCAGGTCCAAGTCAGCATGGATTTACGAAGGGGAAATCGTGCTTGGCAAATCTTCTGGAATTTATTGATGATGAAACAAGTAAAATGGACAAGGGAGAGCCAGTGGATGTAGTGTACCTGGACTTTTAGAAAGCCTTTGATAAGGTCCCACATAGGAGATTAGTGGGCAAAATTAGAGCACATGGTATTGGGGGTAGGGTATTGACCAGGATAGAAAATTGGTTGGTAGACAGGAAACAAAAAGTAGGGATAAACGGGTCCCTTTCAGAATGGCAGGCAGTGACTAGTGGGGTACCGCAAGGCTCGGTGCTGGGACCGCAGCTATTTACAATATATATTAATGATTTAGATGATGGGATTAAAAGTAACATTAGCAAATTTGCAGATGACACAAAGCTGGGTGGCAGTGTGAACTGTGAAGAGGATGCTATGAGGATGCAAGGTGACTTGGACAGGTTATGTGAGTGGGCAGATGCATGGCAGATGCAGTTTACTGTGGATACAGTTAGGTTATCCACTTTGGTGGCAAGAACAGGAAGGCAGATTATTATCTGAATGGTGTCAGATTAGGAAAAGGGGAAGTACAACGAGACCTGGGGGTCCTTGTACATCAGTCACTGAAACTAAGCATGCAGGTACAGCAGGCAATGAAGAAAGCTAATGGCATGCTGGCCTTTATAATGAGAGGAGTTGAGTATAGGAGCAAAGATGTCCTTCTGCAGTTGTACAGAGCCCTGGTGAGACCACACCTGGAGTATTGTGTGCAGTTTTCATCTCCTAATTTGAGGAAGGACATTCTTGCTATTGAGGGAGTGCAGCGTAGGCTCACCAGGTTAATTCCCGGGATGGCGGGACTGTCATATGATGAAAGAATGGAGCTACTGGGCTTGTATTCACTGGAATTTAGAAGGATGAGAGAGGATCTTATAGAAACATATAAAATTATTAAGGGATTGGACACGCTAGATGCAGGAAACATGTTCCCGATGTTGGGGGAGTGCAGAACCAGGGGCCACAGTTTAAGAATAAGGGGTAGGCCATTTAGAACTGAGATGAGAGAAACCTTTTTTGACACAGAGAGTTGTGAATTTGTGGAATTCCCTGCCTCAGAAGGCAGTGGAGGCCGATTCACTGGATGCATTCAAACGAGTTAGATAGAGCTCTAAGGGCTGGAGGAAGCAAGGAATATGGTGAGAAGGCAGGAACGGGGTACTGATAGTGGATAATCAGCCATGATCACGAAGGGTCAAATGACTTACTCCTGCACCTGTCTATGTATCTATGTCTCCCACCTGACAGGACCCTTCTTCAGGCTATCTAGCTCAGGTAGAACTATCTCAGGTAGGCAACTTGGTCGGCATGGACTTGTTGCGCCAAAAGGCCTGTTTCTGTGCTGCCTGAATCCTCATATCCCTGCAGGGATGGTGTGTGTTTGGGAGCAGTGGGAGTAGGATCTTAGAGCTGGTGTAATTCTCATGTGCCTGCAGCTCTTATACAACATGTGTCAAAGTGGCATAACTGGTAATCCCAATTATAGTTTCCACGAAACTATCTCCAGTCCACAAATCTCATGAAGGCAAGCTTTCTGCAGTATTTCAACCCATCGAGCCTGTGCTAACTTTCAGAGCAATCCCATTGCCCCCACTAAGTTTTCCCACTAACCTATTCTCTCCCCACATTTCTATAATTTACCCACCAGATTCCACCACTCACTGGTGGTCCTGCGGCAATTTACAGGACCAATTAACCTTAAACAACCCCCGCGTCTTTGGGACGTGGGGGGTTACTGGAGCATCCAGGAGAATCCCAATTATCAGTTGATTAATTGATTGAAAGATACAGCATGGAAATAGGCCCTTCGGCCCACTCAGTCTATGCCGACCATCGATCATCCGTTCACACTAGTATATTATTTCACTTTCACAACCACTTCCTACACATTAGGGCCAATTAACCTACAAACCTGCATGTCTTTGGGATGTGGGAGGAAACTGGAGCACCCGGAGGAAACTCACATGGTCACAGGGAAAACGTGCAAACTCCACACACGGACAGCACCCGAGGTCAGGATCGAACATGGTTTTCTGGCCGTGTGGCAGCAGCTCTACCCGCTGCACCACCTGTCTGTCCCAGTTTACCTTGCAGTAGTGCATCGGGAATCTATTACTGCGCACTAGATATGTGCAGCAGAAATCTGGCTGTTCTTATTGAACAGACATCTATTTTAAATGACCATTTACAGCCTGTGGCCAAATTAAAGAAAGAGGCTGTGCACTCGGTATTGGCTTTCATTGTAATTGATGCTCATTCATTAAAGTGCTTTAATAGCACTGTAATTGATACATTATTCCTCCCATGGTCTAGACCACATAAGATTGATGGTAAAGTGTGTCCCTGCTTATTGCCCGGTAACTGGAGAGGGAGCCAAATCATTCATTTGACTGCGGTGCCACGGATGTATTGAATGAAATGAAAGGACAACACAGTGACTGTCTGTGGAACACACTGAGAATGGTGATGGAAAGATGAGGTTCCCTTTGTCTTTACATCCTCCTTGAACAACCAGCCCCAATGGGCGGCAGAGTGGTGCAGCGGCCGAGTTGCTGCCTCACAGCGCCAGAGATCTGGGATCGATCCTGACTGCGGGTGCTGTCTGTATGGAGTTTGTACGTTCTCCCTGTGGCTGCATGGGTTTTCTCCGGGTGCTCCGGTTTCCTCCCACATTTCAAAGACGTGCAGGCTTGTAGGTTAATTGGCTTCTGCAAATTGTAAATTGTCCCTAGTGTGTAGGATAGTGTTGGTGTGCGGGGTAATCGCTGATCAGAGCGGACCTGGTGGGCCGAAGGGCCAACGCGGCCTCACTTCAGACACTAATCTGTCTACAGATATTAAAACTTTCTTGTCCGATGATACTTTAAAATAAGGCCATTGATGCGGAGCTGTGGCGAATGTTCTCAGATTCCAATACAGCACAGAATCAGGCGCTTCGGTCCAACTCGTCCATGCTGACCAAGATGCCTCATCTCAGCTCATCCTATTTGCCTGCATTTGTCCCATATCCCTCTTAACCTTTCCTATCCATGTACCTGTCTAGATTACCTTTACATGTTGCTATTGTACCTGCCTCAACTACCTCATCTGGCAAAGTGTTAAAGAAGGAACTGCAGATGCTGAAAAATCGAAGGTACACAAAAATGCTGGAGAAACTCAGCAGGTGCAGCAGCATCTATGGAGCGAAGGAAATAGGCAACGTTTCGGGCCGAAACCCTTCTTCAGACTGATAGGGGGTGGGGAGAAGAAAGGAAAAAAGGCGGAGGAGGAGCCCGAGGGCTGGGGGAGGGGAGGAGACAACCAGAGGGCTGATGAAGGGGAGGGGACAGCAAGGGCTAGCAGAATTGGGAGAATTTAATGTTCAAGCCCCCAGGATGTAGACTGCCCAAGCGGAATATGGTGCATTTCCTCCAATTTCCGGTGTTGCTCGCTGTGGCCATGGAGGAGACCCAGGACAGAGAGGTCAGATACGGAATGGGAGGGGGAGTTGAAGTGCTGAGCCACCGGGAGGTCAGGTTGGTTATTGCGGACCGACCGGAGGTGTTCGGTGAAACGATCGCCGAGCCTCCGCTTGGTCTCACCGATGTAGATCTACGAGCCTCCGCTTGGTCTCACCGATGTAGATGCCAGCTGATCTACATCGGTGAGACCAAGCAGAGGCTCGGCGATCGTTTCGCCGAACACCTCCGGTCGGTCCGCAATAACCAACCTGACCTCCCGGTGGCTCAGCACTTCAACTCCCCCTCCCATTCCGTATCTGACCTCTCTGTCCTGGGTCTCCTCCATGGCCACAGCGAGCAACACCGGAAATTGGAGGAAATGCACTTGCTAGCACTTGCTGTCCCCTCCCCTTCATCAGCCCTCTGGTTGTCTCCTCCCCTCCCCCAGCCCTCGGGCTCCTCCTCCGCCTTTTTTCCTTTCTTCTCCCCACCCCCTATCAGTCTGAAGAAGGGTTTCGACCCGAAACGTTGCCTATTTCCTTCGCTCCATAGATGCTGCTGCACCCGCTGAGTTTCTCCAGCATTTTTGTGTACCTACCTCATCTGGCAGCTCATTCCATAAACCCACCACCATCTGTGTGAAAAAGTTGCCCCTCAGTTTCCTATTACATATTCCCCCTCTCACCATAAACCTATGTCCTCTGTTTCTTGATTCCCCTACTCTGCGTAAAAGACTGTGTGCACTCACCCTATCTATTCCTCTCATGGTCTTATACGATCATAAGATTACTCCTCCATAAGATTATCCTTCATCACTCAACACACACCCGACGGTACCGGATATCGTTACCCCACAGAGAAGAAATGGAACTTTAAATTGCTATACTTAAGGACTGCTTAAAATTTATAATGAGAATTGAGTAGTTATCTTGCTATTGATATATAAAATTTATATTTCAGTACTAATTATTACTAATTACAACTAATCATGATTACTAATTATTATTAATTATTGTTAACTGGATCAACTTAGAATTATCTAAAAGTATGAATCATAAGTAATGTGTGATTCAGGCAATTTATTAATACAAATTTAGGACGTTTTTTCTTTGATACTTTTGATTAATCTTTGACTAATATTTCTGCAATACGAGTAATATTTTTCTTTGAGACTAATAAATATTCCACCAATGGAATATAACTATTGTTTCCCCTCCCCCATATACAGTTTTTATTGAAATTGTAACTTTTCTTTCAAGGAAAGTACGGAGCTAGTAATACTTTTTTTTTACCAAAGGCTACAGAAGTCCTTAGATGTCTAGCCACATCAGGGTGGTTATCACTAACTGCACCAACTGTAGATGTTGTTTTTTTCTTTCTTTTACACTTTACTAATATAATACTTTTTTATTTTTTCTATTTTATATTATATCATAATTTTTATTTTGAATGGAATTATAAGTTTTATTCAAGGAGATATGTCCGAGAGGAAAATCTACGAGATCTAAAATTCATCTATCTGATGTTCGGGTGTAAGGTAGGGTTTAATGTGCTCAACCATTTGCTCCTTCATAGACCACCTTAATCATCAGATGCAAGACGTTAATATGAAAATTGAGGGTGAAGGAATTACATTTTGCAGTTGGAATGTTAAGGGAATTAATGAACCAATCAAAAGAGGTAAAGTATTAGCTCATTTAAAATCACTTAAAGCAGATATAATATTCCTCCAGGAAACACATCTTAAAAAGGAAGCACAGCACAGATTGAAAGCAAAATGGATTGCTAAAACGTATCACTCTTCATTCTCACATAAATCTAGAGGGGTTGCAATATTAATCTGTAAAGGTATACCTTTTAAACATATATCAACTACAGAAGATATTGATGGCAGATATATTGTATTAGTAGGTGAGTTAAACTCAAAAAGAGTGACTCTTAACGTATATGGACCAAATTTCGATAGCCCATTGATTTTTAAGAGAATACTCAATACTATCCCGGAATGCACACAATATAACTTAATAATTGGTGGAGATTTAAATTGTACACTAGATTCTTATTTAGACAGATCATCGACTCAAAGAAAATTAAAATCTCAGTCAAGTGAATTTTTACTCATATATTAATACTACCAACATCAAGGATGTCGGGAGAATTGAAAATCTAACCGGACGAGAATATTCATTTTATTCACTGGTGCATAAAACTTACTCAAGACTATTTCTTGGTGGACTCTAAACTTATTCCATTTACCTACAACTTGCAATATCATAATATTATAATCTCGGACCATGCTCCACTAACATTTATGATTAAACTAAATGGAATGGCCGAGAAACAGACACAATGGAGACTTAACCCCCAAATATTAAATGAAAAGTTATGTCATGAATACCTTGTAAAACAGATTAATATGTTTTTTGAGGCTAATGACCACCCTGAAATTTCTGCTTCCCTTCTTTGGGAAACATTTAAAGCATTTGTACGAGAAGCATTAATCTCCTCCCAGGCATTTCTTAATAAAGAGAGTAGGGCTAAACAACAGACATTGGAAACGGAAATAAGGCAATTAGACATAGAAAACGCAGTAGCACCTTCTATGGCAAAACATAATAAAATTGCAGCACTGAAATACAAGTTAAATAAAATATACTCAGACCAAGTTATAAAACTTTATCAACATACAAAACAATTAAATTTTGAATTTGGTGATAAACCACAAAAACTATTAGCACGTCAACTTCGTAAACTGGACGGGGAAAAAACAATTTATAAAATTAGATCAGACAATGGAGAAATATTAACACTGCCCAAAGATATCAATGACAGATTTTTACAATACTATCAAAAACTTTACTCAACTAAAGTGACAGAACAATCAGCAGGAATGGAAGCATTTTTACAGAAATGTAATCTTACGGGTTTAGATCTGAATGAGAGAGAATTACTCAGGGCTGAAATAACGGTAAAAGATATCGAAGAGTCAATTAGATCTTTAAAAAACGGAAAGGTCGCAGGTCTTGACGGCCTAAGCTCTGAATTTTATTTTAAAAATTATGATCTGATCTCCCCACGCTTACAGACACTGTATAAATATGCTTATACTCAACAGAAACTCCCAGAAACTTTAAACAAATCTACAATAACACTTATACCAAAAACTGATAAGGATCTTGAAGACCCAGGTTCATATAGAGCAATAGCTCTCTTAAATACAGATCAGAAAATATTAACTAAAATCCTATCTCATAGATTGAGTTTAGTGATTAACAAATTAATACACCCCGACCAAACAGGTTTTATTCCAAAACGTTACTCATTTTATAATCTGAGATGACTATTTAATATTATATACTCAAATAGAATAACTAATGCAGATTAGCAATTATTTCGTTAGATGCTGAAAAAGCATTTGATCAGGTAAAATGGTCATATTTATTTTCGGTGATGGAAAAATTTCAATTGGGAGAGAAGTACTGCACATGGGTCAAACTTTGATATTCTAACCCAACAGCTAGAATATTAACAAACCAAATGTTATCAACTAAATTCAACCTTTCTAGAGGTTGTAGACAAGGATGCCCGCTATCCCCATTATTATTCGCTCTTGCAATTGAACCATTGGCAGAAAGTGTTAGAGCCCACCCAGAAATATACAGGTATAATACTAAAGACACAATGAATAAAATCTCTTTATATGCAGATGATGTATTAATATATATTACAAAGCCAGAAACTAGCATTCCAAACCTATTAAATTTAATAACTCAATTTGGTCAGTTTTCGGGATATAGAATTAATTGGAATAAAAGCGAAATCATGCCAATAACGGAACTCAATTTACATACACTACAACAATTTCCTTTTAAAATAGTTAAGGAAAAATTTAAATATTTAGGAATTTATGTAACTAAGACATACTCTTTTATTTAAATTAAACTTCCCACCTTTACTGAATAAACTACATAAGAATATTCAGTATTGGAAAACACTTCCCATTTCAAAGTTTGGTAGAATTAATGCTATAAAAATGATTTTTTTACCACAATTACTGTACCTATTTCAATCAATTCCGACATATATCCCCAAATTATTTTTTTTAAAGTCGATTCTATTGTTACAAGTTTCATCTGGGATTATAAGAATCATAGAATAAGCAAAAAACATTTATGTAAATCAAAGATAAATGGAGGTTTAGCTTTGCCAAATTTTTTGTTTTATTTTTGGGCAGTCCATATTAAAAAACATGAATTTCTGGCTGGAAGAAACAAATGAGCAGCCAGATTGGCTAAGGATGGAAAAGGAAGACTGTTTGCCTTTTGAAATTGGTGCGATTATGTTTGCTCCCACAAAATTGCACACAAAAACCTATAGGGAAAACCCTATAATATATAGTGGTATACGAATCTGGAAACAATTTATAAAGGCTTTAAAATTGGATAATATATCATTTTATTTTCCCATTGTAAACAATCCTTTATTTAAACCTTCCATATTGGATAAAGGTTTCACACAATGGTAAAATTATGGAATTAAAAAGATGGGACATCTTTATAGGAAAGGCACTTTTCTTTCATTTCAGGAGTTACAACAGATCTACGGACTACACTCAAATAATTTTTTCAGATATCTACAACTTAGAGATTATGTTAAATCCAATACACAAAATTATAGGACTAGGGAACCAGAAATCCTTGACGAATGTTTGAATAAACATCCTAATACAGAAAAATTAATAACATATTTATAACACCCTCTTAGATAATGAGGTCCCATCGATGGAATCATATAGACACACATGGGAAAATGAATTAGGCCAACCTATTCGAAAGATATTTGGGACGAAAGTCTACAATATATACATCAATGCTCGTTAAATGCCAGACATGTTTTAATACAATTTAAAGTATTACACAGATTACATTATTCTAAAGCAAAACTAAATAGAATTTTCCCACATATCTCTCCTATTTGTGATAAATGTCAGCATCTAGAGGCTAACTTAACACATACTTTTGCAAATTGTATAAAAATTAAAAATTTCTGGATTGATATTTTTAGAATAATTTCTGAAGTAGTCAATACTAAATTGGATCCCGACTCAAAACTAATAATACTTGGAATATCAGAACAAAGTCTAACACTCACAACAAGCCAAAGAAACTTCCTAGACTACAGTATAATAAGTGGGGAAAAAATTAATATTAAAATTTTGGAAAGGTCCTATAACCCCCACAATTAAAATGTAGATTATGGAAATGTCAGAGAATCAGACTTGTCTTAATGGACAAACAAGAACTTGTTGTTAGAATATGGTCTCCATTCATTGACTATTTGAAGGGGTAGATCGGTTCGGCACGGGAACCTAACTGAAGCTTGAACTTAGGATTAGATGAAAAGTTATACTTTATAACCTACTAACCCATCTCCAATGATGTATTATTAGTAAATTATTCCACTCTTTTTTTTTTATCTTGACATTTGTGTTTCTTTCTTCTTTTTTCTCTCTTTCTTTCTCACTTTCTATCTATAAAAAAAAACTAGCAGAATCAATCCACAATTGATAATATTAATAATGTATGATTGATATACATGAAATGTTTTTACCATAATATGTCTTTGCTAATAAAAATATATATTTTTTTAAATAAAAAAAGATTATCCTTCATCCTCCTGCGTTCCAAGTCCTAGCCTGCCCAACCTCTCCCATAACTCAGGCCCTCGAGTCCTGGCATATGATGAAAGAATGGGTTGTCTGGGCTTGTATTCACTGGAATTTAAAAGGATGAGAGGGGATCTTATAGAAACATATAAAATTCTTGAAGGATTGGACAGGCTAGATGCAGGAAAAATGTTCCCGATGTTGGGGGAGTGCAGAACCAGGGGTCACTGTTTAAGAATAAGGGGTAGGCCATTTAGGACTGAGATGAGGAAAAACTTCTTCACCCCGAGAGTTGTGAATCTGTGGAATTCTCTGCCACAGAAGGCAGTGGAGGCCAATTCACTGGATGTTTTCAAGAGAGAGTTAGATTTAGCTCTTAGGGCTAAAGGAATTAAGGGATATGGGGTAAAAGCAGGAAAGTGGTACTGATTTTAGATCAATCAATCAATCAATCAATCAAGCACTTTATTTATCCCTGAGGGGCAATTCAAACAATACATTAAATCTGCACCGACCGGTCGACCGCATGAGCAGTGACCCGGCAAGGATTGGGTTGTCAGCAGCGATACAATAATAAAGAACACACAAAAAGTAACACAAACATCCACCACAGCATTCATCACTGTGGTGGAAGGCACAAAAATTTGGCCAGTCCTCCTCCATTTCCCCCCCGTGGACAGGACCAGAGTCCAGAGTCAGTCCAGGATCGGCTCTTTCTCACCGGAGACCGCGGCTTTAGATTGTTGTGGGCCGCAGGCCGGCGGTCAAGATTTAAAGTCCCCGCCGCAGCCAGAAGCACCGTAGACTGCAGGGCCGGCGGTCGAAGCTCCCCTCCAGGGGCGATGGTAAGTCCATGCCGGCCCCGCGGTAGAAGTTGGCTGCGGGCCGCCAGTGATGGCTTCTTCTTCCCCCGGGTCCCCCACGAGGGATCCCGGGCTGTAGACGCCGCACCAGCTGGAGCTTTGCAGACCGCGGCTTCAGGCTGCGACTTCAGGCTGCCGGCTGCCCCGGGCCAGCGAAACGGAGCGCTCCCCTCCAGCGAGCCCCAACGAGGGTTCACCCGCTCCACGCCGAGAGTCCACGCTGCGCCCGCCGCTGAAGCCCCGGGCACGTCTCCGGGAAAGGCCGCGCCGATCCTTGATGTTAGGCCACGGGGGAGGCGACCTGGAAAAAGTCGCCTCTCCATGGAGGAGGCGACCGAAGCAGTTTCCCCCTTACCCCCCACACCACCCCCCACACAAGACACACAAAGAAACATTAAATACAAACTTTAAAACATACTAAAAAAAAATTTTTAAGTTGAAAAAACTGACGCACTGGCGACATGGCTGCTGCCAGAACAGCGCCCCCTACAGCCATGATCATATTGAATGGCGGTGCTGGCTCAAAGGGCCGAATGGCCTACTCCTGCAGCTATTTTGCCATGTTTCTATGTTTCTGACATCCTCGTAAATCTTCTCTGCAGTGGCTTTATTTATTAACTCCTGTTCTAAAGGTCGATGAATCAGTTTTCCCCGGGACCTCCAGTTTCCTCCCACACTCCAAAGACGCAAAGGTTTGTGGGACAATTGGCTTCGGTATAGATTGTAAATTGTCCTTAGTGTGTAAGATAGTGTTAGTGGGCGGGGATCGCTGGTCGGCGTGGACTCGGTGGGCCAAGGGCTCCTGTTTCCGCGCTGGATCTCTAAACTAAACTAAACTCTTCACGTCCAGTTTCGCCACCTCCAACGTGACCCCACCACTCGCCACATCTTCCCATCTCCCCCCATGTCTGCCTTCCGCAAAGACCGCTCCCTCCGTAACTCCCTTGTCAATTCTTCCCTTCCCTCCCGTACCACCCCCTCCCCGTGTACTTTCCCTTGCAACCGCAAGAGATGCAACACTTGTCCCTTCACCTCCCCCCTCGACTCCATTCAAGGACCCAAGCAGTCGTTCCCGGTGCGACAGAGGTTCACCTGCATCTCCTCCAACCTCATCTATTGCATCCGCTGCTCTAGATGCCAGCTGATCTACATCGGTGGGACCAAGCGGAGGCTTGGCGATCGTTTCGCCGAACACCTCCGGTCGGTCCGCAATAACCAACCTGACCTCCCTGTGGCTCAGCACTTCAACTCCCCCTCCCATTCCGTATCTGACCTCTCTGTCCTGGGTCTCCTCCATGGCCACAGCGAGCAACACCGGAAATTGGAGGAAATGCACCTCATATTCCGCTTGGGCAGTCTACATCCAGGGGGCTTGAACATTGAATTCTCCCAATTCTGCTAGCCCTTGCTGTCCCCTCCCCTTCATCAGCCCTCTGGTTGTCTCCTCCCCTCCCCCAGCCCTTGGGCTCCTCCTCCGCCTTTTTTCCTTTCTTCTCCCCACCCCCTATCAGTCTGAAGAAGGGTTTCAGCCCGAAACGTTGCCTATTTCCTTCGCTCCATAGATGCTGCTGCACCCGCTGAGTTTCTCCAGCATTTTTGTGTACCTTAAACTCTTTACAAGTTTGATTAGAGCCGGACTGGACCGTTGAGACAGCAATGGCATCTGCAATGACTGGCGGTAATTCGAAGGCACTTGATGGGGTGTCGACCCACGGATAATGAAATAGGGAGCTTTACAAGTTAACAGGATCCCAGCCAAAGCTGCAGCATGTAAGCAATCCTCAACACTGAAGGACAGTGGCGGGTGATGTTTATGTTTATGCACTGAAGTAAATATCTGCACTGTGGTCAGGTGTGACATGCCGTGCAATGTTTAGCAATGTCACTTTATTTTGTCAATCTTTTCAGCGAGGCGTCTCCTTCCTGACATTAACATTTGAACCTACCTCTTGGATTATTCAAGACAACGCCACATCCCTTTGTTCTTGGAATTCAATTCATGTGTCAAGACTGTGACTTTAACATGTCACAACCTCTAGCCGGCTCTTCAGAGCAATCATTATTAATGCATCGATGCTGAAATATTGATGGCAGAGGTATGGTTTTAAAATTCCAACACAAATGAACTGACGGCTGAAAGAATTGGGTTGTGATATTTAGAAAGATTCGGCAGTGAAGATTCGCTGCGAGAAATATCTTCGGAACTCCAGCTGACGGCAGCATCTTTAGACTTTACAGACACTGCGTGCAAGCAGGCCCTTCAGCCCACCGAATCTGCACCTACCAAGGATCAGCCAATACACTAGCACTATCCTACACACGAGGGACGATTTACAACTTTACTGAGTCTCTACAGAATGGATTCCCAATTCCACAGCTTTATTTATTAAAACCAGATCAAACGTCAATGCAAGTCAATGAGGGGCAAGGAACTAAGTTACTGATTCAGGGGCCTGACTTGAAACGTCAACGCTCCCTCTCCTGCCACAGATGCTGTCTGATTCGCTGAGTTCCTCCAGCACTTTGTTTTTGCTTTGAATTCCAGCATCTGCCGTCTGAGGCCTCACTGCTCCCCCAACCCCGAGACCCTCTCCTGCCCCGCACCGCTGCGGATCAGACAGACCCAAAGTGGTTCTGCTCAAGGTGGGCTGTTCACCGAGGAATGACAGGTCCTGTCTCTCTCATGGACACTGGCCGTGCTCTCTCCCTCTCTCTCACTCTACCCCTCCCCCTCTCTCATTTTCTCCCTCTCTTACTCTCAACCACTCTCTCTACCCCTCTCTCCTCCCCTCTCTCTTTCTCACTCTCTCCCCCTCCCTCTCTCTCCCTCTTTTGTTTTCTTTTCTAAGGACTTTATTCAGCAAAAATGCATAGTACATCACATCAAAAACACATTCAGAGGTTACAATACATCAAGCAATCATTTTAATACAATGATGCAGTCATTATTTACAATGCTCTCAACCCCACGTGGTGACCAGTGCTGACGGAAGGCCTCCAGACTCCCCGTGGACACCGCGTGGACACCACGTGTTCCCTCTCCAGGGACACGCGAGCAGAGAGGCCTTGAAGAGGGGCAGGCAGCCGACTCTAGCATGACCATCGACCACCCGCTGCCTGGACCCGCAAATGGCCATCTTGGCCAGGTCCAGGAGCAAACCGACAGGGAGATCCCATCCCCCACCCCCCCGAACGGCTCCCCACTCCCTGCCTTATGTCCAAACACCAGAATCGTGGGACTAAAATGCTACCAAAACTTGAGGAACAACCCCTTCAGATATTGGTACAGCCGCAGTAACCTCTCACACTCCATACACGCGTGGAACACGGTCTCGTCCTCGCCGCAGAAAACACAGGCGGCCGGCGAGCCCGTGAACCGACTCAAAGGTTTATTACATGCCACCGCTCTGTGCAACACTCTCCACCCCAGGTCCCCAATGTAAAGGGGGGTGACTCCCTTATAGAGAGACCTCCTCTGGGGACCGCCCCCACCTTCAGGTGGTAACACGGACTGCCAAGGTGTGTTGGGACGAAAGACGAAGGCAAGGAGGTGCAGAATGTGCAGGAGCATTCTGTACAGTGTGCGTCTCTTGGCATCACGAAACGGCACGCTGGGCATCTCGGAAAGGCAGCTCAAGTTGTGTGGAGCCGGTGCCCGAGAAATATCCCGGAGCCTAGGCCCGCCCTCTCTTCCTCTCTCTCTTTCCCCCCCCCCCTCTCCTTCACACTCTCCATCTCTCATTCACTCTCTCTCTCTCTCTCTCTCTCTCTCTCTCTCTCTCTCTCTCTATCTCACTCCAACTCTCTAACCCCTTACACACACAGGGAATGTCACACAGAGACAGGACAGGAAGCTGGTGATAAATTATTCACACAGTGTCTGATGCCGACACCCCTGGTGACATTTCTGCATCAGTCACTCCAGTGATGCTGGGAGATCAGACACTCCCCGTGTTCGTGGGTCACTCCCCATTGCCCTCTCCTGCACAGCAACACCTCCACAAACGCTGTCTGTGACCGGACTCTGCCCTCGGCCTACGTTACCCTCTGAGGCTGACGGCGAAATACTAACGGAGCTCACAAACCTCACGCCTGATTTATCATATTGAGCAGTGTGAAAATCACACTAGGTGCTACCCCACAGCCCACTCACACACATCCCACTGGTCCCTCACACTCACTGACACACTCACACCAGCCCCTCACACTCACTGTCACACACAACTCCACCCTCTCACACTCACTGTCACACTTACTTTCACCATCACCCATCCGGCCCCTCACACTCACTGGCACACTCTCACACTCACTGTCACACACCCCTCCACCGACTCACATTCAGTCACACTCACTATCATACTGCCACACTCACTGCCATGCTCACTGACACACCCACCCCACCATCCCCTCACACCCACTGGCACCACACAGCCCACAAGGATGTAAGATAAACTAAATATAGAAAGTTCCAACCGAGACCAAGAACAGAGAGATCAGTTCCAGAGACAAAGAACAATGTCCACAATGGGGTAGAGGTGAATCGGACAGTACCCTAGCTTATGGAAGGACCATTCAGAAGCCTGATAACAGAGGGGAAGAAGCTGTTCCTGAGTCTGGTGGCGTGTGCGTTCAAGCTACAAGGACAGGTACATGGATGAGATAGGTTTAGAGGGATACGGGCAAAATGCAGGCAGATGGGACTAGTTTAGATTGGCCATCTTGGTCGGCATACGCAAGTTGGGTCGAAGGGCCTGTTTCCGTGCTGTATGACAATGACAATTGAACACTCCTGACTCTTGATAGACACAAAAAACCGGAGTAACTCAGCGGGACAGGCTGCAACTCTGGAGAGAAGGAATAGGTGACGTTTCGGGTCGAGACCCTTCTCCAGTCTGAAGAACTAGTCTGGTCCCTGCAGACCCCACCCACGTAGTTGGCCCCTAGCTGCCCTCGGACATGCCCGCAAGAATCAAGGGAGCAGGAAGGAGTGCAGAATAACAAGTACTAGCTTTGACAGTGGCATCCCCAGGTTGTGAACAGGATAAACATAATATAGGAGGTGCAAAGGGAGTGCTGGTGCAGGATTCCCCAAAAGTTAATTTGCAATGTAAGCAAGGTGAATGCAATGCTAGCATTTATTTCAAGAGGTGTAGAATATAAAAACAGGGATAAAATGCAGAGGCTCTATAAGGCACTGGTTAGGCCACATTTGGAGTATTGTGTTTAAGAAGGAACTGCAGATGCTGGAAAATTGAAGGTAGACAAAAATGCTGGAGAAACAGCAGGTGAGGCAGCATCTATGGAGCGAAGGAAATAGGCAACGTTTCAGGTCGAGACCCTTCTTCAGACTGACGTGAGGGTGGGGGGAGCGGGAAGAAGGAAGGAAGAGGTGGAGACAGTGGGCTGAGGGAGCGCTGAGAAGGGAGGAGAAAGTAGGAACTACCTGAAATTAAAGAAGTCATTGTTCATACCGCTGGGGTGTAAACTGCCCAAGCGAAATATGAGGTGCTGCTCCTCCAATTTACGGTGGTCCTCACTCTGGCCATGGAGGAGGCCCAGGACAGAAAGGTCGGATTCGGAATGGGAGGGGGAGTTGAAGTGCTGAGCCACCGGGAGATCAGGTTGGTTATTGTCTTTTAGATTAGTTTATTGTCACGTGCACGGAGGTACAGTGAAACGTTTTTTGCTGTGTGCGACACACGATTACACTCAAGCCGCCCATAGTGTACAGATACAGGATAAAGTGAACAATGTTTAGTTCAAGATAAAGTCCAGAAAAGTCCGGACTGTCTCCGTGCTGTACGACTCTATGGCTATGATGGAAATTCCATCGTCTTAAGATTTTACCTCCTTGTTTTTAGATACCTTTATCAGTGGACATATTTCCATAGCCTCTATTCTGTCAATCTTCCTCAGAATTATGAATGATTTGATGCAATAATCCCTCGCCTGTAGTTTAGGTATTAGTTCAGAGATACAGCATGGGTACAGCATGGAAACAGGCCCTTCTGCCCACAGAGTCCACGCCGATCATTGATTACCCATTTATATCAGTTCAATGTTATCCCACTTTCTCATCCACTCCCTACACACGAGGGGCGATTTAGAGAGGGCCAAACCCACACATCTTTGGGACCTGGTAGAAAACCTGAGCACCAGTAGGAAACTCATGCGGTCACAGGGAGAACGTGCAAACTCCACACAGAGATCACCCGATGTCAGGAAGGAACCTGGGTGTCTGGTGCAGTGAGGCAGTGGCTCTACCAGCTGTGCCACTGTGTCGACACACTGTACTGTAAACTGCAGTGAGCATAAGTCCAATTTTATCGAGTCATACAGCGTGGATCAAGCCCTTCGGCTCAATTTAGTCTGAAGAAGGGTCTCGACCCGAAACGTTGCCTATTTCCTTCGCTCCATAGATGCTGCCTCGCCCGCTGAGTTTCTCCAGCATTTTTGTCTACCTTTGGAGTATTGTGAGCAGTTTCAGGCCCCATATCTGAGGAAGGACGTGCTGGCCTGGGAGAGGGTCCAGAGGAGGTTTTCAAGAATGATCCCAGGAATGAGTGGGTTAACATAGGATGAGCATTTGATGGCACTAGATCTGTACTCGCTGGAGTTTAGAAAGGGGGGACCTCATTGAAACTTACCGAATGGAGAAAGGCCTGGATAGAATGAATGTGGAGAGGATGTTTCCATGAGCGGGAATGTCTCGGACCGGCAACCATAACCTCTGCACATGCCTTTAGAAAGGAGATGAGGAGGAATTTCTTTAGTGTGAGGGTAGTGAATCTGTGGAATTCGTTGCCACTGACAGCTGTGGAGGCCAAGTTAATGGATATTTTTAAGATGGAGATTGACAAATTCTTGATTAGTAAGGGTGTCAGGTGTTATGGGGAGAAGGCAGGAGAATGTGGTTGGGAGGGAAAGATAGATCAGCAATAATTGAATGGCGGAGTAGACTTGATGGGCCAAATGGCCTAATTCTGCTGCTAGAACTTATGAATTCTCCCTCACTGGAGTGAGTGGGTTCTTGTGGTTTGTTTATTAGCCCAGCAATTAAACTTTACAAAGCTCGGTAAACCACATTGGGCTGTGACTACGCCAAATAAATCTTTTGTTTCAAAGCCTTGCTACCTATTAAGAGGACAATCTTTGTGCCGAGTCACTTCAGGCAGCGTTGCTATTCCACCGTTGCTATGTGACTTACTTATGGTAACTATAGACTGGTAAAGCAGTTGGCGCGTTTCTATTACAACAGAGCTGCTTCCAGGCAACCAAGCCTTACTACTTGCCATCTTGCAGCTCGTTCAGAACTTGGCTCCTCTCATACATAGGCAGTGCAGTCAGTAGCAGCGAGGTTGTCCAAGGTCTGACCTTCTCTTGTTGCTTTGTCAAGGCAAGGGAAACCCGGGAGAGAAATAAAATAATTATTCTGCTGGAAGTATCTAGGTTAGCGCTGGGAATCACCAAGGCAGGGAAGGCAATATACCACATGCTGTAAATGGGATTAATGCGCCCGGGTAAACAGTGGTCGTGTGGCCAGATAGAGTGGATGTGGAGAGGATGTTTCCAATAGTGGGAGAGTCTAGGACCAGCGGGCACAGGCTCAGAATAAAAGGATGTACCTTTAGAAAGGAAATGAGGAGGAATTTCTTTAGTCAGAGGGTGGTGAATCTATGGAATTAATTGCAACAGAAGGTTGTGGAGGCCAAGACATTGGGTATTTTTAAAGTGGAGATTGACAGGTTGTTGATTAATAAAGGTTTCAGGGATTATGGGGAGAAGGCAGGAGAAAGGGGTGGGAGGGAAACATATTTCAGCCAATGATCGAACAGCAGAGCAGACTTGATGGGCCAAATGGCCTAATTCTGCTCCTGTCTTATGGTCATGTGACAGGATGGGCCAATAGACTTGTGTTTATGCTGTAAGACTCTCCACCAATGTCACCTGAAAACACCTTACAGCCAATGAGTTGGCATTGGAGTGGTGTTGGAAACACAGCAGCCAATCTTCACAGAGCAATGGGAAAACAACCAATCGTCTCTTTCTATGATGTCAAATGAAGAATGAATTTTGACCTGGGTCACCAGAGTGAACTCCCCCATCTAATGCCCAAATAGTGCCATAGAACATTATATATGGTGCGGAATAACAAAGTGCTAATGCCGTTTTTATGCTCTTTTTCTTCTTCATTACCTTATAACAGCTGGGAAGAAACTGTCCCTGAATCTGGAGGTGTGTGTCTTCACACTTCTGTATCTCTTGTCTGATGGGAGAGGGGAGAAGAGGGAGTGGTCGGGGGTGAGACTGGTCCTTGATTATGCTGGTGGCCTTGCCGAGGCAGCGTGATGTGTAGATGGAGTCAATGGAAGGGAGGTTGTGTTTGTGTGATGGTCTGGGCTACGTCCACAATTCTCTGCAATTTCTTGCGGTCTTGGATGGAGCTGTTCCCAAACCATGCTGTGATGCATTCCGATAAAATGCTTTCTAGGCCAAACCAGTAGGCAACTCCATTGTGATCAGGGGATGGACCCACAAGTCCATGGTAACTAGTGATGATGTCCATGGTAACCATGGGCCAGCACCATAGCAACAAGGGGCTCCTCGTTGTAATCTGTTGAATTCTTCATAGCAACCAGTTGTAAATGGTGCCATCTCTGCAGTATTTTTTTTACTGGAGTCAGACAGCACGGATACAGGCCCTTCGGCCCACTTGCTCCAGCTGACCAAGATGCCGCATCTATGCTAGTCCCACCTCCTGCATTTGGCCCATATTCTTTCAAACCACTTTCAAACAAAGTGCTGGAGTAACTCAGCAGATCAGGCAGCATCCCTGGAGTACATGGATAGGTGATGTTTCACTGAGTTACTCCAGCACTCTGTGTCTTTTATTGTAAACCAGGACCTCCAGTTCCTTGTTCCTTCTGAACCTTTCCTATCTGTGTACATGTCCAAATGTCATTTAAATACTGTTATAATACCTCAACTACCTCCTCTGGCAGCTTGTTCCATAACCCCACCACCCTCTGTGTGAAAGGTTTGCCCCGAGGTGCCGATTCAATCTTTCCCCACTCAACATAAACCTATGTCCTCTGGTTCTCGATTGCCCTACTCGGGGTAAAAGTTCACCCTATCTATGCCCCTCATGAATGTATATACTTCTACAGGTGACTCTGGAGGACACAGGGATGGGTTCATGTGTTGTCCCCACCCCTGGGTGCTCAAGCAGATAGCTCCAGCATGGACCTTACAGACCCTCAATGCACAGTGAGACGTGGGGGGGTCACAACCAAGGCCACCCAAGGTGGGAAGGACATCCAGGAGATGAAACGGTGCATCTTCCGACTCAGCCAGTGACAAATTGCCACCTGCCTCACCGACTGGATGGCACGTTGGTGTTTCAGAGCCATCACCAGAGTTTAACTAAGAAAAGGTTTAATTAATATCAAACACAAATGAGGAGGGAATAATGAGCTGCTACAGTGAAGATCCATTAACCTCGATAAATATTTAGCAACCAGAGAGAGAATTAAACTGCAAATTACACATCCCAACGTTAAAAAAAAGACAAAGTACAGGGCCATAAATTGATGCGGTTAATAATTTCCTGTGGTACTAATTACTGCCGAGAGAGAAGCAGCGTTGTGCGCCAACAGCTTTTACTGAGATGCTGTTTGGAAGTGATGCTGTGGTTTAACACTGGGCAGGGTAGACCGTGGACCAGACCCGACTGGCATGACGCCAGTCCGCTTTACATCAAACGTACAGCTTTGGGAATAGAAAACGAGGAACTGCAGATGCTGGCTGATACCAAAGGTAGACTCAAAGCGTTGGAGTAACTCAGCGGGTCAGGCAGCATCTCAGGAGAAAAAGGATGGGAGACGTGTCGGGTCAGGAGCCTTCCTCAGACTGAAAGTGGGGGGCAGAGGGAGGGGGGGGGGAATGAAGAGCTGGAGACAAGAAAAGATCAGGGCTGGACACTGATGACCTCATGCCATGGTGGGCCCATTGTTGGCTGGGGAAGGTGTGATCTGAAGAGGGATACAATGCGGTAAACTGTGGAACTGGTTAAACGATTAGGGTGGAGGAAGGGGGCAAAGGGGTGAGGGGAGGGGAGTGTAGGTAGAAGTTACATAAAATCTTTGGGAGTAAGACCCGTGGTGTTTCGCACGTTCCCCCAATCCTCTGCCTCTCTTCACCCCCCACCCCCCGCCCCCAGGCACCATCTCCTTCCAGCTGGGGTAACCAGTCTCTGCTGTCCCTGTCACCACCACATCGTCCAGGAGAAAGGTTGCTCCCAAATCGCACAGTGTCTCTACTCTCTTCAAATGGTGACCAGCAAAACCTCTTCCCACCTCGCTGGAAGCCCACCTTGGTCTCGGTGACCATCTCCTGCCCGGCTCCATCCACCCCAGCCCACGTTTACACAGCAGTACCATCGTTGGCCTACCCTTCATTGGGCCAATGGTGGGTTCAGTCAAGAGTCAAGGGTGTTTCATTCTCATTTGTACCAGCAACGGAACTATGAGGATCTTACTGGCAGTAACTCAACTGGCCCATGAACATAACCACACAGAGATAAATGTGCAATAATTAATAATAAAGTAACACTCAATAATAAGAGGCAGCCAGACCGTAGTAGTGTGAAAGGGGGAGACCATAGAGTGCAACAAAAACAAAGTCTATAGAAGATCACACTTGCTGAGGTAGTGGTTAGTGTTGTGTAGCGTTCAAGAGCCTGCTATTCTTGAACCTGGAGGTCACCGTTTTCAGGCTCCTGTACCTTCTTCCGGATGGTAGGAGCTCAATGAGAGCATGCCAGTGTGGTTCTTTGATGATATTGGCTGACTATTTGAGGCGGCGCCTCCCGTAGATCCCTTTGATGGTAGGGTCAGTACCAGCGACGGACAGGCCTGTGTCCACCACTCTCTGCAGCCTTGTTTGTTCCTGAGCTTTTGAGTTACCAAAGCAGGTCACAGTGCTACCAGTCAGTATGTTCTCTACCCTACACCTGTCGTTTATTTGGACCCACACTGGCCTCAGCACAGTGGCTTCCTACTGGACAAGTGATCCTGTTGTACCTCTGTGTGTTAAATGCCTCTTTTGTCCACTCCACCCCATTCTCCATATCTATTTGGCATTTATTCAATGATCCAATGATACTTTATTGCCACATGTAATTAACTACAGTGAAATGCTTTGTTTTGCATTCAACCCGGTAAAATCATTTAGTAGACCTCACCTAGGCAGTACACAAGTGTCGCCATGTTTTGGCGCCAACAAGCTTACAAAAGTTCACCGAACAGTCCTATCTACTGCCTGCCGTTGCACGTGGCAGAAGGGTCCCAACACGATCCCTCCACAGATGCTGCCTGACCTGCTGAGTTCCTCCAGCACTCTGTATTTTTTCTGGTTCGATACGACTCTTTACAGGACAAGCCAGGCAGGAGATGCGCTAAAGCCCAGTTCCACGCTCTCAGTTTAAAGGTTATCACTTTTCCAAATCCCTTCATTCCCTTGGCCCTCCCAATCTCCACCTTCCCCTCCTGCCCACAACCTCTCACAGATGGACACCTTCCGCCCATTCCATCCTCTCGACGGCCCCTGCGTTTCCTTGCTCCAACACTGGCAGCTGCATCTTCAGCTGTCCTGCCTCAAACTCCAAAATCCCTCCCTGAATGGTGTGACTTCTTCATATCTATAGGGAGAGGTGGAGCAGGCCAGGACTATTCCATAGAGCGCAGCAGGATGAGGGGTGATCTTATAGGAGGTGTGTAAAATCATGAGAGGAATAGATCAGGTAGACGCACAGAGTCTCTTGCCCAGAGTTGGGGAAATCGAGAACCAGAGGACATAGGTTTAAGGTGAGGGGGGGAAGATTTAATAGAAACCTGAGAGGTAACTTTTACACACAAAGGGTGGTGGGTGTATGGAACGAGCTGCAGGAGGAGGTAGTTGAGGCAGGGACGAACTCAATTTTTAAGAAACATTTAGAAAGGTTTAGAGGGATATGGGCCAAACGCAGGCAGGTGGGAGTGGTGTAGATGGGACATGTTGGTCAGTGTGTGCAAGTTGGGCTGAGGGGCCTGTTTCCACACTGTACGACTATGATTCTATGACCTCCCCCTCCTCCTTTAAGATCCTCCTTACCACTTCCATTTGAGGCTGTGTTATTTTTTGTCTGACAACTGTGAGAAGTCTTGACATCATTTCCTACATCAAAGCGGTCAATAAATGTGTTTGCTGTTGATGTAGGTAATGTGGTTAACACTGAGGTGATCTCTAAAAATGGCCTCGCAAATTAAACAGTGGAAACTCATCACTGCCACCGCTGGCTATTCAAGCCCGACCGCACAGTGGCGCAGCGGGTAGAACTGCTGCCTCACAGCACCAGAGACCTGGGTTTGATCCTGACCTCAGCTGCTGTTCATGTGGAGTTTGCATGTTCTCCCTGTGACCACGTGGATTTCCTCCAGGTGCTCCGGTTTCCTCCCCATCCCAAAGACATGTGGGTTTGCATGTTAACTGGCCTCTGTAAATTGTCCCTAGTGTGTAGGGAGTGGATGAGGAAGTTTACAGTTTAGTTCATTGTCACGTGTACCTAAGTACAGTGAAAAGCTTTTGTTGCGTGCTAACCAGTCTCCGGAAAATACAGTAAATGATTACAATCAAGCCATCCACAATGTATAGATACATGATAATGGGAATAATGTGAAGTGCAAGATAGAGTCCAGTAACGTCCGTTTAAAGATAGACCGAGGGTCTCCAACGAGATAGGTAATAGCTCAGGACTGCTCACTAGTTGTGAACGGGTGATCGAAGGTCAGCATGGATTCGATGGGCTAAAGGACCTGTTCCCATGCTAAATCTTAAAATCAATCCATCAACCAATAATTGACAACCCTGGCAGGGACTGTCACAGCCTGAGAGAGAATTAAGTTAAAAGGCGAACCTGACTCGACTCCTACTTTATTCCTGAAATCTAATCATCTTTAGTTTTTAGTTTTAGGAGATATTAGACTAAGTGGGACCAGTTGGGACCCAGTCACACGGGAGGCCTGGTCCCCCAACGCAACCCATTCCCCAATGCAATATTCCACCACTCACCTGTTCCCCCAACGTGACGGCGGGAGTGTTCTGTAGCCCGGGGGACGGGGACGGCTTCACGCGGGGAGCGTCCTGCAGCCAGGGGAGGGGGGTGTGTGGGGAGAGGGGGGGTGTGTGGGAGGAGGAGGGGTGTGTGGGGGAGGAGGCTGTGTGTTGGAGAGGGGGGGGTGGGGGAGGGGGTGTGTGGGGGAGGGGGGGTGTGGTGGAGGGAGGGTGTGGGGGAGGGGGGGAGGAGGGTGTGTGTGGGGGAGGGAGGGTGTGGGGGAGAGGGGGTGTGGGGGAGGGGTGTGTGGGGGAGAGGGAGGCAGGAGGGGGTGTGTGGGGCAGGAGGGTGTGTGTGGGGGGGAGGGTGTGGGGGAGTGGGTGAGGGGGAGGGGTGGTGGGAGGGGGGGTGGGGGAGGGGTGTGTGTGGGGATGGGGGTGTCCGGGGGAGGGGGGTGCCTGGGGAAGGGGGGGGTGTGGGGGAGGGGGGGGTGGGGTGTGTGTGTGGGGAGAGGGGTGTGTGTGGGGGAGAGGGGTGTGTGTGGGGGAGAGGGGTGTGTGTGGGGGAGAGGGGTGTGTGTGGGGGAGGGGGGGTTGTGGGAGGGGGTGGGGTGTGGTTGGGCGGAGGGAGGTATGTGGGCTCAGCGTCTCTGGCTCCGGCTCTGACCGCGCTCACCGACTGCAGGACCCGGCGCCAGTTGCACTCATCGGTACCCGGCTCGTCATGGTGGTCACCGCCCCCGCCCGCGAACACAGCAGCCCCCGCCCGCGAACACAGCAGCCCCCCGCCCGCGAACACAGCAGCCCCCGCCCGCGAACACAGCAGCCCCCGCCCGCGAACACAGCAGCCCCCGCCCGCGAACACAGTAGCCCTCACCTGCACTCCGCTCGTTCAGTTGTATTCTCCCCGCCGGTGATTGACACCGGGTGCCGGAAGGGGCATCGCCGTCCCGGCGAATAACAGATCAATAACTTTTGTAATATTTCACCGATCGGAATAAAATGATGCACTTGCAGCACAGGAGAATGGTGAGTGAGGTGGTGAAAAATCGTAGCGCTATGGGGGATCGTTTTTGCGCAAATTTAAAAACAACGAAAACCGAAAGAGGACAAGATGAGAGTTTTAGTAATAGTATAGATAGACATCGTGGAAACAGACCCTTCAGCCCATCGAGTCCGCTCCGACAAGTGATCACTAGCACACACTACGCACTAGAGGCAATTTACAATTTTCACAGAAAACCCGCACGTTTTCAGAATGTGAGAGGAAAATGGAGCACCCGGGGAAAACCCAGGTGGTCACAGTGAGAATGTGCAAACTCCCTGCAGACAGCACTAGTAGTCAGGATCGAACCCGGGTCTCTGGCGGTGTAAGGCAGAAATTCTACCACTGTGTGCCACTGTCCCGCCCCATTTGCTCCAAACCCATTATGGATATTAACAAGACCATAAGAAAAAGGCGATGATCTGACGAGACACTAAGCACAAGAACAAATGGGTGAGGGCACAGACTGCGTTCTCTACAGCAGGGTCAAAACTGTGACCCTGCAGGTCCTGTTGTGCAGGCAGCAGCAAATGCAATTAGCATTCTGTTCGACGTGCACAGAGAAAGCTGCGGCTGGGCACCGTGCAAGCTACGGGCAGCAATCCAAGAGTGTGAGGTGCATGCATCTGACTGCTGAGAGTATCTCTGTCAAACTCCACAAAGACAGCACCAGAGGTGCAGGATGGAACCCGGGTCTCTGGCGCTGTGAGGCAGCAGCACCACCAGCTGCGCCACTGTGCTGCCCTTTGCTTAATAATGACAGAATGGCACTTTATGATGACATTTCAAGGCCTGAATTTCAATTGCAATCTTTCCGTAAACTGCATCAGAGGCAGGAATATGGTGCCGTTGATAAGACTAGTTAGTCAGACTCTGAGCTCTAGCAATTTGCTGCATCTGCAGGTTATTGTCTGATGATAAGGGGGTTGAATCCTGTCTGTAACAAACCTGCCAATGTTGCGTATTTACTAAGGCAGCCCTATTGAAAGGCATTGTTCAGGCATTAGTGAAGGACTGGGAGCTTAATTCTTTAACAGACAATTGGGATGGCAGGATTATGTGTGAACAGTGTTTGGTTCACTCAATGGGCAAGTGAGATCCGTACACATGATTCTGTTTAACAGTAACCTCTCTGGTTACATGTAGATCGGCAACAGCCAAGTGTGCAACTCCTGGCTTTTAACCTGCCACGGGAAAGTTGCTCCATCTTCAGTGTTTGAGAAGTGGACGGGAAAACACGGAGATGACCTTGAAATGCCATGGCCGTGTTTGTAGACTGTAGACTTGTATATTAAACAGAGTCTTGTGCTAACCAATTCCCCCATCAGTGGCACAGCTCTCTGCACCTAACCTCACCCACAGCTATCAGCTTCTTGAACCAACCTGCACAACCAGGAAGCAGCATCCTCTGGAATGCCAAAGGTTGCCAGGAGTCCCAATAGAAGTACATTATATTTTAGTTTGGAGATACAGTGTGGAAACAGGCTCAGCGAGTCCGTGCAGACTAACAATCACCCGCGCACTATTACTATTATAGACCAGTTTCTCATCCTACACACTAGGGGCAATTTACAGAATCCAATTAACCTACAATCTTGTATGACTCTGGAAAGTGGGGGGAAACCGGAGCACCTGGAGAAAGCCCATGCGGTTACAGGAAGAACGTACAAACTCCATACAGACAGCACCTGTAGTCGGGAATGATCCAGGGTCTCTGGCGCTGCGCACTGTGCCGCCCTGCTGGATACTAACAGTCCAGAGATACTGTGCGGAAGTCAGTGAGTTCTGCATGGGTGCAGAAGGTAGCACCGATGCAGTCGGCAATGTAGCGGAGGTAGAGTTCGGGGATAGGGCCAGTGTATGCCTGGAACAGTGATTGTTCGACGTGTATAGTCAATATAGTCCTGATGGTCCCTCTTCCTTCTCACTCACCCCCGTCCCGCAGGCCAGGTCTCTCTTCCTTCTCCCCCCCCCCTCCCCACCCCGCCACCATGCCGGGTCCTTCTTTGTTCTCTCGGCGGCACGTCCTCGACCGACCACCGGGACTCACACAGGCGACGTCTTTGAAATAGGAAGTAAATATTAATAATAATATTACAGTTTGCAATAGGAAGGAACTGCAGATAATGGTTTTGCCCAGAGTAGGGGAATCGAGAACCTGATTCATAGGTTGAAGGTGAGGGGGGGGGGGGGGATTTAATTGGATCCTGAGCGGTAACTTTTTTAGACAGAGGTGGGTGTATGGAATGAGGTGCCGGAGGAGGTAGATGAGGCAGGTAGTATCGCAATGTTTAAGAAATATGTGAGGTGGGACTAGTGTAGATGGGACATGTTGGTTGGTGTGGGCAAGTTGGGCAGAAGAGCCTGTTTCCACGCTATATGACTCTATGGCTCTATAAACACAAAGACTACAGTAACTCAGCAGGCCAGGCAGCATCTATGTAGAAAAATGATAGGTGATGTTTCGGTTCGGGACCCTTATTCAGACTGGTTCATCACATCACAGTTTGGTTTGGCAATAGCTTTGCCCAAGACCGCACAAATTTTCAGAGTTGTGAATGTAGCCCAGTCCATCACGCAGGCCAGTTTCTTCCCCTCTGTCTTCAGCCAACATAATCAAGGACCACTCACACCCCAGTCGTTCCCTCTTCTCTCCTCTCCCATCAGGCAGAAGATGCTAAAGTTGGAAAGCGCTTACCACCAGATTCAGGAACAGCTTCTTCCCAACTGCTATCAAACTCTTAGGCGACCTCTCATACGCTGAGGGATATATTTCCATCTTCCAACCTACCTCATTGCAGATTTTACACTTTTAAAAAAATCTGCACTTTCTCTGTAGCGGTAACACAATATTCTGCACTGAATGTCCTTTCAATTTGCACTACCTGTTGTAGGTGCATAGTTTGATTGTATTCAATGTTTTTGTCTGGATGGCATACAAAATAAAGTGTTTCACTGTATCTTTGTACATGTGACCTTAAAAACCAATACCAAGACTAAGCCATTGCCATTCTGACATAGCTGTGGATGTAGATCACTGGAAACAGCTCACATCGCAGTTTCTTTACCAGGGGATTAAATAAGTGCGTCAGCTTGCAAAAGGATGACTGAACCCAAAGGGATGGAGTCCTTTGGTACAGGATAAAAGGGATAACTAAAAGAAAAAGCACTGAGATAACAATCAACGAATAAAATAGACTCCATCTCAGCAGAAGTTTCAGGAACTGTGTATAGAAGCTTTTATGTGAGCCCTGTACAGAAAGCAAAAGAACAGTGTCTGACCATTGTAGCCTCTGTATAAACGAGAATCTTCATCTAACACAAAACAAAACCCAAACTGAGCAAATCACAAAGTGCTGGAGTAACTCAGCAGGTCAGGCAGCATCTCTGGAGGACATGGACATTTCTGGTCCAGACCTTTTGTCAGACTCCAGAGATGCTGCCTGACCCACTGAATTTCTCCAGCGCTTTGTGTTTTACTCAGGATTCCAGCATCTGCAGGTCCTCCTTGTGCCTATAAAACACAAACTGCTAGAGTGAAATGGAAAGGCGATGTTTCAGGTCAGGATCTTTCTTCAAGGCAGGGTTAGAGGGTCAATACATGGCAGAAAGAAGTGAGGGGAGGGGGGAGGGGAAAAAAACTGGCAAGTGATAGGTAGATCCATGTGAGGAAGGGTGAGAGAAGGGTGGAGATGGAGACCGAGGCTGGAGGTGCGAGGTGGAGAAGGCAAAAGGGTGCTGATGGTGAGGAACTAAATGTGGAACCAGAGGAAGGAATGGTGGGTGGGAGGAAATGGAGGGTGGAATGGAACTGGTGGGAATAGGGATGGGTAATGAACAGAAGGAGGAGTGCAAAGGAACTGAGTTACGGGGCGGGGGGGAGGTGGGGAGAGGAAAGAAAGGGGCATGAGAGGACCTGTGTAAATCAGGAGGAGAAAGAGGGGGGCAGGGGGGTATTATTGGTTTACCTGAAATTGGAGGAGTCAGTGTTCATGTCATTGGGTTGTAAGCTATCCAAGCGGAATTATATCTCCATACGAGATATCCGCATTTGAGATTCTTTAGGGTTCTGGAGGAAGGGACCCTTAGGGGGCAGCACAGTGGCGCAGCGGTAGAGTTGCTGCCTCACAGCGCCAGATACCCGGGTTTAATCCTGACTAAGTCTGCTGTCTTTACAGAGTTTGTATGTTCTCCCTGTGACCGCGTGGGTTTTCTTCGAGTGCTCCGGTTTCCTCCCACATCCCAAAGACGTGCAGGTTTGTAGGTTAATTGGCTTCGGTTTAAAAAATCGGCAATTGTCACTGGTGTGTAGGACAGTGCTAGTGAATGGGGTGATTGATAGGGAGTCGTGGACTCGATGGGCCGAAGGGCCTGTACCTCTAAAGTCTCTAAAATCCAAAGACCCGAAATGTCACCAATCCATGTTCTCCAAGCCCGCTGAGTTACTCCAGCACTTTGTGTGCTTTTGTGTTTTAACCAGCATCTGCAGTTCCTTGTTTCTACATGAGATGCCCTTCTTCCAGTTTGCATGTGGCCTCATTCTAGCAGTGTAGGAGGCTGAGGACAGAGCGACTCTATCTCGATACACATGACAATAATAAATCCTTACCAAGACTAGTTCAGGCCATCAGGAGATACTTTTGCTGTTGGGTGAATTGTTGATCCTGTGAACAAAAATGTCCGGGATGATGCCAAGCTTTTAATGTCATTACCACTGCATGTCTCCGAGCTTGAAGAAACTATTCTGTCACATTATTTGGCTGCTCTGGGGAAGATCTGGACTATATAATCCCCCAAACAATGGCAGTAGATGTCCTGACAAAAGCAACAAGAGAAAGTAGTGGATATTGCCTGGTCTATCACAGGTACTGACCTCTCACCATCAAAGGGATCGACAGAAAACACTGGCAATAAAAGGCAACAAATATCATCATAGATCCACACCACCCCGGCCACACTCTTGTCTCGCTGTTTCCTTCAGGAAAAAGGTACAGGAGCCTGGTTCAAGAACAGCTTCTCCCAATCAACCATCAGCCTCTTGAACCACTACACAACCCTGACCACAACCTTTTTACCTTCTTACCTACCGTATTTCCTGGCAATGAAGATGCTATTTTTTACCCTAAAATAAGGCCCGAAAATTTACCTGCGTCTTGGAGGCTGTAGATTGGCTATTGCATGTTAGCCAACCAGAATGCTTATTAGTAATAACCCCGCCTAGTGCATGCTTTATAGTGTTAAGAACTTGTTCATTGCATTCAGTAGATGCAGCAACCTGGACGTATAATGTACTGCATATCTGACACTGAGCAGCCTATTAAATATGCTTATACCTTTACCCGTGGATGAGTCTGGTAATTACAGAGGCCGAAGATTAGGTTGTTAGCCGAGAAAGATAGACTTGGGCCAAATCGCTTTTAAAACATGGGCGTGACACAATGAGGCCTAACACAGGGGTCGGCAACCTACGGCCTGGATCCGGCCCGTAAACAGAACTCATCCGGCCCGCAGGCGGTTTTTTTCCAATTATTTTTCGCGAGCTGGGTACTGCATCCAGTCCCGGGGCACGCAGGCGACCTGGGAACTGCAGCCAGACCTGGGGCAAGCGAGCCGACCTGGGAACTGCAGCCATTCGCAGGGCACGCAGCCGACCTGGGTGGCTACGAGTGTCCGCTGGGACCAGTCAGCGGAACCGGCCGCCACCTCAGTGCCTTCTGCCGGCCCACCCGCCAGCCAGACACGGTGTCCTTCGGCACAGGCGCAACCAGTGGAGGTGGTGGTTGGCGGGTAGCTACTGGGCGGAAGGCTGGCTGCTCCGTCCCGGTCTCTCTCTCTCTCTCTCTCTCTCTCTCTCTCTCTCCCTGTTATGTGATCTCCCTGAGCCAGGAAGTCCCCGTCCCTCAGACCCTCACACACAGCGCATTGTGGGAGGCGAAGATGGAGGCTCCCCGATCCAGATAGCCTCCTTGAAGGAGTTTCACATCTTCCTTTCTACTGACTAAACCAATCCCTTGATCCTGTCCCGCCAGTATTTTTTCAAAATTTAGCAACTCAAAATGGGGGTGCGTCTTTGACGCAGGTGCGTCTTCATTGCTGGGAAATATGGTAGTTCTGTTAGGCAAATTATGGTCCAGTTACCCAGTTTAACTGAAAGAAATAGAAACAGAAAGAAGCAGAGGTTGATGGTGGAAGTTTGTTTTTTGGACTGGAAGCCTGTGATGTTTAGGTGCGCCTCAGGGATCATTGCTGGGCCTATTTCTGTTTTCAGTTTATATCAACGATTTGGATGAGAATGTAGAAGGCATGGTTGGTAAGTTTGCAGATGATACTGAAGCAGGTGGTATCGTAGATAGCAAAGATAACTATCAAATATTACAGCAGAATCATGATCAGTTGGGGAAGTGAACTGAGCAATGGGTAATGATGTTTAATACAGATAAGTTCGAGGTGTTGCATTTTGGGAAGTCAAACCAGGGCAGGGCCTTTACAGTGAATGGTAAAGCCCTGGAGAGTGTTGTAGAGGAAACAAAATCAGGAGTGCAGGTAAATAGTTCCCTGAAAGTGGTGTCACAAGTAGATAGGGTGATCAAGGAGGCTTTTGTTACACTGGCCTTCATCAGTCAGAGTGTTGAGTATAGAAATTGGGATGTTATATTACAGTCGTACAAGACGTTGGTGAGGCCACATTTGGAGTATTGTGTTCAGTTTTGGTCGCCCTACTATAGGAAGGATGTTGCCAGGACTTGAGGGCCTGAGCTATAGGGGAGGTTGGGCAGGCTAGGACTTTATTCCTTGGAGTGTAGGATGGTGATAGATGATCTTGTAGAGGTACCTTTCATAAGTAAAATCATTGAGAAAGTTGTCCTCCAGCAACTTAATCACTTCCTGGCTTCAACTGGCTGCTACGACAACTTCCAGTCAGGATTTCGACCTCTTCATAGCACTGAGACCGCCCTTATTAAAGTTGTAAACGACATCCGTCTTAACACAGACTCTGGCAAAGTTTCAATATTAATGCTATTAGACCTCAGTGCTGCATTCGACACTGTTTATCACTCAATACTTTTGGACAGGTTGGAAAAATGGGTGGGGCTTTCAGGCACAGTCTTAAGTTGGTTCAGGTCATATCTACAAGATAGGAACTATTTTGTTTCCATTGGCGACTTTGTATCAGAACCAACCAACGTGACGTGTGGAGTCCCGCAAGGTTCGATCTTAGGGCCCTCTTTATTCAACATCTACATGCTCCCACTAGGGCAAATCATGCGAAATAATAATATTGACCACCACTGCTATGCCGATGACACTCAAATCTATGTAGCGCTATCACCAAATGACTATCGCCCCATAGATCTGTTGTGCCAGTGCATTGAGCAAGTCAAAGACTGGATGTGCCAAAATTTCCTCCAACTAAATAAGGACAAAACGGAGATAATTGTTTTTGGTGCTAAAAAAGAAAGGCTTAAAGTAACCCAACACCTTCACTCTCTGTCCCTGAAAACTTCAAACAAAGCCAGAAATCTCGGGGTTATTATGGATTCAGATTTACATTTCGACAGTCACATCAAATCAGTAACAAAATCGGCCTACTATCACCTCAAAAACGTAGCAAGACTAAGAGGACTCATGTCAGCTCAAGACTTAGAAAAACTTGTACATGCCTTTATTACTAGTAGGCTAGATTATTGTAACGGTCTCCTTGCAGGTCTTCCGAAAAAAACTGTCAGGCAGCTACAGCTTGTTCAGAACGCTGTTGCTAGAGTTCTAACAAAGACCAAAAAATTTGAACACATTACACCAATTCTTAAATCCTTACATTGGCTCCCTGTATGTCAGAGAATTGATTTCAAAATCCTGCTGCTCACCTATAAATCACTACATGGTTTAGGGCCAAAGAATATCACTGACATGCTTCCACTATATAAGCCTTCTAGACCGCTAAGATCTTCTGAGACCAATCTGTTAGTGATTCCCAGAGTAAATACAAAACATGGGAAAGCAGGATTTAGTTACTATGCAACAAATAGCTGGAATAAACTTCCTGAAGATTTAAGACTTGCCCCTACTTTCACCACTTTTAAAACAAGACTGAAAATTTTTATGTTTACTTTAGCTTTCAGCTAAATCTTAACTACATTGCACTTTTAACTTTTGCACTTTTCTATAATGCATTTTTAACTTTGTTTTTATTTTATTTTAATTCTTCTATTTTATTTCATTTTATTATTTCATTTTATTGTATATGTTTTTATGTGAAGCACTTTGAGTCTGCCTCGTGTATGAAATGTGCTATATAAATAAAGTTGCAGTTGCAGTTGCAGTTGCAGTATAAGCTCATGAGGAGAAGAGACAGGGTGAATGCAGTCTTTTATCCTGAGCAAAGGAATCGAGACCTAGAGTAACATACATTAATAAGAAGGCAGGGAGGAAATAGAATGAGAATTTTGTTTAGAATGGAGATGGGAAGCAACTTCGCTGAATCTTTGGAATTCTCTTCCCTAGAGGTTGTGGAGGTACAGATAAGTGGAGACTGATAAGACCATAAGACATTGGAGCATATTTAGGCCATTCAGCCCATTGAGTCTATTCTGCCATTCAATCATCCTGATCTATTTTTCACTCTCAACCTCATTCACTCTCATTTACAAGTGATTCTTGTAAAAATCACTACTCTTGCCTTTAACAGTAACATTTGATGCCTTTACTAATCAAGAATTTATCCTTGGAGTGCAGGAGGATGAGGAGTGATCTTGTAGAGGTGTATAAGATCATGAGAGGAATAGATAAAATGCACAGAGACTTTTATCCAGAGTAGGGGAATCAAGACCCAGAGGACATGAATTTAAGATGAGGAGGGAAAAGATTTAAAAGGAACCCGAGAGACAACTTTTTTACACAAGGATGGAAGGTATATGGAATGAGTTGCTGGAAGAGGTAGTTGAGGTATTATCACAATGTTTAAAAAACATGTGGACAGGTACATGGACAGGATAAATTTAGAGGGATGTGTCATACGCAGGCAGCTGGAACTGGTGTAGATAGGGCACGTTGGTTGGCGTGGGCAATTTGGGCCAAATGGCCATGTTTCCACGCTGTATGACTCTATAACTCTCTATCAATCTCTGCTTTTAAAATACCCAATGACTTGGTCTCTCCAGCCAAGATATTTGGGAAATCAAGAGATATGGGGTTGGTGGATCCTGGCACTGGGGCAAGAGATCAGACATATAATTCATAATGACCTCGTCGATTGTTTCATGGTCCTGCCACAAATAGAACTGGAAAATAATTGGATCTTTCTGCAGGTCAAGTGATGTTCTTGTAAAATTCACTGCTGGTTGTGCCTGAGTAAAATATATTTTGAAATAAATGTACTGATAAAAACAGACCTGGGTCTTATCTCGTGAAAAGGTTGAGTATCTTTACATTGATAGATGTTTCTGCTGTGGAAATACTCTTGCCTCCAAGGAACAACCTGCTATTTACGTCTCTCACAGTAAGTAAAACCTTCTAAGTTCCAATGGCTACAAGCTTAGCATGTGCAATCTTTAATCAGAAGACAACCTGTCCCTTGCATGAATGACTGGAATATAAAAACAGGGATGTAATGCGGAGGCTTTACAAGGCACTGGTCTGACCGCATTGTGAGTATTGTGAATGGTTTTGGGCCCCATATCCGAGGAAGGATGTGCTGGCATTCGAGAGGGTCCTGAGAAGGTTTACGAGAATGATCCCAGGAATAATTGGGTTAACATATAATGAGCGTTTGATAGCACTGGGCCTGTACTCGCTGGAGTTTAGAAGGATGAGGGGGGGACCTCTTTGAAACTTACCAAATAATGAAAGGCATGGATAGAGTGGATGTGGAGAGGATGTTTCCACTAGTGGGGGAATCCAGAACCAGAGGCCATAGCCTCAGAATAAAAAGACCTACCTTTAGAAAGGAGATGAGGAGGAATTTCTTTAGTCCGAGGGTGGTGAATCTGTGGAGGTCAAGTCAATGGATATTTTTAAGGCGGAGATTGACAGATTCTTGATTAGTAAGGGTGTCAAAAATTATGGGGAGAAGGCAGGAAAATTAGGTTGAGAGGGGAAAATAGATCAGCCATGATTGAATGGAGGAGTAGACTTGATGGGCCAAATCGCCTAATTTTGCTCCAACAACATGAACTACTATGAACTGGTTCAATGCATGAATGCCCTTTCTTAAGTGGCATCCCATACACAGTATTCCACTTGAGGTTTTGGCATTGGACTTTGTAAATGAAGCATAACCTCCCTAGTCAAAATCTTTGAATCTGATAAAGAGTCCCAGCCGGAAGCATCATCTGCCCATTTCCCTCCACAGATGCTGCCTGATGTTCAAGGTTACTCCAGCATTTTGATTTTTGCTCAAGATTCCAACATCTGCAGTCACTTGTTTCTCCATTTTACTGCTCCGCTGCTAAATCTCAAGGTCTGTCCATTTTGAAGCAGTTCCTCTCCGATGGGAGTCCTGAGAGACCTTCTCTCACTGCCCCCTCTTTGATTTCTGCTCTGTTCTTACCCAGGCTCATACCACAGCCTCCTGTCTCTCCACAGCATCTGCCTTCACCGCCAACTTATTCCTCATGGCTTCCAAGCTGAGGAAGATCCTGAATCTGGATCGCCTGTCCATTTCCCTCCACAGATGCTGCCTGACACGCTGAGTTCCTCTGCACTTCATTTTTAACTTAGGATTCATCTGCAATCTCTTGTTTCTCCCTGGACTTGAATTCAGTCACCCTAGCAATAAGTAATAACCTTCTTTTACCTTTCCTGATTATTTGTTGTACCCACATACTAACCGTTTTCAAATCATATACCTGGACACCTTGATCCCTCTGCAATCCCTCAACATTCTTCTTTTAAAAGTTTTGAATAACATTAGTTTAATTTAATTGAGTTAGAGTGGAAACAATCCCCTTGGCCCATTGAGTCCGTGCTGACCATCGTTCTATGTTATCCCACTTTCGCATCCATTCCCTACACACTGGGGGCAATTTACAGAAGCCAATTAATCTACAAACCCCCATGTCTTTGGAATGTGAGAGAAAACCAGAGCACTCGGAGAAATCCCAGGCAGTCACAGGGAGAACGTACAAACTCCATACAGGCAGCACCCGAGGTCAGGATGGTACCCGGGTCTCCAGCGCTGTGAGGCAGCAGTTCTACCGCTGTGCTACTGTGCTGCCCCATAAAAAGTTAAATTCTCCAACTTCATATAACCTGCTCCTTTGTGCTGTTTGTATCAGGACTGGCCATTTGCGCTAACTATTTCAGTGGGTTTTTCCATACGCAGGCCTGCTCAGCATGTCCAAGCAGGACAGAGGATGCAACATCACCCAGGACTTCACAACATTAGCAACACATTACCCGGACAAAGGGGCTTATCTGCCCATTCAGTGCCTGTCTTTCATCCCTCCCTATGAATGACATTGCCTTTGTTCCACTTGCTATTACCCTCCCCCATCTTTTCCACTGCCTGGAATAACTTGCGCTGTGTCTCCTGCTCAAAACACAAAGTGCTGGAGTAACTCAGCGGGTCCGGCAGCGTCTCGGAGTCATTCCAGCATTTTGTTTAAGAAGGAACTGCAGATGCTGGAAAATCGAAGGTATACAAAAATGCTGGAGAAACTCAGTGGGTGAGGCAGCATCTATGGAGCGAAGAAAATAGGCAATGTTTCGGGTCGAGACCCTTCTTCAGACCAAAGATCATAGAGCGGAGCTCTGCTCTATGATCTTTGCTTCAGACTGATGTGAGGGTGGGGGGGGAGGGGGGAGGGGGGGCGAGAAGAAGAAAGGAAGAGGCTGAGACAGTGGGCTGGGGGAGAGCTGGGAAGGGGAGGGGAAAGAAGGAGAAAGCAAGGACCACCTGAAATTGGAGAAGTCAATGTTCATAGCTCTGGGGTGTAAACTACTCAAGCAAAATATGAGGTGCTGCACCTCCAATTTACGGTGGGCCTCAGTCTGGCCATGGAGGAGGCCCAGAACAGAAAGGTCGGATTCGGAATGGGAGGGGGAGTTGAAGTGCTGAGCCACCGGGAGATCAGGTTGGTTAGTGCGAACCGAGCAGAGGTGGTGCTTTTTTATCCAACCAGCATCTGCATTTCCTTGTCTTTAGTGATAGGTGGATACAGGTAAGGTGAGGGGAGGGGGGGTCAGACTTGATTGGCAGATGGGTGGAGTAAGAGACAAAGGCTGGAGGTGAAAAGGAGACAAGAAGTTGTCAGATAACAAAGGACAAAGGCAAAGGACAAAGGACATTTTTTATCACATACACCAATTGGTGTAGTGAAATTCAACTTGCCAATGCAGCACACAGATAAAGATAAGACACAACATTACATAATTTAACAATAAACATAAAAACATCCCCCCACAATGGTTCCCACTGTGAGGGAAGGCACAAAGTCCAGTCCCCATCCCCTTGTCCACCCATAGTCGGGCCTATTGAGGCCTCCGCAGTCGCCTCTACGGCGGCACGATGTTCCAGGCCGTTCTCGCTGGGTGATGGTGCTCCGGTGTCGGGAGAATCCTCACAGCGGCTTGGGACACCTGGAGCGGCCGATTCCTTACTGGTGACCGCGGCTTCCGAAGCCGACAGGCCGCGCTGGATGGAGCTCCACCACTGGCGATCTCGGCGAGAGATCCCAGGCTCCTGGTGTAAAGTTCAGCGCCGCCGCCCGCAGCTGGCCGCTCCACAGTCCCGCCGCTCCGCGATGTTGCATCGGCGGTCTTCAGCTCACCGGAGTTCCAGCGCGGCGATCCGGGCAAGGCATCGCCCGCTCCGCTCCGCGATAGCGCTCCAGCGCTGCGCCGCCGTTGAAGCCGAGGTTCTGGGCGGTCCCCTCAGGAAACGCCGCTCCAGGCCCGCTGGTAGGCCGCGAAGACGGGTCGAAAGTGCAGCCCGGAGAAAAGCTGCCTCTCCGACCAGGTAGGGACCCTGAAAAGTAGTTTCCCCCCTTCCCTCCCCTCCATCCACATAGAAAAGGCTAGTACTCCGAAAAACAAAAACTCAACTAACTAAAAATAAAAAAAAGAGATGAAAAACGGACAGCTGCAGGCTGGGCAGCCATACCCGTACAGGACGGCACCCGCTAAAAGATAAGGAGAGGAGAAGAGTAAAATGTAAAGCAAGATGGAGGGATATGGGTGGAAAGTGATGGGGGACGGCGGGGGCGGGGTGGGATAGTTGAGGAAATGGGTGTGCACTGAGGTGGGGTGGAGAAAGTGTGGGGACACAGGAAAGAGATATGGGGAAGGGAGGGTTTTACTTAAAATTGGAGAATTTAACATTCATATTGTGGAGTTGTAAGCTACCCAAATGGCGCACGTTTATAAGTTATAGGAGCAGAATGAGGCCATTCGGCTCATCAAGTCTACTCCGCCATTCAACCATGGCTGAACTATCTTTCCCTCTCACCCCCATTCTCCTGCCTTTTCCCGAAAACACTTGACAACCCTACTAATCAAGAATCTGTCAATCTCTGCCTTTAAACTATCCATTGACGGCCTCCACAGCCTTCTGTGGCAATGAATTCCACAGATTCACCACCCTCTGACTAAAGAGTTTCCTCCTTATCTTCTTTCCAAAGGTACAACCTTTTATTTTGAGGCTATGGCCTCTAATCCTAGACTCTCCCACAAGTGGAAACATCCTCTCCACATCCACTCTATCCAGGCCTTTCACATGAGGTGCTGTTTTCCAGTTTGAGTGCCGACTCTTTCTTCGTTGTGATGAAGTCTTCAGCCATAAACCTTGATTGGTTTCTCTTTCACAGATATTGATTGTGTGTCTGAACTTTATTTCCCTGCCAAAATGGATAATTGCACATTTTCTCCCATTAAACTATCAGGAAAGGACAGTAGGGAATCATTGGAGGACAGAAGACCTGTAGATGTGAACAGCATTTAGCTCAGGACCCTTCTTATAAACCCCTTTTCGTTCTTTGTTATTGGTTTAGTTTGGTTTAGAGACGCAGCCTGGAAACAGGCCCTTCGGCCCACCGAGTCCACACTGACCATCGATTACCTGTTCACACCAGTTCTATGTTACCACTTTCTCTTCCACTCCCTGCACACCAGGAGCAATTTACAGAGGCCAATTAACCTACAGACTCGCACGTCTTTGGGATAGTTTAATCTGAAGAAGGGGCCCGACCCAAAACATCTGCCTGAGCTGTTGAGATCCTCCAGGGAACTATTTGGACTATTTTGCAGCTTTTAGATTATCGTCATCCTGCTCTGCAAGCTTTTGTTTGACGTAGTTGTCTTGAGGCCAGAACATATCGATAGCTTTCCAGGTCAACAAATTCCTTTCTTATTTTTAAGTATTCATTTTCATTGGTGTTCTCTTACTCACTCCCAGTTCCCGAGGCAGTCCATGCACAACTGCAGTGAGATCTGGATAATAGCCAGACTTTAGTGATGTGGTAAATAATAAGTATACTGCAGAATGGCTGGCAATGACAATTCTAGTGAGAGTGGACTCACATTTGCTGGGTATGGAATGGAACAATCAAACTCTTACTTGCTGCAGCTTCACAGGAACAATAACCGATAGAATCATACAGCACGGAAACATGCCTTTTGGCGCATGCCATCCAAAATGCCCCATTTACACTATTGCCACCTGCCCGTGTTTGGCCCATATCCCTCCAAACTTTTTCTATTCATATACCGTAATCATCTTTCAAAACTCTTTAGATTCTGGAGTAGTTCCTGAGGATTGGCGGGTAGCAAACGTAACCCCACTTTTTAAGAAGGGAGGGAGAGAGAAAACGGGGAATTACAGACCAGTTAGTCTAACGTCGGTAGTGGGGAAACTGCTAGAGTCAGTTATTAAAGATGGGATAGCAGCACATTTGGAAAGTGGTGAAATCATTGGACAAAGTCAGCATGGATTTACGAAAGGTAAATCATGTCTGACGAATCTTATAGAATTTTTCGAGGATGTAACTAGTAGCGTGGATAGGGGAGAACCAGTGGATGTGGTGTATCTGGACTTCCAGAAGGCTTTCGACAAGGTCCCACATAAGAGATTAGTATACAAACTTAAAGCACATGGCATTGGGGGTTCAGTATTGATGTGGATAGAGAACTGGCTGGCAAACAGGAAGCAAAGAGTAGGAGTAAACGGGTCCTTTTCAGAATGGCAGGCAGTGACTAGTGGGGTACCGCAAGGCTCCGTGCTGGGACCCCAGCTATTTACAATATATATTAATGATCTGGATGAGGGAATTGAAGGCAATATCTCCAGGTTTGCGGATGACACTAAGCTGGGGGGCAGTGTTAGCTGTGAGGAGGATGCTAGGAGACTGCAAGGTGACTTGGATAGGCTAGGTGAGTGGGCAAATGTTTGGCATATGCAGTATAATGTGGATAAATGTGAGGTTATCCATTTTGGTGGCAAAAACAGGAAAGCAAACTATTATCTAAATGGTGGCCGACTAGGAAAAGGGGAGATGCAGCGAGACCTATGTGTCATGGTACACCAGTCATTGAAAGTAGGCATGCAGGTGCAGCAGGCAGTGAAGAAAGCGAATGGTATGTTAGCTTTCATAGCAAAAGGATTTGAGTATAGGAGCAGGGAGGTTCTACTGCAGTTGTACAGTTTTGGTCTCCAAATCTGAGGAAGGACATTATTGCCATAGAGGGAGTGCAGAGAAGGTTCACCAGACTGATTCCTGGGATGTCAGGACTGTCTTATGAAGAAAGACTGGATAGACTTGATTTATACTCTTTAGAATTTAGATTGAGAGGGGATCTTATAGAAACTTACAAAATTCTTAAGGGGTTGGACAGGCTAGATGCAGGAAGATTGCTCCCGATGTTGGGGAAGTCCAGGACAAGGGGTCACAGCTTAAGGATAAGGGGGGAAGACTTTTAGGACCGAGATGAGGAAATCATTTTTTACACAGAGAGTGGTGAATCTCTGGAACTCTCTGCCACAGTGGATAGTCGAGGCCAGTTCATTGGCTATATTTAAGAGGGAGTTAGATGTGGCCCTTGTGGCTAAAGGGATCAGAGGGTATGGAGAGAAGGCAGGTACGGGATACTGAGTTGGATGATCAGCCATGATCATATTGAATGGCGGTGCAGGCTCGGGGCCGAATGGCCTACTCCTGCACCTAATTTCTATGTTTCTATACCTGTCCAAATGTCAGCACCTGCACCTCGTGCTCGTGAGGGTAGGAACAGGGATATAGGGGATATGAACGTGTGGCTGAGGAGTTGGTGCAGGGGGCAGGGATTTACAGTAGATTTCTAGATCACTGGAATCTCTTCTGGGGCAGGGGTGACCTGTACCAAAGGGACAGGTTGCACCTTAATTGGAGGGGAACCGACATTCTGGCAGGCAGGTTTGCTAGTGCTACACGGGTGGGTTTAAATTAAACAGTGGGGGGTGGGGGGGGGGGGAGACAGAGGGACATAAACGGAGGATGGAAGCAAAAGGTAGAAGGGAGATAAGAAAAACTAACCTGAAAGCTTTGTGCCTTAATGCGAGGTGAATTCGTAATAAGGAGGATGAATTGAATGTGCAGTTAGTAATTAAGGAATATGATATAGTTGGAATTACGGAGACATGGCTCCAGGATGACCAAGGCTGGGAGCTAAACATGCAGCGGTATTTGATATTCAGGAAGGATAGACAAAAATGAAGAGGAGGTGGGGTGGCATTGCTGGTTAAACAGGAGATTAATGCAATAGCAAGGAGAGACATTAGCTTGGATGCTGTAGGATCGGTATGGGTAGAACTGCAAAATAGCCAAGGGCAGAAAACGCTTGTTGGATTTGTATAAAGACCACCAAGCAGCAGTAGGGAGGTTGGGGATAGCATCAAGCAGGAAATTAGTGATATGTGTAGCAAAGGTACAGCAGTTATCATGGGTGACTTTAATCTACATATAGATTGGGCCAACCAAATTGGTAGCAGCACTGAGGAGGAGGATTTCATGGAATGTATACAGGATGTTTTTTAAATCAATATGTAGAGGAACCGACTAGAGGGCATGCCATCGTAGACTGGGTATTGTGTAATGAGGAAGGATTAGTTAGCGATCTTGTTCTGCAACGCCCCTTGGGTAATTCTGCATTAGGATGGAAAGTGACACTGTTAATCCAGAGACCAGGGTCCTGAACTTAAAGAAGGTATGAGATGGGAATTGTCTAGGATAGACTGGCAAATTATACTTAAAGGGTTGACAGTGGAGATGCAATGTCAAAGTTATAAAGACCGCATGGACGAACTCCAAAAATTGTTCATCCCTGTCTGGCGAAAAAAAAACCCACGGAAGGTGGCTCAACTGTGGCTAACGAGGGAAATCAAGGATAGTGTTAAATCCAAGGAAAAGGCATATAAATTGGCCAGAGGAAGCAGCAAACCGGAGGACTGGGAGAAATTTAGAACTGAACAGAGGAGAGCAAAGGGGTTAATTAAGAGGGGGGGAAAAGAGCATGAAAGAAAGCTAGCGGAGAGTATAAAAACTGACTGTAAAAGCTTCTTTAGATATCTAAAAAAGGAAAAGATTAGTGAAAACAAATGTAGGTCCCTTACAATCAGAGACATGTGAATTTATAATGGGAAACAAAGAAATGGCAGAACAATTAAATAAGTACTTTGGTTCTGTCTTCACTAAGGAAGACACAAACAATCTCCCAGAAATACTAAGGGACTGAGGATCTAGTGGGAGGGAGGAACTGAAGGGAATCCACATTAGTCAGGAAATGGTGTTAGGTAAATTGTTGGGACAGAAGACAGAAGTTTGCGGATGACACAAAGCTGGGTGGCAGTGTGAGTTGCGATGAGGATGCTATGAAGCTGCAAGGTGACTTGGATAGGTTGGGTGAGTGGGCAGATGCAATCTAATGTGGATAAATGTGAGGTTATCCACTTTGGTGGCAAGAACAGGAAGGCAGATTATTATCTGAATGGTGTCTGATTAGGAAAAGGGGAGGTGCAACGAGACCTGGGTGTGCTTGTACATCAGTCACTGAAAGTAAGCATGCAGGTACAGCAGGCAGTGAAGAAAGCTAATGGCATGTTGGCCTTCATTGCGAGAGTATTTAAGTTTAGGTACAAGGAGTTCCTACTGCAGTTGTACAGGGCCCTGGTGAGACCGCACCTAGAGTATTGTGTACAAATTTGGTCTTCTAATTTGAGGAAGGACATTATTACTATTGACGGAGTGCAGCGTAGGTTCACCAGGTTAATTCCTGGGATGGCGGGACTGACATATGATGAAAGAATGGGCCGACTGGGCATGTATTCGCTGGAATTTAGGATGAGAGGGGATCTTATAGAAACATATAAAATTCTTAGCGGATTGGACAGGGTAGATGCAGGAAAAATGTTCCCGATGTTGGGGGAGTCCAGAACAAGGGGTCACAGTTTAAGAATAAGGGGTAGGCCATTTAGCACTGAGATGAGGAAAAACATCTTCACCCAGAGAGTTGTAAATCTGTGGAATTCTCTGCCACAGAAGGCAGTGGAGGCCAATTCACTGGATGTTTTCAAGAGAGAGATAGGTTTAACTCTTAGGGCTAAAGGAATCAAAGGTTATGGGGGGAAAAGCAGGACCTGGGTACTGATTTTAGATGATCAGCCATGATCATATTGAATGGCGGTGTTGGCTCGAAGGGCCGAATGGCATTCTCCTGCACCTATTTTTCTATGTTTCTGGTTCCTGGCAACATCTTCGTAATTTTTTACTGCACTCTTTCCAGCTTGATGGTATCTTTCCTATAGCAGGATGACCAAAACTGAACACATTACTCCAAAGGCGGCCTCAACAATGTGCTGTGCAACTGTGACGTATCATCCCAATTTCTGTACTCAATAACCTGACTGGTGAAGGCCAATGTAGTGAAAGCCTTCTTGACCACCCCATCTACACTTCATGCTGCCGCGGAAAAGCAGCGAACATCATCAAGGACCTTCATCACCCCACTCATTCCGTCTTCTCCCCTCTCCCGTCAGAAACTTGAAACTCTGAACCATTTGATTTAGGAACAACTTCTTCCCCACTCTAATCAGATTATTGAATGGTCCTCCCACATGTTAGGGTGTAGTCCCGATCTCTCCCAATCTACCTCATTACAGACCTCACACTTTTTCTCTGTAACTGTAACACTATAACGCTGTAACATCATATTCTGCACCCTGGTATTTTTCTCTTTGCACTGCCTTGTGTATGGCATGACTGTACTAAGGTATGATATGATTTGACTGGATATCCCGTGAACACATTTTTTCATAGTATCTCTGTACACGTGACGATCATAAACCAATACGCTCCAGACATTTTCCAAGCCTCTGAGGAGTGTTCACCCGACGCCGGAGTTCCAGCTTTCCGGCAAAGAGGGCCTGAAAACATCCGACTGGCTGCGGAGGCCACAAATAGGTCCCGACCTCGTGTGTTTCACAGAGGAGGAGGACTTAACTTTTTGATGCCTTTCCCCACAGTGGAAATTTTTGATTCTGTTGTGGGGGGACGTTCTTGTTGAATTCTATAATGTGTTATGTAATTTTTCTGATTTTTAATTTTTCTATGGATGTACGGAAACTTTATTATTTCTTTTATGTAAAGCACTTTGGTTTCAACGCGAGTTGATTTAAACGTGCTATATAAATAAAATGTACTTACTTATTTACAATACCAATGTTTTGTAGCTTTCACAAAACGTAACTGAACATAATACTATGGTGTTAGCCACTGAGTTTCAGGAAATACTCTGAAGCTGTGTGAGACTTGGGATAAGATGTATAAACTACAGTGTGCATTGCAGAAAACACTGCATATAGATCAAAGGCTTGTACAGCTCAGAAACAGGCCCTGCGGCCCACAATGTATGCTTTAAAGAAACAATAATTACAGCAAAGTCTCCAGATAAAAGCAGGGCTATGTCTCCATAGATTTAGGTTCAGGTTTAGGTGTATTATTGTCACCTATTCTGAGCTACAGTGAAAAGCTTTGTCCAAACAGATCAGATATACCACATATAGCTAGAATCAATTCAAGCTCAAGAACAATAGATAGAACAAAGGCGAAGATACAGGGTGCAGAATTTACTCAGCATTGTAGTGCATCAGTTCCTTAGACAATGTCCAATGTCCTCAATGAGGTAGAGGTGAATTGAACAGCGCTGTGGTTTATGGAAGGACTGTCAAAGTTTAGTGAGTGGAGGAGAGTTATGCATTATATGTTCAAAAATAATCCCCAAACCATACAGCAGAGCAGGTCTGGGGCATGATTCACAGGGCAATTACCCAACCATCTCCATTCACACCACGACACATACATGGTCCCTCTAAACATAGCCTTGACAGAAACCATGCACTGTGACTTCTTTGTACTTCTCAGACTGGCCAGTAAGTATCAAGAAATGAAAAAGTACAAGATACACCAAGTGAACAAGCAAATACTGTAACTATCAATATATACTTTAAAGGAAATGTTAAGTATAAAAATGGTGTGGACATTTAGTATTTGCTAGTTTTGATTTCACCCTATAGTCTATACTCGATCACCAGAAATTTTGTTGGTAAAGAGATTGAGTGCAAGTATGCAGTTGTCCACGATCAACTCAATTAGTTTGAGATTTGCTTCGTATAATCACATTCATGGAAGTGGTTTGGTTTAGAGATACAATGTTCAGCCCACCGAGTCTGCGCCGAACGACGATCATCTATACACCAGTTCTGTCCTACACACAAGGGACAATTTACTGAGGCCAATTAACCTACAACCCTGCATATCTTTGGAATGTGGGAGGAAACCGGAGCACCTGGAGAAAACCCACATGGTCACAGGGAGAACATGCGAACTCCGTACAGACAGCACCTGTAGTCAGGATTGAACGCTGGCGCTATAAGGCAGCAGCTCTACTGATGCACCACAGTGCAGCGGTTGATGTGTCTTTGTGATTCTCTGTACTTCTGCAAAGGAAATGCTGATGTTATGGAGGGAAGTGGTTTGTTTCCGTAAATCAAATGAGAGGAACAAGGATGGACTCATTGCGTTGTGTTTGTCTCACGACACTCAAGGAAGTTGCTGGCCTCATTGCGCTCTTACATTCTGATATAGAGGCAAAGAGCACAGTAGCACAGCGGTAGAGATGTCGCCTTACAATGGTGGTTTCTTTATTGTCACATGTACCAGATACTGTGAAATACATTTTTTTTGCGTACAGCTCAGCAAGACTATCCCTGTGCAAAAGCACGATCGCCCCAGTTAGTACAATATACACAGAACGGCCCACCGAGTCCATATGGAAGAGGTGCTATTTTTGGCATCAGTTTACATCCCAGCTACAGATGGCCACGAAGGCCTGTCGCAGCCGTCGGCTCCATTCCGGTCGTTCCGCAATCCGTTGACCCTCTCCACGCCAGGCCCTCTTCCGCCCTCGTTCCCCGGGGGGTGTCTCCCGCAGCCAACCTCGAGGGTGCGAAAGATAACCCCCCCCCCGGGTTTTCTCACCTGGCCCCTTGTCTGCCGCTGTTGCTGATTCCCTCCACCTTTTCACTGATTCACTTTGACCTATAATGTGACCTCATCTACAAACCCTTATTCAACTTCCATGCAAGTTGTGGAACATTCCCGTCCAGCCACCACCCTGAAAAGACAATGTTCTGATAAAACTGAGTTGAAAGGGATTTTTTTTTTCAATTACCCCTTTCATTATTTGGACATAATCCTGGATTATCTTCTTTGTTACTGATTCAGCACACAGCAGAAACATCTCTTCAGTGTTAACCTTCCCAAAGAGAAACAGAATTAACGTTTCTGGAGGAAGGACCCTCCATGAGAACAAATGCAGTTCCTGTTTTTTTAAATTTCAGATTTTCAGCATCTGCGTGTTTTTAATTTTTTGTTTTGTTCGTTTCTTTCTTTCGAGATACAGGTGCGGAAACAGGCCCTTCGGCCCACCGAGTCCCTGCAATCAACCCATGCACTAGCACTATCCTACACACTTGGGACAATTTTCAATTTTATCGAAGCCAATTAACCTACGGCCCTTTGTAGTGTGGGAGGAAAGAGCAGCACCCTGGAGAAAACCCAAGCGAAAAAAACAGTGGAACTGGTAAAACGACTGGGGGGGGGGGGGGGGGGGGGAGGAAGGGGGCAAAGAGGGAGGGGGAGGGAGAAACAAGGGACCGACCAAGCAACACCCTGCCTGAGGTCATTTGTGGCTGGCCATGACTGGTCCTGGTCTTTTCTCACCTCCAGCTCTTTACCTTCCCCCACTCCACCCTCTACTTTCAGCCTGAAGAAGGGTCCCGACCTGAAACATCATCCATCCTTTTTCTCCAGAGATGCTGCCTGACCCGCTGGGTTACTCCAGCACTGTGTGGACTATCTTTGGTATAAACCAGCATCGGCAGTTCTTTGTTTCTACAGGGTAGATGTTGGGATGTTTTCACAAGTGGGACAGTCACAAATGGAGCAACACAGCCACAAAGTAAGGTGGAGGTTATTTAAGACTGAGGTACACAGAAATGTCCTCTGTCAGAAGCTAGCGAATTTCTGGAAATCTCTCCTCCTGATCGTGGTGGACCATTAGATGTATTTAAGATGGAGATATATAAATATTTGAAAGATTGAAGAATTGAGGTTATGGGGAACTGGTATAGAAGATGACCTGAGGCCAGCATAGATCAGCCATGTTCACATTGAATGGGTTGAAGGGGCCAAGTGGCCTTCTTTTTTTTATGGTCTTGTAAATATCTCTCATGGGTTTAGAGCAAATTGGACGGCATGGTGCCGTAAAGGTAGAGTTGCTGCCTTACAGCGCCAGAGACCCGGGTTCGATCCTGACTACAGGTGCTGTCTGTACGGAGTTTGTACCTTCTCCCCGTGACCGCTTGGGCTTTCCTCAGCTACTCCAATTTCCACCCACACTCCAAAGACGTAGAGTTATGTGGATTAATTGGCTTTGGTGAAGATTGGTGAGTTGCTGCCTCAAAAAGGCTGCTAGCATCGTCAAGGACCCACACCATCCTGGCAACACACTCATCTCTCCGCTGCCATCAGGTAGAAGGTACAGGAGCCTGAAATCTGGTTCATGAACAGCTTCTTCCCCACAGCTATCAGGCTATTAAATTCGCCATCAAACAAACTCTGAACTATAACAGCCTATTCCACTTTATCTGTTTATTTATGTGTATATATATATATATATATGGTCAATGCTATATAGACACACTGAACTGTTCTGTATTTATGCTTACGTTATTTTGCTGCAGCAAGCAAGAATTTCATTGTCCTATCTGGGACACATGACAATAAACTCTCTTGATTTGACTTGACTCTTGACTTGTAAATTGTTCCTAGTGTGCAGGATAGTGCTAGTGCACAGGGATCGCTGGTCGGCACGGACTCGGTGAGTCGAAGGGCATGTTGTCACTCATGACAGTATCTCTAAACTAAACTAAGCTAAGCTAAAGAGGTTACATTTTTAATTATGGGACATTACTCAAATATAAAAACTAGAATAGATTAATTAATTTAAAAAAAACATATTTTCTTTAAAAGTAATGCTAGACCACTTTGTTGGTTGTTCAATGGTTTCTTTATTATCACGTGTACCCAGGTATTCCAAAATACTTTTTGTGCATACTATCAGCAAGACTATCACCATACATAATAAGCACAGTGCCCCAATTAGACCAGAATGTACAGAAGAGTATACAAGAGACACAATTTTACAGTGTTTACCTGCTAATTAGCCACCCAACCCTGCATCTTCTCCAGTGCCTTTCCCCAACTTAACCAATCATTATGCTTTTAAGGGCATCCTACATAAAGATGAAAAGTATGACCCTAAGGTGAAATGAACTGGTGGGAGGAGGTTCCTGTAGTGCATGGGCCAGATAGGTCAAGTGTCTTGCTACTCTGAGGTGATTCCTTTTTGGAAATCACCACAGAATCCAATTCCAGCTCACTTCAAACAATGCATTCAGACCATCATAATTCTCTGTAATTTGAAATAAAAGCTTTCTCATATTTATCTCCTCTGACTTTAAATTTAAGTTCCTGACTAGAAACAAATCCTCTTTGAAAACCTAATTATGTCCAGGAGAGAAGGGAACAGGATTAAGTCATTGCTTCATTCTAAGTGCTTTAAAATTGTGCAACATTAATTGTGCACTTTTGAATAATAATAGAGCAGTTATTTTGCTTAATTTTACATGAGAGATCGTTCATACTCAATTGCAAACTTCGTTGAGGGGCGTTTTTTGGAGGTCGAGGGGCCTCGGAAACAAATTACAATGAAGCCAGTTAATTAACGTCACCCATTCCTTCTCTCCAGAGATGCTGCCTAACCCGCTGAGTGTCTACGGGAATTATGAATGAGTCTTGACAGTTGACAGATGCCCACCCGGGACGAGCGACGTGGGGAGGGAGCGTGCTCGTGCACGCGAGGTGGGGGTGGGGAGCGCGCGCACGCGCCGGTGCGGGGAGACGTGGTCTGTGAGCGCGAGATGGTCTGGCTGTAGTAAACGCAAGCGCATGCGCGGAGGACGGGGCCGGGGAGCGAGAGAACGCGGAGCCGCGATGTGCGCAGGCACGATGCGGTACTGGCTGGTGAAGGGGAGCCGCTGCGGGCGCAGGCGCAGGCGCAGTGCCGGGGAGGTTGGGCGGGAGGAGGGGGGGGGAAGGGAGAGGAGTCAGTTACGCATGCGTAATGCTGGGGAATGCGTGTGAGCGAGCTTGAGCCTCGCAGGCGCAGTGTCGGGGATGGAGAGAGAGAATTAGATCGCGGCATGCGCAGGTGCAGTGACGTGAGGGATGGGGGGGGAGGATGGGCGGGAGAAAGAACGGAGCCGCGCAGGCGCTTTGCTTGGAAGGGGCGGGGCCTGGGCGCGCTCCCCGTGTTGTTATAGCCAGCCAATCGACACGCCGCCCTTCCTTTAGCGCCATCGGAGAGCAGCTCGCGCCGCAGGAGCCGTGCGTCCGGTAAGCGGCGGCCCGACAGCCCAGGGCCTGCAGCCCACCCGCCCGTCACAACCCGAGGGCAACGGAGGGCGGGGAGGGGGCGAGGACCAGACCCCTAGTGGGATGAGGAGTGGAGAGGGGGCGGTGGGAAAGATCCTGGAGGGGGTTGGGTGGGATGAGGAGGAAAGAGGGGGGGGGGAGATTGTGAGGTAAAGCAGGCCGCAGGCTCCCCTCTCCCCCTCCCCGACCACCGCTCGCTGCACGCCTTTGATCCGCGAGAGATGGAGCCCCGCAGCCGTGGGGAGGAGGGTGGGGGAGGGGGAAGAGATGCCCCATCCCCCAGGCCTCAAGTACCCGCTTGTGTCGCACTTACCTCCATCGCGACGAGGGGCGGAGGGTCCCCCATCTTCCCCCGGTGCCCCCTCTATATCTTCCCCCAGCAGCACGTGGTGGTGCTCCCGCTGCCGGGGTCCGGGGGTTTACAGGAGGGAGGGGTGACACATGAGGCAGGCGAGGCGGCTGCTTCCCTTTTGTTCTGCTTGTACTGCCGAGGTGACCGGCCCCCTCTGGACTTATCTACCGCGTCTTATTAATCTTCAAACCGAAACGCGTTGCCCGGTTCCCTTTCCCCACAGCCTCCCCATTATTCCTGAGGAACGCTTCCCACACTGGTTGCAGTCATTTATTCGCAGTAACCCCTGCTGTGTGAGACCGGCTCATCATAACTCGAGCATGACCATCATCCTGTCATCAGCATCCTCTGTAACATCTCGCCTTGCCCAGTCACAGCGCCCTAGGCGCTGGCTCCCATTCACCTGCCTGTCCTGCTATTGAGTCCAAAAGTCTGATGGGTGAGAATTAATAGACTGGTTGACGTTTACTTAATTTTTGTCATGGTGGGCTTTCAATTTTTTTTTCACGCTACAAGGACACACAAAGTGTTGGGAGTAACTCAGCGGGTCAAGTAGCATCTCTAGAATAACCCACTGGAGTTATCCATGTTCTTCAGAGATGCTGCCTGACTCACTAAGTTACTCCTTTACTACTTGAGTGCCCTGTTGTGTAAACCAGCATTTGCAGTTCCTTATTTCTCTACTCACTGAAGCATTTGGATCCAATAGGATGAAAAGTGTAAATTTTTTCATCTATTTTTTTAAAAGCGATAATTGGAATGTAGAAAAAAAGGAACTAGAGGAAGGTTTACAAAAGAATACCCAAAGTGTTGGAATAATTCAGTGGGTTATTCTTAACTGCACCTCTGGAAAACACGATATGTGACGTTTTGGGTCTGGACCCATCGGACTGATTGTAGGGAAGGGGGTAGACAAAAAATGCTGGAGAAACTCAGCGGGTGAGGCAGCATCTATGGAGTGAAGGAATAGGTGACGTTTCGGATCGAGACCCTTCTTCAGACTGGTGTGGGGGGGGAGGGCGGGAAGAAGAAAGGATGAGGCGGAGACAGTGGGCTGTGGGACAGCTGGGAAGGGGAGGGGAAGGAGGGAGAAAGCAAGGACTACCTGAAATTGGAGACGTCAATGGTCATACCGCTGGGGTGTAAACCACCCAAGCGAAATATGAGGTGCTTCTCCAATTTGCATTGGGACTCACTCTGGCCATGGAGGAGGCCCAGGACAGAAAGTTCGGATACGGAATGGGAGGGGGAGTTGAAGTGCTGAGCCACTTGGAGATCTGGTTGGTTAATGCGAACGAGGTAAAACGACAAGTGTAGCATTTCCTGTGGCTCCAAGGGAAAGTACCAGGTTGAGGGGGTGGTTTGGGTGGGAAGGGACGAATGGACCAGGGAGTTATGGAGAGAGCGGTCTGCGGAAAGCCGAAAGGGGAGGAGATGGGAAGATGTGGCCAGTGGTGGGATCCGTGGCGAAAATATTGGAGGATTATCTGTTGCATGCGACAGCTGGTAGGGTGGAAGGTGAGGACAAGGGGGACTCTGTCCTTGTTACGAGTGGGAGGATGGGGAATGAGAGCGGAGTTACGGGATGTAGCAGAGACCCTGGTGAGAGCCTCATCTATAGTCGAAGAGGGGAACCCCAGTTCACTGAAGAATGAGGACATCTCCGATGCCCTGGTTGGAACACTTCATCCTGGGTGCAGATGCAGCGCAGACGGCGGAATTGGGAGTAGGGGATAGAGTCCTTACAGGAAGCAGGGTGGGAAGAAGTGTAGTCCAGATAGCCATGGGAGTCGGTGGGTTTGTAGTAGATGTCGGTCAGTAGTCTGTTACCTGCGATGGAGATAGTGAGGTCAAGAAACGGTAGGGAGACGTCGGAAAATGGTCCAGGTGAATTTGAGTGCCGGATAGAAGTTAGTGGTGAAATGAATGAGTCAGTGAGTTCTGCATGTTTGCAGGAGGTAGCACCAATGCAGTCATTAATGTAGTGGAAGTAGAGTTCAGGGATAGGGCCATGGTACGCCTCGACAAGAGGTAGGGAAGGGGGGGAGGGGGAGAAGGAGAAGAAAGCTGGAAGAGCAATGAAAAATGTTTTTAAAAAAATACAGTGCTGGCGTAAGTCAGCAGGTCAGGCAGAATCTCTGGAGGTCATGGATAAGTGATGTTTTTGGATGGCCCCCTAGCTGGCTGATTATGGTGGGAATGTTTAAAAAAAATGTCTTCAAGATATTCTTTTAAAACATTCTCTAATCTGTAGTTTGGTACAACTAGCACTAAACTGCTCAAATTTTACTTTTTTTTTTTTTAATGGAGACTTGTGTACATATGTTTGCCAATCCTAAACAATACCTGCAATGATGCAAGTTGGTTAAGCTTTTAGCAAGTCAGAATTGGCACATTGAGATGGGTAATTCTAGTCGATAAGGTTAGCGATAAATCTAGTATTTAGCCAGCCTATAATGTTATAAGCATGTTAATGAGTGATTCATCTCATTAATGCTTATTGAATCTTACTGTAACCAAAGTGGTAAGAGACAATATCTGTTCAAAACAGCGAGAAGCTGGTTAATGAAAATCATTTTCTCTGAGTTGTCATGGATCTAATTTCTGTATATTAGACAATTTTGTACTGAATTCTGGTGTCACTCTGAGCTGTTGTCCACGGTGACAGATTTTCTCCAAAAAATCATTTTCCCTCTTTGAAGCGTCAAACAGGTGTATGTTTATTTTTGCTCATAAGGTACTTGCAGAGATTAAGCCGTGGTATTGTACAGTAAGTTATTTTGTAGTTCCAGCTCAGTGACATGGTTTAGTCCAGTGTACCAGGCTGTTTGTGGAGTTTGCGCATTCTTCCTTTCTTGGTTCAGTCCAGTAGTTTTGATTTCTCCCTCATCCAAAGAAGTGTTGGCCTGTTAATTAGCCACAGTAAATTGCCTCAAGTGTATAGATGAATGAATATTATAATTTGCTTGGGTTGGGGGTAATGGATGGTTGATGTGAATGTCTTCAGAATGAAATGGTATGAGTGCGGGGTCAATGTAAATGGTGGGTGCTTAGTCAGCACAAACACTGGGCCAATGACACTGTCTCTGCGCTGTGCTGTCTTTAACACTTACAATTGGTGTTAAGATGAGCATTTAAGGAAATGTTGCTTGATAACAGAACAATTATTTTGACCTTTTTCCTAAAAGTCAGTCGGACCGATAAAATTGTATTTTCGGAAAATGTGCACAATGAATTTTGCAATATTTCTCTTGACTGAAAAAAGAATTCAAATGTCTAGCCCACAGAACTGGATCCTATTTCAGTGAAAATAACAAAGTCGTTTTTTCCTCTGCTGTGGGTACTATAATTGGTATCCAAGATCAAGAAATCTTCTCAAGAACAACCCTGCGAACTTGCACAGCTGACTCAAAGGGGGCAGATAAAATTTAAGTTTATGACTTGGAAAATTTAGTGTCAGAGTTATACAGCATATAAACAGGTTCTTTAGTCTGCTATATCGATACTGATTATCATGCCTGTGTACATTAATCCTATTTGGCTGCATTAATTCTATATTTGGGTATGTCTTGTTCATTCAAGAACTGTCCAGATGCCTTTTAATGTTACCGTTCTGTCTCTACCACACCTCATTCCAGATACCAACTGCTGTGTGAAAAATGTACCTTTTTAACCTTCCTCCCACTCACCTTAAATCTATGCCCCCCCCCCCCTTGTTTTAGACACCCCTGCCATGGGAAACACACTGATTCCATCTGTGTCTTTCATAATTTTATATTCCTCTGAGTCACCTCCCGACTTCCTTAACCTCCAGGGAAAACACCAAGCCTATCCAATCTCTATTATAACTCAACCCTCCAATTCAGGCAAGATTTTTATGAATCAAGATACAAGATACATTTATTTGTCACATGTACCAATTGGTACAATGAAATGCGTGGTCGCCATACGAATAATAAAGAGCACAGAACACGATAGTCTTTAACACAGGCATCCCCACACAGCGGGATCAATGTTTCCCACTGAGGGAAGACTCCAAAATTCAGTCATCCTCTGTTGTCCTCCCGTGGTCGGGGGGGCTCCCGACCCCCCCCCCCCCCCTGCTGTCGCCGCTATGGGCGGCCCAATGTTCAGGCCCGCTTGCCAGGGTGATGGAAGTCCGACGTCGGGACTGGAGGACATCCTCAGCAGCTTGGACATTCGAAACGGCCACCTCCTACGGGAGTCTGCGGCTCCCGAAGTCCACAGGCTTTGCGGGAATTCAACACTGGCGGCCATCGGAATAGGGCACCAGGACTCCGCCGCCCGCGCTGGAAACTCTACGAACCACAGCTCCGATGTTAAAGTAACAGGCCCAACACTCCGGAGCTTCAACGGCGATCCAGGTAACCAATCGCCCGCTCCGCGCTGTATCCAGCGCTGCGCTGCTGCTGCTGAAGCTCTGGTCCAGGTCCCCGGCAGGAAAGGCCGCTCTAATCCAGGTGGTAGGCCACGAGGAGGGGGGCGAGGATGCGACTCAGTGAATAGTCGCGTCCTCGCCAGGAAGTGACTGGGAAACTGTTTCCTCTTTACCCTATCCCCCTCCTCCACATAGAAAAGCTAAAGAAATCTCCAAAACCAACTTTTAAAACTGACTAAAAATTTAAAAAAGACAGAAAAACAGACAGACTGTAGGCAGAGGCTGCCATCAATGCTGCGCCCCTAGTGGCTGAATCTGCATCCTCTCTAGCTTAGTCGCATCTTTCCTGTAGTTGGGTGACCAGGACTACACGCAATGCTCCCGGTGCGGCTAACCGATGTTTTGTCCAACTTTAACACAATGTCCCAACTCTTGTATTCAGTACCGTGGTCGATGAAGGCAAGCATTGTCACAACCAACATTGGACCCAGAAAAATGCATTTCCTGATTTCAAAATGGTTGGTTTGTGTTTAATTCAGTCAACTATATTTTTCACTTCTTGATCATTTTTGAATTGTCAACATGAGTTTTTATTCTATCTAGTTCGAAGTCAATTTTTAATGTTTTCTTTTCTTTCGCTCTTGGAAAGATGGTTTTGGTCCCCAAGCGCTATTGGGATCAAGCAGATTGTTTGTCAATTGACCCTCTGACTTCCTGTGGGCTATTTTTTGCTGATTGACTGGCACGGCTGACAGGGTTTTAACTTTCTAACCCTTTTTGATGAAATTATTCTGCGTGTTTTAGGAGGAAAATGGTATGTGTATGATGCTGTGGAATTTTACGTCATTTTAACATTTTGTCAGCGTTCATTATTGTGCCCACTAATATTTCAGTGTTTGTCATCTATTTTTGTGCTACGTCCAATTTTTTATATGTGTAAAATCCTGTAGGATCCTTGGCAATGCCAACTTCTTGAGTAATCAAGGAATCCATACTTTATCTCTGGTCCATTCATTGATCTTGGCTACCATGCTGCAATTTATTGAACTCAACATTGCAGTTGGAGTTGAAGAAATTATCTCTGTTTGTGCTTTTGATGGAATTTGTGTGCAAGTTTGAGGACAGCAAATGCAACTATGCTTTCTCTATATTCAAGTGATTAGCTGGAGAAGAAAGACACCTTCAAGAACAAAATAGACTACTGCAAGGAGTATTGTTAGTATTCATTCTATATGTGTACTTTTAAAATTGAAAGCCAAATGGTGAGCCATATTTTGCCATTCTACTATTATATAGAAACGTGTCACTGTTTGCGTTTGCCATTGATAAAAAGATCAGTTTGTCATTCGTGCATCCTTATAAAGTCATCCAAAAGCTGATATTTTAAACTATATAACGCAAAGGTCGTTTAAATTTGTAATCTTTTGAATTACTCATTTTTAATTCCATAAAAGAGCCAGTATCTTGAGAAGGGGTGAAATTAGTGCGAAGGGAAAAGGTTAGGAAATTTGCATTACTATTTGAGGTTTGTCTCCCTTGTTTGGAATGTCTATTGAGTTGTATTATATGTATTAAAGAGGAATAAATTGTTTCCAGATTGTACATTGTGTAGTCCTATGGGCACATTTGCAATATTGTGTTGTAACTTGATCTTGCATAATGCTGAAAGAACTGTTGCTGTTATTTGTGTTTTCTGTGTTACATTGTCTTGAAGGTGGTCTCTCCTGTTCCAGTAACTTCTATTTCTCTTTTCTCTGAGACAATTCTTGGGGTCAAGAGTGACTTTTAGGTTATGGTCAAATGTCTTGTCATATGCACAAGTACTGTGAGGTACAGGGTTACAGACTCATCCACAGGTGGGACAAGAGTCTCTTCTGGTTTGGGGAGTTGCCAGATGGTGTGCTCCTGCCAGTCATGCCAGACTCTGTGTGTTCAGTCAAATTAACTCTGGTTTCTTATACAAATGCAAATAGAGCAGGTATCGGTATGCTTTTCCTGCCAGAGGATTTGGAAGATATTGCAGCAGTGTCATTTGCAATACCATCTCCAGTTCAATTATGTCTTTGAAGCATACAAGAGGGCAGAGATCCAGTAGACCACAAGCTTAGTGCTGGCTTTGAGGCCTTGATCCTCAAATGGCAATGACTGCTGGTATACTGTATCTGATAAATTTCATCCATCGACTTGCTTGCTGTATAAAAACGTCTGGGGAATAATGTGAGTTGGTGACGTAGAACATTTCTAAAACATATTTATCAGTAATGATAACTTCCCCCATTATATTCCAATAATTACCAATATAAGGGACATAAATAATTTTGAGCTCAACTCCTTTTATTCCTTTTGAAATTAATGCATTTTATTTTAATACTAACGATTCTCTTATTTTGCTGGTGCCACAGCAACTGTCATAGTCATATAGCACATAAATTACCCTTTTGTCCCAACGTCCATATTGACCAAGATTGTTCTTTTTTAAAATATTCATAACATTAGCCATGCTCTAATCTTCTGGTACCTCACCTATGGCTAAAATTATCTACACCAGGATCCAGCAATTTGTTTCCCAGCTTCCTGTAAAGCTACAGGATAGACTTGGAAAGGTCTTGGGGATTTATCTACCATAATATACTTTAAGACTGCCAGCAGGTTGTATTTTGTATTCATGGAGTTAGTAGGCTATTAAATCCATACAACTATTAAATTCATATGACAATAGCAGCTCTATGCAGGATACCACACTACCTTATGGCTCTGCAGTTATTACACAAAAATAACAGATATCTTGCCGAATGCAGCTGTGACCCTCAAGATCAGACAACTGAGTGGATACCAGCGCTGACCCAAATTGTACTGCTTGCTATTTGCAACATTTCTAATGTCCTCCACAAGATCGCTAAAACCATGAGCCACACCTGCCTCGCCATTTAGCGATTTGGTAAAACAAAAGAATTTCAAAACATGGGCTGTTTTTGGGAGTAACAGCCAACATCTGTGCTGCATATATTAACCGTTATTCACATTGAAGGAATTGTGAAATGCACCCATTACAGGAAGGAAATGCTGCGACTGTTTAGAGGCACCTGGCTTTAACCTCAAAAGCAGTGGACAGCCTGCAGCAGAATATAGTCGAACTAAGTTTGATGCAGGCACCTCTAATGAACGGTTTTGGAAGTACATTTGTGGCTACGGGTCTCAGAATGGAGCTCATCTTATCAGTATGCCCTGTAGGATCTGTTTCAGGAGGTGGCCCTTTTCTCCAGTCAAGGCTCCATTGACAACTGGATATCCAAGGGTGGGGCTTTTCATGTCATATAAAATCAGGGCAGCATTTAACATTGTGATGATTGGAAGAAATCCATGAAAGCTCTCCATCTGTGGGGCATCAGTTATTCTGGTGGTAGTTACAATATGGCAAATGCAGGTTAAGCTTGCATATTTCCTTTTGTGATACTGATGGGTGGGATTTGTTATTCCCCACAATCTTGATTTTGGTGGGATCCTGCTTTTTCTTTGCTGTTGCCCATTTTATTGATGTCTCCATTTTTTTTCTAGCCACTCAGATAATTGCTTTACTATTGAGATGTCAGGGTCATAGCTGATTATTACAGCACTTTGGGGTTTGTTAATCTGAAATGTGAATCTTAAATTAATTAATACTTTGCTATATTATCTGTCCTACATTAGGAGGGACAAAGTCAGCTGCTTTTTGACTAACTGGTTCATTTTAAATAAATTGGTATTGTCTTTCTGAGCACTTCCTGTTTTTATAAAGATCGATCTGAATTCCTGTAAAATAGATAAAATAGTTCTTCTAAATTTGAATCCCTGCATGAGTGTTAAACAACTAAAATTGGAAATGATCATCCACCTGAACTGATGATTAAAGGATTTATACATGAATTAGCACTGATCAAAAAAAACATCCGCTTCTGAGGTGTAAAAATGTGTGCCATTGAAGGATAGCAATTTGGTTGCCTGGTGGAAAGTTGGAACTTAATTTGAGAAAGAGCAAACTTCTGTTTTGCTGTATAATGATGGACATGTGTTTCTATTCCGATTTTAATTTGGTATTTCCCTTTCATACTTCGCAGGACTTGTAGAATATCATCGTAATTTTGAAAAGTCCTTTTGGTGTATTGGCCCTTGTATTTAGAGCAAATCAGATAGCCAATCAGTGGTAGGAAGACAAATAGTCTGATGCATCTTTATTGGTATGTGGGAGAGGAGTGTCATCCAGAGACTTCCAATTTCCATTCCTCAGTTTGCCAAGCGATCTTTATCTCTCACCTGAGAGAACAGCCATGGCTTTAATAACATTCCAAGCTTGTTTTTTTTGTATATGTAAAATATGGAAGGTTCACCTTTTCCACAAATGAACACAAAGTGCTGGAGCACTCAGCAGGTCAGGCAGCCTCTGAAGAACATTGATAGGTGACTTTTTGGGTTGAGATCATGCTTCAGACTGTTAACCAGCATCTGCAGTTCCTTGTTTCTACATTATGACTTCTATTTCTTCTCGATGTAGAGGTTCTAATATCCCAATCATATTTGTGAGAATTATGAAATTGCACTTGAGTTACCTGCGCATGTTGCTCTAATATCAAGTCAAGTTCAAGTTACATTTATTATCACATGCACCAATTGGTACAGTGTGATTTGAGTTAACATACAGCCATACGAATAAAAAGAATACAATACTCGATAGAATTTAACATAAACATCCCCACACATCGGAATCAACGTTTTCCACTTTGAGGGGAAGTCAATAAAGTTCAGTCATCTTCCTCTTTGTTCACCCGTGGTCGGGGCCTTTGAACCCTCCGCAGTCACCGCTACGGACGGCTCGAAGTACAGGCCCTCTCGCCGGGATGATCGGAACTCCGGCGCCGGAACGGAAGAACACACTCGCGGCTTGGAGTTTTCGAATCAGCCGCTTCCTACCGGAGACCGCGGCTCCCGAGGTCCACAGACCGAGCGGGGCAGAGATTCAACGCTGGCGACCCTCGACAAAGGATTCCAGGACTCTGCGCTGTTAAAGTCAGCGCCGCCTGCGGCTTGAAGCTCCGCAAACCACAGCTCCACGGTGTTAGAGCAAAAGGCCCAACACTCCGGAGCTTCAACAGGCGATCCCCAGTAAGGCATCGTCCCGCTCCGCGTAGGAATTCAGCGCTGCTGAAGCTCTGGCCGGTCTCCGGCAGGAAAGGCAGCGCCAATCCAGTTGGTAGGCCGCAAGGTGGGGGCGAAGATGCAACTCGGAGAAAAGACGCATCTACGACCAGGTAGTGACTGGGAAATGGTTTCCAACCCCCCCCCACATAAAAAAGACTAAGAAACCTTTAAAACAAACTTTTAGACATACTAAAAATAACAAAAAAGGGTGAAAGGACGGACAGCTGTTGGCGAGGCTGCCACACTCGATGGCGCCACAAACTAGCTTCTGTCTACAAAGTGACCAAGGCAACCAGTGGTGATTTGTAGCATTTTAGTCTTGGATAATGTTCAGATGGATTATGGAACTTGTTATATAAAGTACCAGGAGAACTTGCTGGTATACTAAATAACTTCAAACCTATGATCCATCTGAACATTGCACAATCTGTTTGCCTGACCAGTGGGAAAACAGAGTACTGATGAAACTCAACACTTTTGAGTGGTCATTTTTCAATAAATGAGGCTGAGGTCATGCAATTATTGACAAAAGTGAAATTGTCATCAAACCTGGGTAAGTTAGTATATTAACAATGAAAGAATCTTGGTCACAAATGATGAAAATCTGATTTGAAATGGCAACATTTGTTTGGGGGAGGGGAGGCGGCAGGAAGGGGATGAAATTTGAGGACTTCTGAACGTTGCATGGAAACGTAGATGTAGGTGCAGGAGTAGGCCATTTGGCCCTTCAGGCCTATTCAATATGATCACGGCTGATCATCCAAAATCAGTATTCCCGTTCCTGCTTTTTCCCCAATATTCCTTGATTCCATTAGCCCTCAGAGCTAAATCTACCTCTCTTGAAAACATCCAGTGATTTGGCCTCCATTGCCATCTGTGGCAGAGAATTCCACAGATTCACAACTCTGGGTGAAAAAGTTTTATCTCATCTCGGTAATAAATGGCCTACCTCTTATGAAACCTGGGATTCACTGGCCAACGGAGGTGAAAGTTCAGTGTATATAGATTCCTTCTGCAATAACCCAGTTTTCATTCTCTGGCCCCTGGGAACATGCTTGGCCAAGTCCGTAGCTGATAGTGCTACACATTGACATTAAAGTGCTGTGACGTCAGGAAGCAGCCATTCAGCACTCGAATATATACTAGTTTTGAATTACTATGTTGGTGTAACCTTTGGCTAGTATACAGTGAGTTACTGCCATATAAGGATTGTCTGTTGTTGGACCCAGGCTCTGGTGCTGTGAAGCAGCAGCTCTATCTGTTGCTGCACTGTGCCGACCCTATGTTTTTTGATTGCTTGGTAAACAAACAATTTCGGGAGTATGTTGAGTATAGAAATCCATGATTTTGAAAACCGCGTTGAAATTTTCCTTTTCCTTTAGCAGGTACTTATCTTTTGAAGATGGCAGACATTGACAAGTAAGTATCTGAATCAAAGAAACCTCTTAAAATCTGAAAAGTGCCCTTTAACGTTTGGTATTTATCTCATTTAATGGATAGTTTAAAAATGCAGAATTGAGAAAACCACATAAGGAAGCAAAGATTGGATGCTATTTTATAGTAATTGTTTCCGCTTCAGTGAACCGTGTAATTCTCAGGTGTGTTATGTCCTTGAATATTTCAGGGTTTTTTACCGTAATATTTAAATTGTTGGATGGGTTGAAGAATGTTAGCTTTATTTCAGTAAAAGTACTTGTGTAATAGTTTGGGCCAGACTAATTGCAGGTCTTTTGTGCACTGTCATGGAAGGTGGTACAAATGATTTGACATAGAAATTGTGTAATGAGCCTTCTGTGCCTCTTTAAATGTAAGTAAAATTGACCAATATCTTTTGTAAGTACATATGGCTGAAGAGGCCTTTAGGGACCAAAAGGGTAACCTGGGTGTGAAAGGAAAGGGGTAAATTTCTTGGAATAATTTCCATGCTTAGTCGTGCAGGATGAAACTTTGTAGATCAAGAGGACCAATGTGAAATATTGGACGGAATGCAATAGTCAGTGGAAGTATTAAGGGGTTATGTATTAAGGGGTTTGTCATCTTTGAAAGTGGATATTTTGAAAGCAACCGAGGAAGTTGTGGAAGCTCTGGCTTTCTGTTCCTCCAAGTAAAGTGTCTGCGAATGAATTCCATTTTGATGGTAAGTACCCAAGTTCTTAAATAATTAAAATGAAATATTGAGTCTTGTTAAGACCAAAATGTCTTTGTAATGAATTACCTGCATACGTGAGATTTCTACCGTGTTATGCAACCAGGATACAAGAGACCTAAGTTAAGGTGAGATTTTGGCCTGGGTTGCTGATGCTTGGATTCTGATAACCACATTGAATAGATCTTAGTTCTTGCATCCTAATTGGATGAGATATTATGACTGCAGGGAGATTGAGCAAACTGGCCACATTATCAAGTTTATGAAATGTTTGGTACTAAATATTCCAGGATGCATTTGGAAGAAACTAGAAAAGGAAGAGGAATACCTTGATATAAATGGTATAAATAAAGGCATAAAGATGGTTATAGCTTGGCAAATAAAGTAATATCTGTTTGAATGAAGCCAAGAAATAACAAGATACAGGACATTAGTGGGAACTGTTTATAGGCCCCCTAATATTAATGTTGTGCATCCTATAACAAAAGAGTCGTACAATAGTCACAGCAGAGTTTCCAATCCTGATAATCGGAAAAAGAAATAGGATAAATGCGTCTTCAAAGTTGACTTTTGGTGAAATCTTCCACTGATGTTTGAACACCCATCTGTCATAGCAAAGAGCAGACTGAAAGTGATCAGAAGGAAGATATGGAAGATGTGGAAGATATTGAGGAAGAAGAAGCATCTGAAGATAGTAAAGGTATTTTTGTACACGTTTTAATCTTGAATTTACTTAGCAGATGAACCAAATTTCATTTTGCCTTCCTTTTATCTTTTTTGTGTCCTCCACTGGCCTTCCACTGGTATTGATCAGAGATCTACCTATTGCCACAACTGCCTCTTGATTTACCTTTTACTCTCAGTAAAATCTCCATCCTTTTGTCCTTGGTGTAATAGCTCTATTTTTAATTTTGAAATATTCTCTTGCTGCAGTATTGTGTTTTAAAGTATTTTAAAGTTGAATGGACCTGGAAGGTTCATCCTTGAGAGACATGGAGAGATACAGCATTGGTACAGGCCATTTGGTCCACCAACCATTCTTACTAACTATCAGCCATTCATTTACACGAATTCCACTCCTCCCTCACTTCAACAGCCCTTCCAGGTGAGACTGAGATTTGCATGCTCCTTCTCTGACCTGGTTGCATTTGGTACTCTCAGTGGCTGCCTCTTTAAGTGAGCCAAGGCAGTCTAGCCAAGCACTAACGCTCTGTCTGCAGCGGCCACCTGTAGCTATTTTAAGCCACTTTAAATGCCCTTCCTATTCCTGTACTGACTTATCTGTCGTCTGCCTCCTCCAGTGCAATGGTGAGGTCAAATTCAAACCTCATAATCAGCCCTTTGTCTCTTTACACTTTCCAGCCTCTGTCGCTATCTCCAACCTTCCCCACCTGTCCATATCCCCATCAACCCCATCTCACCTGGATCCATCTCAGCGATCGTTTCGCTGAGCACTTCCGCTCAGTCCCCCTAAACCTACCTGTCCCCCTAAACCTACCGTTGCTAAACACTTAACTCACCCTCCCATTCCCACACTGACCTTTCTATATAGGAAGGAACTGCAGATGCTGGTATAAACCGAAGATAGACACAAAAAACTGGAGTAAATCAGCGGGACAAGCAGCATCTCTGGAGAGAAGGAATGGGTGACGTTTCGGGGTCGAGACCCTTTTTCAAACCTTTCTGTCCTGACCCCCCTCCGTTGTCAGTGAGGCCCAGTGCAAATTGGAGAAGCTCTCTCGCTCTCTCACTCTCGCTCTCTCACACACTCACTCTTTCTCTCACTCACTCTCTTTCTCTCACTCTCACTCACTCTCTTTCTCTCTCACTCTCTTTCTCTCTCTCTTTGATGTCGCGTTCTCACAGTCTGAAGAAGAGTCTCAACGCGAAACATCGGCCATTCCTTTTCTCCAGAAATCCTGCCTGTCCTGCTGAATTCCTTCAGCATTTGGTCACTTCGGTTTAAACCGACATCTGCAGTTTCCTTCGCGTTTCATCTCTCAGTTGCCAGCTTTAGTCTCACTCTTCCCCCTCGCCTCTTTATACTAGCTATCTCCCCCTCTACTCTTTCAGTCCAGACAAGTGGTGATCTGAAACACTGACTGTCCAGTCCTCTCCGCAGATGCTGCTGACTCACTGTTCCAACAGCAGCTTTTTTTGTTCTCTGATCCCACATTACAAACAACTCCTCCCAGATTCTACATTAAGGACAATTAATTCACGTGCCAACTCGTCAGAGACAACATCCAAGGTCAGGATTGAACCTAGGTTTCTGATGTTGAGGTTAGGGGTTCTATTAGATGTGTTGCTGCACGGCCCTCATTGTATTAAATTAGTTTTTTAATTATTTTCTTATCTCGTGGTGTATAACATTTTCCCGGGACTTTGCCTCTTGTTCATATGCAACTGTGTATATGTTGATCATATGGCTGACCTCATTGCTTTCTAAAAGCTTGTGGAGTTCAGTTTTGTTTATTCTCCCTTTGTAATATCCCTCGCTGTAATGACTTTGTATCCGTATTCTTCAATGAAGGGAGAGGTTTAATTTCTCAAATTTTTTTCCTTTCAAATATGTTGACAAATGTATTTGCAACATTTGAAGTTTCGCCTTCCAATAACTTAAGTAATTATTGTAACCTTGTTAAACTGTTCTGCTATTCGCTGTTTGTCGTAGCTGATTGTCTCATTTCCACTCCCGCCACGCTAACAGCTCGGCAGCTTACAGTTCAGATGATGCAGAATCCACGGATTTTGGCAGCACTACAAGAGCGACTCGATGGACTTGTAGGAAACCCCTCTGGTTATATAGAAAGGTAAAGACTATTGGCTATGCCACTGTTGCAGACTTCTGTGATGTGGCAGTTTACGATACATCGAGTAAACATTGTATTCTTAAGAATCCATCCAGCAATTGGGAAAGACTTTGCAGTGAGGGGCAGCTGGACTTTGAATTGCAGCTTCAAGAATTTGAGCTACCCCTGGGGTTCTTAAGTGGAATAGTGTACTGCTGGAATGGCTGTGCCTTTGAGCTTTTAAAAATGCTAGCTCATCTTGACTCGCATTCTTAATTAATGTGTGTAGTTCCTTCATTTATTTGGCTCAGCAAAATGGGCCAGCTCCAAAATCATGTCTGACGAAGGGTTCAGACCCAAAACATCGCCAGTTTTTCTCCAGACGTGTTGCCTGCATTGTTAAGTTACATTGGCATTTTGTGTTTATCTTCCAAAATCATAGCACTTGATCTGAATTTTAAATATCGATTTTGGTGTATTTTTCTGCACAAATATTGTGGGCTAAAGTGCCTATTCCTGTGCTGTATTGTGTTTATGTATCTGGGAATAGAGAGAAAATAAAGATTCGTTGTCAATATTTGGACCCCCTAGTGTGTTTTTGGAGGTATATATGTCTCGAGAAACGGTACTATTTCCCTGCAGCATCAAATGTGATGTTGTGATGGGTGAAAATCTAGCAATGGTGTGCAGGAATGTCAGAATGGGTGTTCAAAAGGTTCATCTGCCACTGATTCACTTGTGGTTCATTTGATGCAGAGAAGTAAATTCTGATAGAAAGTTCAAGGAGACATCAATGGCGTATTGGAATAAAGTCCATGAATGTACATAAAATCATTGACAGGTTTTGGCATACGACAAGTAATTATAATAATAATAATAATAATCATTTTATTTACTGCCGCCTTTCTAAAACCCAAGGACACCTTACAATGCATAGAATCACGAAAAAAAATACAAAACACATAATCGGAATAAATTAAATATAAAAACACCACAGTACACAAATCAAGGACAGAGTTCAATTTCAAGAGCACCAAAAGAAAATAAGAAACACAATTTCTTGTGTTTCTTATGGTCAACTGACCTCATGCATGGCTCAAAATTAACGTTTGCCCGATTGCCAATGGCATCCTAAAGTCCTGTGGGACAACCTAAAATCAGTGTCATTTTGCCCAGCTTGGCAAGCACCCAGGACACCTACCGTTCAACTCTGAGTGGGGCCCCCCCCTATCTATCTCTCTCTGTCACTTTCCATCTCCGCCCGCCCGCCATCCGTGTCCGGGCCGCCGGGTCTCCGCTCTCCGGCCGCTCCTCATCCGCCGGCATGGCGCACTGCCATGGCCTGCACATCCTCCCCCTGCACATGCGCACTGCCACGGCCTGCACATTCTCCCCCTGCACATGCGCACAGCCACCACATCGTCCACCTGCACATGCGCACAACCACGGGCAGCACATCATCGGCCGCCCTGCACATGCGCACTGCCACAGCAACTGGTCGGCACCGGGCACTTTCTCCCTCCCTTTGCATTGTGGGAGATCTGGCCGCCATTGCTGTCCGGTCGCCGCCTTGCCGCAACCGCTGAAACCCAACGCAGAATCACTCCATGGAGTAACTCTTCTTGGTTTCCTGGTCCTCCAAAAATATTCCAAATGGAATTTAAACTGGAGGTGGTGGAGGGTGGACTTAACCAAAAAAGGGTTCTTGGGGAAAAAAGAGCTACCTTAAATTTAGTTTCGTCTGGTTGGGTAACTATGGTAGGGTGAAGACTTCCATGCTTTAATTGTGCGGGGGAACTCCATGGAGCAGTCAGCATCTCTGGATAGAAGAAATTGGGTGACGTTTCGGGTAGAGACCCTTCTTTAGACTCCCTCTGGTTTTAGTGTTTTTAGTTTAATTTAAAGATACAGCGTGGAAACAGGACCTTCGGCCCACCGAGTTCACACCGAGCACCCGTACACTAGTTCTATCCCACACATTAGCAACGCAAGTCAAGAGTGTTTTATTCTCACGCGTCCCAGTTAGAACAATGAAATCCTTACTTGCAGCAGCACAACAGAATATGTAAACATAGTACTCTGTACACAATGTTATAAACGAGAAAACAAAACAGTGTATATTTATATATGTATCGTGTGTGTAGGAAGGAACTGCAGATGCTGGTTTAAACTGAAGATAGACACAAAAAGCTGGAGTAACAGGTCAGACAGAATCTCTGGACAAAAGGAAAATATTACGTTTTGGGTTGGGTCTGAAAAAGGTTCCTGCACACCTTTGGAATGTGGAAGGAAACAAGAGTACCTGGAGAAAACCCATGCGATCAAAGGGAAAAGGAGCAAACTCCATACAGATAGCACACATATTCAGGATCAATTCCGGGTCTCTGGCACTTTATGGCCAATGTACTGCCCCATAGTCTTGAACTGAATTAAAACATACAGTAGCTGTAAAGGGGGACATAGCGTCACAGAGATTTAAAACGGAAAATGGATAGTTTATTTTTTTAAGTAACTAAAGTTATCAACCTATGATTTTTTTGTGTGTTGGAAAACAAAATATAATGGCACAGCTGGTAGACTTGCTGCCTCACACGCCAGAGATCAGTGTTCGATCCTGTCCTCGGGCACTGTCTGTGTTGAATGTGCACATTCTCCCTGCAAGCATGTGGGCTTCCTCCCACATACCAAAGACGCATGGTTTTATAGGTTAACTTGTCTCTGTAAAATTGCCTCTAATGTGTAGGGAGTGGGTGAGGAAAGTGGGATAACAGAACTTGTGTGAATGGGTGGTAGACAAAAAAGCTGGAGAAAATCAGCGGGTGAGGCAGCATCTATGGAGCGAAGGAATAGGCGATGTTTTGGGTCGAGACCCTTCTTCAGACTGATGTCGGGGGCGGGAAAAGGAAAGGTAGAGGCGGAGACAGTAGGCTGTGGGAGAGCTGGGGAAGGAGGGAGAAAGCAAGGACTACCTGAAATTGGAGAATTTCAGGTAGTCCTCAGTGGATAAGCTTTTCCCACTGAGAGTAGGGAAGATTCAAACAAGGGGACATGACTTGAGAATTAAGGGACATAAGTTTAGGGGTAACATGAGGGGGAACTTCTTTACTCAGAGAGTGGTGGCTGTGTGGAATGAGCTTCCAGTGAAGGTGGTGGAGGCAGGTTCGTTTTTATCATTTAAAAATAAATTGGATAGTTATATGGACGGGAAAGGAATGGAGGGTTATGGTCTGAGCGCAGGTATATGGGACTAGGGGAGAATACGTGTTCGGCATGGACTAGAAGGGTCGAGATGGCCTGTTTCCGTGCTGTAATTGTTATATGGTTATACCGCTGGGGTGTAAACCACCCAAGCGAAATATGAGGTGCTGTTCCTCCAATTTGCAGTGGGCCTCACTCTGGCCATGGAGGAGGCCCAGGACAGAAAGGTCGGATTCAGAATGGGAGGGGGAGTTGAAGTGCTGAGCCACCGGGAGATCAGGTTGGTTATTGCGAACTGAGTGGAGGTGTTGTGCGAAGCGATCGCCAAGCCTGTGCTTGGTCTCACCGAGGTTGATCATACGCTGAATAATCCAACCACATTTTTGTTTGGAAGTGGAAAGAAATAATAGAAATTGCATTCATTGCAACGTGTAAAAAGAGTTGAGATACTGTATTATAATTTTGCTGCATGTCCTTGTGGTATATATCATGCCTTGATTGTTGAATATGTTCAGTTTGTGACTTTATTTAAAGCAGAAATAATATGTAAATGCTTCATTGAGCATAATTCCGACTGGTGCGGAGGTGGTGGAGGGTAAACTGGAGGTGGTGGAGGGTGGACTTAACCAAAAAAGGGTTCTTGGGGAAAAAAGAGCTACCTTAAATTTAGTTTCGTCTGGTTGGGTAACTATGGTAGGGTGAAGACTTCCATGCTTTAATTGTGCGGGGGAACTCCATGGAGCAGTCAGCATCTCTGGATAGAAGAAATTGGGTGACGTTTCGGGTAGAGACCCTTCTTTAGACTCCCTCTGGTTTTAGTGTTTTTAGTTTAATTTAAAGATACAGCGTGGAAACAGGACCTTCGGCCCACCGAGTTCACACCGAGCACCCGTACACTAGTTCTATCCCACACATTAGCAACGCAAGTCAAGAGTGTTTTATTCTCACGCGTCCCAGTTAGAACAATGAAATCCTTACTTGCAGCAGCACAACAGAATATGTAAACATAGTACTCTGTACACAATGTTATAAACGAGAAAACAAAACAGTGTATATTTATATATGTATCGTGTGTGTAGGAAGGAACTGCAGATGCTGGTTTAAACTGAAGATAGACACAAAAAGCTGGAGTAACAGGTCAGACAGAATCTCTGGACAAAAGGAAAATATTACGTTTTGGGTTGGGTCTGAAAAAGGTTCCTGCACACCTTTGGAATGTGGAAGGAAACAAGAGTACCTGGAGAAAACCCATGCGATCAAAGGGAAAAGGAGCAAACTCCATACAGATAGCACACATATTCAGGATCAATTCCGGGTCTCTGGCACTTTATGGCCAATGTACTGCCCCATAGTCTTGAACTGAATTAAAACATACAGTAGCTGTAAAGGGGGACATAGCGTCACAGAGATTTAAAACGGAAAATGGATAGTTTATTTTTTTAAGTAACTAAAGTTATCAACCTATGATTTTTTTGTGTGTTGGAAAACAAAATATAATGGCACAGCTGGTAGACTTGCTGCCTCACACGCCAGAGATCAGTGTTCGATCCTGTCCTCGGGCACTGTCTGTGTTGAATGTGCACATTCTCCCTGCAAGCATGTGGGCTTCCTCCCACATACCAAAGACGCATGGTTTTATAGGTTAACTTGTCTCTGTAAAATTGCCTCTAATGTGTAGGGAGTGGGTGAGGAAAGTGGGATAACAGAACTTGTGTGAATGGGTGGTAGACAAAAAAGCTGGAGAAAATCAGCGGGTGAGGCAGCATCTATGGAGCGAAGGAATAGGCGATGTTTTGGGTCGAGACCCTTCTTCAGACTGATGTCGGGGGCGGGAAAAGGAAAGGTAGAGGCGGAGACAGTAGGCTGTGGGAGAGCTGGGGAAGGAGGGAGAAAGCAAGGACTACCTGAAATTGGAGAATTTCAGGTAGTCCTCAGTGGATAAGCTTTTCCCACTGAGAGTAGGGAAGATTCAAACAAGGGGACATGACTTGAGAATTAAGGGACATAAGTTTAGGGGTAACATGAGGGGGAACTTCTTTACTCAGAGAGTGGTGGCTGTGTGGAATGAGCTTCCAGTGAAGGTGGTGGAGGCAGGTTCGTTTTTATCATTTAAAAATAAATTGGATAGTTATATGGACGGGAAAGGAATGGAGGGTTATGGTCTGAGCGCAGGTATATGGGACTAGGGGAGAATACGTGTTCGGCATGGACTAGAAGGGTCGAGATGGCCTGTTTCCGTGCTGTAATTGTTATATGGTTATACCGCTGGGGTGTAAACCACCCAAGCGAAATATGAGGTGCTGTTCCTCCAATTTGCAGTGGGCCTCACTCTGGCCATGGAGGAGGCCCAGGACAGAAAGGTCGGATTCAGAATGGGAGGGGGAGTTGAAGTGCTGAGCCACCGGGAGATCAGGTTGGTTATTGCGAACTGAGTGGAGGTGTTGTGCGAAGCGATCGCCAAGCCTGTGCTTGGTCTCACCGAGGTTGATCATACGCTGAATAATCCAACCACATTTTTGTTTGGAAGTGGAAAGAAATAATAGAAATTGCATTCATTGCAACGTGTAAAAAGAGTTGAGATACTGTATTATAATTTTGCTGCATGTCCTTGTGGTATATATCATGCCTTGATTGTTGAATATGTTCAGTTTGTGACTTTATTTAAAGCAGAAATAATATGTAAATGCTTCATTGAGCATAATTCCGACTGGTAACTACGCACTTCGCCGAGCACATTATCGCACGCGTCATGCAAGATGTCTTAAATGACAACCTAAACTCTGATTTGGCAACCTAAGAAGCTGCCTAGGTTGCCCGACTGGATACAGAGGAAAAAAGTTAAGTGAGAGCCCTGCTCATGGTGTAGATGATTTCCTGGAATGAGGAACTTGAGCTTGATGATATTTTGAATGTCCTTGAAGCAAACAATTTGAGAGGAGATTTGATAAACCTATAAGGTTAAAATTGAGAAATTGTTACTTCAAGGACCAGGGACACTAATTTAAAGTGATGGGCAAACGATTTCAGATTTGCAAATATAGTAATTTATTTGCACAAATTTACAGATTGCTCATGATTGGGCCTATGTGGTGGTGGAATTAATTAGTGCGTGCTTTCAAAATAAAATTGCATTAGCATTTGAGAGGCAATAGTTTACCAGCTATACAAAAAACTGAGCAACAGTGTGCTCAACCATTATGTCTCTGGATGTTTTGTTGACCTTTGATATTCATAAACTGAAATGCATCACAATGAAAATTATTAATGCTCAATTACTTTGTGTCCTTCAGATGTGATATAATTACTGAGGATTCGTTGTCTGGCTTCATAAAGTGAATTAGTTTGAATCCCAATTATTTACTTTGCACCTTGTTAAACGCATCACCTTGGCGGCACCGGCACTGCAGGTAGAGCCGCTGCTTCAGTGCCAGAGACCCAGGTTGGATCTTGACCTTGGATGTTGTTTGTATGGAGTTTGCATGCTCTCCATGTGACCATATTCCGGTTTCCTCTCACATGCCAAAGACGTGGCTTTGTAGGGTATGAGGCCGCTATAAATTGACCCTTGTGTGTATAGGCAGTAGATTAGAAAGTGGGATAACATAGACCTAGTGTGAACGGGTGATCAAAGGTTGACGTTGACTCGGTTTCCAGGCCCCGAATGGGCCTGTTTCCATGTTTTATCTGTAAACTAAACTTTGATTTGATACCAATTTTGTTCAGACAACTCTCCTCGTTGTGGTTTGGCACAAGTTATTAAACTTCTTTTAAATTTTTGTTAAACTACTACAGGAACAATACTGGCTATATTCCAGGTGCAAGTCATTTCTAATTGGTCTTATTCTTGTACTTAGCTTGCCTAAAATTGTGAAGAAGCGTGTAAATGCTTTGAAGAATCTTCAGGTGAAATGTGCACATATAGAGGCCAAGTTCTATGAAGAAGTTCACGAATTGCAAAGAAAGTATGCTGTTCTCTATCAACCCCTTTTTGATCAGGTGAGATGGTACCTTTGGTTTTCCATTTGGAGTTGGGAAGACTGTTTTCTGCCTTGAATTCAATAACATTTTAAGAACAACATTGCAATAATAGCAAGTTCTAATTTACTACACACATTTCTGTTCCTCACCCATGGGAACTCGCCACTCGCTTTGGGATCAACCCTGTGGCACAGCTCACTAGGTAAATTGATATTGGAAAGGATTTATAATTTTTTTTGACATCTTGAGTTTGATTCCCCTTTGACAATTCCAGAGTACTTGTCTTGCACAAAACCAGATCAGCAGCTGGAAGAAAAAAAGGATGATTAGAAATATTTTTTTCGGAATACAAATTGTTAGATTTCCTTCATGGTGCTGGCTATCCAGTCGCCCTCTGAAGTCTAGACGAGGGTTTGACTTGCGGCCATTCGTGGGGTTGAAAGGACACACAGTTTCATAGAGCATGGAACAATACAGCACAACAATAGACACTTTGGCCCACAGTGTGCATGTCAAACATCAAAATAATAATATTAATTTATTAGGCAAGTATGTTTTGCAACACACGAGGAATTTGATTTGCCATACAGTCATACCAATAAAGAGCAACAAGACACCCAACAAATTTTTTAACATGAACATCCACCACAGCGACTCCCCCACATTCCTCACTGTGTTGGGAGGCAAAAAAAGGCAATCGGGGCACTCAAACCTTTCCTTTTCGGGGCTATCTTGGCTCCCGCGGCCGGTGGTCGAGCCCTCCGCATCGGGGCGATCAAGCTCCTACATTGGGGGGGGGGGGGGGGAGCTCAGCTCCCCCGCGCTGGCGGTCGGACTCCGGGTCGGGGCTAGTTATCCTTGTGTGGCTTGGAGCTTTCTGACACCAGTCTCTACTCGAGACTGCGAGCTTTTCAATTGTTGAAATCCAATGATGCCAAGTTAAACTAATTTCATCTGCCTGCTCATAATCCATATTCTCACTTTTTCTGCAAATCCACATGCCTGTCCAAAAGTCTCTTAAATGTCATTATATCTGCCTTCAATACCACCCCTAGCAACATGTTCCAGGCACCCGTGTGTGGGTGTCTTGATTTTTTTGTAGGATTGTTTGATTTGGTTTTACTTGGAAAATACATTGCACATTGGTATAGCATTTAATAACAGGTAACTTATTCTGGAAAATTTCCTTACACTCCATGAGAACTGATCAGAAGATGCACTTTGCCGTTTGTGTTATATTTATACAGCATAACTTTTCTTTCTTACGAGCAAACTATCTTAATCATGTAGCTGCACGCATTACTAAGGAGGTTAAAAGACCTGGTTAGTAAATTTACAGACCTGTTGTGCTGCTGCAAGTAAGAATTTCATAGTTCTGTTTCAGTGCATATGACAATTAAACACTTGACTCATTAAATTGAGGTTCTTGTTTTTGCTTCAGAGGAGTGATATCATCAATGCCATCCTTGAGCCTACGGAGGAAGATTGCAAATGGCAAGGAGATGAAGAAGAGGAATTATCAGTAAATATCCCAGATTTTGTAAGCTTTTTTGAGCAGGTGGCATGATTTATTAGAATTTAACCTGGTTCATATTTACTTGTAGTGTAAGGCAGATAGTGCAACAAATGTTCCATGGTTAACTTACCACAACTTTGTTTAGGATAATGCAAATAATCATTGAATAGTATAATTTACATTGTTTCAGTGACTTCAGTCAGAAAGAGACCATTGTGCCATTGTCAGATTCCTGTCAGTTAGATTAGGTTGTTTTATAACTAGTAAAATATCCTTTCTTTATGGTATTTTAATAGTGTTTCATGCAATATAGGAATCTTAAATAGCTTTAAATTAATTCAAATGAAATGGATAAGATTTAAATCTCCGATACTCCATACTATGCAACAAAGGATATGAAGTTCCTATTTCCCTTTTCTATACTCATCCTCTCTTAATCCTTCAGTATTTTAAGAATAGGGTTGTTGAGGAAATATATGGGAAAAGTGGACTAAAAGAAGTGGGCTTTTACTTTTTGTTTGCAACTTTATAATTTCTCTCTCCCCCTTTCAATCTTCCATTTGCCAAATTTCCATGATAACTGTTTATTCTGGGGGGAAAGGGCACTTGGCTGCATAGATTCTTACCGTGCTGTAAATTTCTAGAATTGAATTAAAAACAGATCAGGTCAAATCCATTTGACATAGTAACATTTGAACCTTTAAACCACCGCCATTCAATGATTTGGGTAACCTGTGATCAAATTCCACATTTCTGCAATTGCTCATATTTCTTAAAACATTTGCTGTTTAAAATTCTTTCAGTCTAATTGAAAGTAATAATTAGCAAAAACTATTATTTGTAGAACAGTTCCAGATTTCCACCACCTGTGTGTTTTATGAACTAGTACAAGTCCTGTCTCTAGATGGTACCTATAGTTCTAACTCTTTGGTTTCGTAATACTTTGATTTGCGACAGGATGAAATGAAAGAAAAGGCGAAAATGGAAGAAGAAAAGAAAGATGAAGAAAAGGATGCACCAAAGGAAGGGAATTCCAGAATTTTGGCTAACTGTTTTTAAGAATGTGGATTTGCTTAGTGACATGGTACAGGTAAGTTTGTTTAAATGGATAATGAAATCATATGATGAGAGTCAAGTTTCAGAACCATATTTTCCCCATGGGCAAGGTCCCTCTACATGTGCAGTTTGTATAGATATGGACTGTGGAGCTCACTGGCCACCTGTACGCTTGAGTTCAGTTGTTGGGTCTGAGTGGTGACGGGATCCTCAACACGCTTTGCCAACTGTGAAGGTAGACAGAAATGCTGGAGAAACTCAGCGGGTGAGGCAGCATCTATGGAGCGAAGGAAATAGGCAACATTTTGGGTCGAAACCCTTCTTCAGACATCTGGCAACTGTGAACATTGCTTTTATTTTTAGAAACATTTTAACTCTTCAATTAACTGTATAACATACACTAGATTCAAGAATAGCTTCTTCTGCTGTTATCACTCTTGAACGGCCCTTTGCATACTAGGGCTGAATTTCCGATCTTCCAATCTACCTTGTTGTAGCCTTTTGTACTTTACCATTGGCTGATTTATTCTAGAAAATTGGTGGGTTTTGTACTGAGCACCATGTTTAGTTGAAATGCTGATCCCCAGTGTTTCCAATTGTAGTCGCTTGCAATGACCAGTGAGGTTAATTGCTCGTAAATGCAAGGACTGCAGATGCTGGCATCATGAGTAAAACACAGTGCTGAATTAACTCAGCGGGTCAGGCAGCATCTCTGGAGAACATAAATGGGTGACATTTCTGGGTGTAAATCTTTAGACTGCCAGAGCACCAGGAATCAATTGTTTAAAATGGATACTATTCCAGCAGAGGGCAGCAAATTCTGCTTAATGTTTTCAATAGAATGGTTAACCTTCCTTCTTAATTAACCTCAGTGAGAATATAGATTTGTGGTTTGATGGTTAATTTAAAAGTGGGCAGCTAATGTATGTACGTATGCCATTTGTCCTTGATTCTTTTTGGTGGATCTTGTTGGTTTTAAAAACTTGATTATACGGGTAACTGTGGTATGTGGGGGCTACAAAACCCGACTAGATTGGCAATCTGTGAGATGCAGCACCAATAAATCTGATTTTTTTTAATTTTCAGGAACACGATGAGCCTATTTTGAAGCATTTAAAAGACTTGAAGGTTAAATTTTCAGATCCTGGTCAACCAATGTAGGTTGCTTAAGTTTAGTTTTGACCACAGAATGTGTAAGATACTAGAAAGGCCGTAATCTATTCACCAACCCGAATTGCGTGCTGAATTGTGTGATATTTTGTCTTGTCTGTAAGGCTCTTAGTGTAACCTGTGTTTCTGAAAGAGCTGTAAGATACAAAGATGTACACCTTTCACTCTATTAGGAGGGTCTGGTTTCCTATCAGCATTGATTTCCATGCTATTCTACCTTAATTTGTCGAGACTGGATTTTGTAGCTGTTAGCCGCCCCATATTAAAAGAAACTACTCTGGCATCTTTTCTCAAATTAAAAATTGCTACCAAGGATACCAGCATTCTCCAGGGTGATCCAAGATGCTTCCAATATGGCGCCCACCCAGACGACTACTTGCATGCCTAACCACTGAAGCAGATCTGCAATCACAGTACAATCGCTCCACACTTAAATCTCTATTCCTACAGCACCATTTCTTACTATGATCTTTACCTGCACTAAATGTTATTCCCTTATTGTATTGTATGGGTAACTGTGGTATGTAGGACATTGTAATCATGTATTGTCTTTCCACTGACTGGATAGCATGCAACAAAAGCCTTTCATTGTACCTTGGTACCAAAGATCATAGAGCTGAGCAAGATGGTCCAATCCTGCGAAATCCAATGGACTGACGTGTAGTACGCACCTGAGCGTAACTTCGCGATTTCAGTAAACCCGACCCGACTTCAGTTATGCATCTCGCAGTGTAATCAGCGTTGTGCGGAACAGTTTGTGTGTTTTTAAATGATTTTAAAAAATTTCTTTTTAAATGCAGTAAACCCTCATAAATTTCCCCCATCACTGTCAGCACTGCCTTGGTCACTATTTGCTGAAGTAAGTGTGTGTGGAAACTTGCGTGATTGTTAATCTGACTGGACACACACTAATGCACACGAAAACGGCACATACCTTGTAGAGGGAGGAACTGCAGATGCTGGTTTAAACCGAAGACAGACACAAAGGCTGGAGTAAATCAGCGGATAAGGCATGTATCTCTGGAGAAACGGAATTGGTGATATTTTGGGTCGACTTTTTCGATAGCCGCCATGGACCATTTGATGTCATCTTTCGCCCTGCTCCTGGTCTCTGCCCGCACCGATTGCCGGACATGCTGTGTGTGTGTTCGGCGGAGTCTGAGGGGAGAAGCACCAGCACCAAGAGCAAGCGAACGCGCGGACAGACGGATGAAAGCAAAGATCATAGAGCGGCATAGGTGACATTTTGGGTCGAGACCCTTCTTCAGACTGACAGTCAAGAGAAAGGGAAACGGAGATATAGGCATAACTTCCATTCATTTGTCCTTAGTACCATCTATATCTCTTGTTCCTCTTTCCCCCGACTCAGTCTGAAGAAGGGTCTCGACCCGAAATTTCACCTATTCCGCTCTATGATCTTTGCTTTCGTCCGTCTGTCCGCACGTTCGCTTGCTCTTGTGCCGGCGCTTCTCCCCTCAGACTCCAACAAACAAACACACACACCACAGCATGTCCGGCAGATCGGTGTGGGGCGAGACCAGGAGCAGGGCAAAGAATGATCTCAAACGCGTCACGGCAGCTATCGGAAAAGTACGGAATTGGGAAGGAGGACATTTTTTTTAAAACACCCGAAGGAAATAGATGTTTAACAAAAAAAAGGGCAGGCCGGCGATCGCTCCCGGGGGGGGGGGGGGGGGGGAAGGATGGTTTGAGTTCCTCTTTCCCCTGACTCAGTCTGAAGACGGGTCTCCACCCGAAATGTCACCTATTCCTTTGTCCAGAAATGCCGCCCTACCCGCTGTATTTTGTGTCTATCCTTTAATCTCTCAGACTGATATAGCAGAATATCTCTGAATTAGCTTGATGCCATGACGGAAGCCGGTTATGGAAATGGCGCTGAAGATTACCCATCACCTACAACGGCTTTTTCGCGGAGTGAACCATCTTGCTCCGCTCCATGATCTTTGTTTGGTACACATGACGATAAACTAAACTGAACTGATCCCATGAACAGACTTCACTGTAGTCTGCAAATTCATGCACTTCCTGAACGAGATGTGACAATCTGACCTAACCAAAAAACAAAGTGGTGGCTGTATGTACTGGAGAGAAAACCAAAAAGGAAAATCTTTATTGCATGGGTGTAACTATCACAATGAGCTAGTCTGGTGTTTGTGACTTCCTCTGTGGGACCACCAATTGCCTCGTGGTCCTGTAGCTATCTGACCAGATTGATTGAAAGATACAGTATGGAAACAGGACCTTCGACCCACCTAGTTGACATAGTCATCAATCGCTTGTTCATATTAGTTCTTTGTTAATCCACTTTCACATCCACACCCTGCAAATTAGTGCAATTTTACAGACACCAATTAATCTACAACCCCGATGTCTTTGGTATGTGGGATGAAACCAGAGCACCTGGAGGAAAGCAACGTTTTCACAGGGAGAACATGCAAATTCCACGGAGACAGCAACTGTGGACAGGAGTGAACCAAGTCTCTGGCACTGAGGCAGCGGCTCTACAAAGTGGAACCAGCCAACTGCAGGCATTGGCAAATGTGTCTCAAACTTGGAAGTACCAAATTTGCTAATAGTTGATTTCTGGTCCCTGGATTGTTAGTCCAAGTATGAGTTACTGGGCTGGTTGGTTTCACAGCTGCTTCTTCACGGCTAATTTCAATGTTACAACAGCTCAGTGGGAGCTACCAGGCTCACCAGTGCCATCTTGTGTCCGAGCTACCTGATGTGCTCAGCAATATCCTCAAGATTTACCCATGTCGCAAATGAAACGGGTTCCCAGGCCACAAAGTTTGAGTTTGAAGCTCAAATCTACACAGATTTTCACTCCAATGGCTATCGGCATTTGTAAGGCTTCCAGGTGTTGCTCATGACCCAAATGTCAGCCCACTGCCCTTCCCGATTCATCATGAGGAAATTTGTGTGGTTCTGCCTGTTAAAACAGCAGTGCAGCGGGATTAGCAGGTTGAAGGAGCTGTTGCTTTTGGATAGGAGGTATTTTCTACGCATCTTTTGTATGCATTTTCGGAAAGGAATTTCTCCTGCCCCGTGAATCAAAGTATCCAGACAGTTATACTTGTTTAAAAGGAGCATAGCTACAGGAGTTTCTGCACCACCACCTAGCTGTCACCCATCTATCCGACTGAAACTTTGGTGTGACCACTGCTCACATAACTTTTTATGAAACATGTTTCCCCCTCCTACCTTCCTCAACAAGTCCAATTACTGCTCCAACCATCCATGAGGTCTCAAAAGCTCTACCTGGACACATTTCCTACCAGCATTGTTATCAGGGACACAAGAATGCTCCTAGATCTCCAACATCTTACACGAAGAGCCACTGACTTTCTTTACAACGCCTTTGAAAATGGGGGTGGGGGTGGGGGGGAGAAAAAGATAAACCTTTTTGTGGTGTTCGCCCTCCTCTCTGAGGCCCAGTGATCACCAAAGACGACATTTTAATCTACCAGCAACACTTCCACCTCAAAGCAGCCCTTCTCAAACTGGCTGCTCAGCTCAGCCTGCCTCCCTTTATTCACTGCTAGTGATGCCAATTGCAATTTTGAATTAAATTAGGAAGGCTTGCTGGAAGACTTTTAATTTCTCAAACTTCACATTGTACCTGTTGTTTTATAATAAACGTGTTATTATAATATGCATCTAATTATACATGATTATTCCGTGGCATTAAGCATCGATTTTACTTTGTGCGTATGTTTGAGAGCAAAAACTCTTAATGCAAATGCTGCTGTGTGCAAGAATGCTGATTCAGATTTTAAAACAAAATAGTACTTTTCTGTTTTAATTTTTATCTCACCACTTGTTTTTTTATGTAGAGTTTTACTCTTGAATTTAAGTTCGAGCCAAACGAATTTTTCTCAAATGAAATAGTGACAAAGACATACAAGATGAGATCAGAACCTGATGAATCAGACCCTTTCTCATTTGATGGACCAGAAATTATGGGATGCACTGGGTAAGCCAACTTCAACCTGCATTGAGGTTTGAGATGCTGTATTTAAATAGTAAATCTTATTAATACATTTTTGCTGATGTATTTTTCCAATGGTTGATGTCATATCAAATATTAAGCAAGGACGTTAAAAGATATTTAGAATTGAGCCATCCTGAAAGCCTGCAGAATTTACTTTCTAATTGTTTAAAAAGCTGAGATTGTGCCTTTTCCCTTCTATTATCAATTGAGGTAAAAGTCATGTGGGATTGACCCTAACCTCCAGACCTGTGGAATTTGAATGCTCTCTTGGGACTTAGTTTCTCCTGGGTGCTCCAATCTCTTTCCACGCCCCTCAGATGTACTGCTGGGTAGATCAGTTGTGGTTGGTAGGAGAATGGAAGGGCAGTTAAAGCTTACTGTAGAGTCATGGAATAACTCTACATTCCATGGAATAAGCCCATCGGCCCAACTTGCCCACACTGACCATCATGTTCCATCTACACAAGTACCACCTGCCTGCGCTTGGCCCATAACCCTTTAAACCTGTCCTATCCATGCATCTGTCTCCTCCGGCAGCTCATTCCATTCACCCTTTGTATGAAAAAGTTACTCCTCGGGTTCGTATTAAATCTCCCCCCCCCCCCCCCCCCCCCCCTTCACCTTAAACCTATGTCCTTTGGAGGTAGCTTAGCAAACTGGCACTGACTGGGCTAAGTGCCCTCCTAAGTAGCCTCTCAACACTTCATTCCTCTATTAAATCCCAATCTTTGCACTAATTTAGATGCACGACAATCTTGTTTCATTTTGCTTGTTTGTACTCGTATGTATTATATTTTCCATCAATGCTGTTTCCCTTTACACAAATACCTGCTGAGTGTTTTTAGTTTTTATTTACTGTTATTTAATTCTGGTGTCCTCTGAATAATTTTGCTGGTCTCTGAATAAATACCTAACTGACAGGATTGTTGATGTCCCTCCAGGTCTATGTCAAGGTTCTGTTTCAAACTTTAATGATTGCAGCGCATATTGCAGTGCTATCACTCGTTCATTGCAGCAAACAATCTGAACAAATTTGAGCATTTCCAGAAATAAATTATTCTGGTAGTATAGTTAAGTGTTCAATTATTCTTGAAGGGCAAAGCTATTTCGGACACTTTGCTCCCTGCTTATTATTGAGGGATACTCAACGCTGCCTAGAACATCTTGTTCTGAAATGCTTCAATAAATGTCAATAGAAATATGTGAGTCAATGCCAAATGAAAACCTGTAAGTTCCTCACTGATAGGGAGGCAGATAAATGAAAGGCATTGGTATCTGTTTAATAGTTTCAATCTAATTCATTACATGATTGTGTGCCTAAAACCTGCCTCTGTTTTTCTTCTAAAGCTTGATGGAAATGGTGAGGATGCCAAAATTCTACTGGGATATTAAGAAGAGTTATTTATAGTTGGGGGTTTTTAAATGGGGTTTCATTTTTAATTTGGGAGGGGGACTAAGCTGAGTTCAGGCTGCATCTTTTATGCAGCTTGAACTTGATATGGATTGGCCCCATTGCACATTATGCAGATCTTTTTTTCTCATCAGATGGTTGAAAATGCTGCTTCCAGTGTATCATTATTTGGTCTCTGCACCTTCTGTGCCCTTGGGTGTTCTAATGTTCCTTTATCTAACTGCCTGGAGCATTAATTAATTCTGAACCAAATTGTCACTGAAAATGTTTTGGTGAAGATTGTTGCATTGCAGGTTTACTTTCTTTTATCTAGTGCCATAGACATCATGTTACTGCTCTGGTTTCCTTGCTCAGTCACCTGCAGACAGCACAACTAATGCACCTCCCCGACAACTCCAATGCAAATTTTCAAGTAGCCATTCTCTTTCACATCCATCCACCAGTCTGAATAAAAAAAGAAAAGGCTGCATTTCTATGCATTGTTGAGATTCTTTATAATAATTCAATGAAGTTCACCATAAATTCTTATGGTGAAGCACAAAAGTGATCTAAGCATTTGTAATCGAATCAAATCTCCATTTTCTGCCACAAAAAACAACCCAACGTGACTGCCTGATGGCTGAGCATCGCTAAAATTTCTGATGCTCCAATGCAGGAAACTCCCCCCCCTGTCATGCACTAAATTCTCTTGCTGATTTTCTGCAGAAAGTTTGGATTTGAAAAAAGACCACCTCGGTCTGCCAAGGCCAACTTGATCTCACAGCTGCTAATCATTTAACTCCCCTCTGAAATCCCAGACTGACCATTTGATCCTGGGCCTCCATTGCCAGAGTGAGGCCACGCGCAAACTACAACAGCACCACTTGTTCTGGATAGTTTAGAAGCCAACGGTATGAACATTGAATTATTCAATTTTGGGTAACTAATCATAACACCCCCCCCCCCCCCCCCCCACCCAGACAGAACAAGGATAGTGTTCCCCTAGTCATCACCTTTCATCCCACCAGCCTCCACATCCAACGCATCATTCTCTGAAACGCAATGTTCTTATGCAAATCTCAGTTATGAGTTTTCTGGCATGGTATAAACTCATTGTGCTGTAGACTCAGAATCCATATTTCAATTTGGTGTAAAACAAAAAGACACAATTGTGACTCCAATGTCTAACTGAAGTTCACCAGCCATGTTGGATGTTTAAGAGTTTCGTAACTTTCATTGTAGGTGCAATATTGACTGGAAAAAGGGAAAGAACATCACAATGAAAACCATTAAAAAGAAACAGAAGCACAAGGGCCGCGGCACTGTTCGAACTGTTACAAAAACTGTACCAAATGATTCTTTTTTCAATTTCTTTACTCCACCTGAAGGTGAGTGCAAACAGTTAGTGATTTTAATATCTTGTGCTACATTTGTAAATTAGATTCTAATGTTCTTTTTTTTCCTCTTCCTCATAGTTCCAGAGAATGGTGAGCTGGTAAGTTGAATTTTGATTTGGCATGGTTGTCATGAGTTCCTTGACCAAAGTGATTTGTTTTTAACATTGCTGTATATAACTCAATTCAATGCACATCTCATGATTGTTAGTCTGCTATTTAGTTGCTGTGTTTTTTTTTACTGGTTAGCAACATTGTCGATTGAACTCCAAAATATCTATCAGTTGAGCACTTTATCTCTGGTTAGGGTCTGGTCTGAAGAAGGGTCTCGACCCAAAACGTCACCCATTCTTTCTCTCCAGAGATGCTGCCTGTCCCACTGTGTTGCTCCAACTTTTTGTGTCTACCTTCGGTTTAAATCAGCATTTGCAGTTGCTTCCTACACATTATCTCTGGTTAGGGAGGGGGGGGGGGGGGGAGAAGACATTATGAAACCAGCCAGAGAGGATTGTCGTTCCAACCATAATTAAGACGGTCAAAATGCTAGTCTGGTGGCCTGAAATGGCATTTTGTCTATGAACAGACTGAAATTCTGCTGAAGTTTATGTGTGGGAAAAAAAAATATGCAAGAGCCAGAGCAGTCTTAACAAGGTGGATGGTAGAAGATGGTTTCTCTTGTGAGAAAATCTAGAACTAAAAATCATTATTCAATTATAAGAGGATGTCCATTTAAGACAGATGATGTGATTTTCTTATGAGTCATGAACATCTTCCTCAAGGGCATGTAAAAGCGGATTCTGACTATTTTCAAAGCAGAGGTGACCATAGTTCATAAGCAAGAATGGGGGATGGTGAGAGTGCAACTTACTACTGGGTTGTTACATGTAGACTATGTTACAATCAGATTAGGCATGAATTTATTGAATGGCCGAGCAGGCTCAATGAAATTAATGACCTTGCCGTTTATTTAGATGCCGGTATTGGCAAAAGTTTTGTGCCTCTGTAACATAGCAACAAGAAATCAGAATGGTTGGTTCTTCTGTGCCATCGGTCAGCATTTGCTCATTTCCTCTAGTCAGCAACAAGTTTGAATAGCATTTGCTTTTTCATAATTAATGGTTAGCCATCAGTTATTTGTACCTTTTTAATTAAGCTTTTTCTTGGTTGACTGCTCTTTCAACCAAGGTATCGTTGCTGCTGCTTCTGAAGTTGGGGCAGTGGCATGGAATGATAAAAAAAGACACAGTACTGGAGTAGCTCAGCGGGTCTGACAGCTTCTCTGGAGAACATGGATAGGTGACATTGATCAGGACCTTTATTCAGGCCCAAAATGGTGAGTCGCTAAGTGAATAAAGGTCCTGACCCAAAATGTCGCCTCTCCATGGTCTCCAGAGGTGCTGCCTGGCCCACTGAGTCAGCAACAACTCTTTTGTAAATCAGCATTACAGTTCCTAGTGTTTATGGCTTAGAATGAGACCTGTGCATTGGAATAAGTTGGATGAAGTTGAAAATGACATTTACCTGCCCTTTTAAATGTTCTTCAAGGAACAGTGCCTTCAGGTGATCTAACACTAATCTTGGACGAAGATAGAGATTAACTTTGGCTGTGTTAAAACTAAATTTTGTGTTAATATTGTAGATATAAATTAAGCTAGAAATTGAGATTTTACACTCTTACAGGATGAAGATTCTGAGGCAATACTTGCTGCTGACTTTGAAATCGGTCACTTTTTGCATGAGCGCATAGTTCCACGAGCAGTGTTATACTTCACAGGAGAGGCCATTGAAGACGATGATGATGACGTAAGTCCTTTTCTGAATTCAAGCAGTGAATTGATGCTATATTCTTGTGTTCTGGTACATTTCAATAAACTGGCATCCCAATAAAAAGGCAAGCAGTAACAAAATGTTCAGCACTTTTATAGACATTCCACCATGTTATGACACTTCACATTCTCCAGACCGATTTTGTGAAAACATGCTTTAATGGAGGATGTCAAAAACTAAACCTGTACTGGAACCTGCTCTTGATATTCATCTGGTTAAGGAGTAAGACGGCTTAGTGGTTAACTTGCTGGATTAATATTATGCCTGGAAATGTTCATATGTTCGTTTTTATATCCCACCGAGGCATGTGTGAAATTTAAATTCAAGTACGGTAATAAATCTGAAATAAAAATGCTATGAGTAATGGTAAACATGAAAAGACGCATGTGGTTCACTAATGGCCTACAAGAAAACCATCCAGGATCTACTGTGCATGTGACCTCAGACTTAAAATGTCTCATGATATGGCTTAGCAAATAATTTGGGAGCAATTGGGGATGTTCAATAAATATCCAAATTAATCTTGCACAAACAAGTACTTTTATAAAGTGCACATTGTGTAATAACTGAATGACCAATTTCTTCGATTAATGAGCATCTTCAGAAAATAGGAACCCAAAAATCTTACTGTATGCATTTGTTCTGTCTCTCCTGAAATATCAATCACTTAATGACGATCACACATTATGCTGGTGTCTATATAAAGGACATTGGCTAAAAAAAAGATTATTTGAAGCATTATTGGATACAAACTGTTTATACTTTGACAAGTTAAATAGGGATAAAAACACCAAGTTCTTGAAAGAGTGATTTCTTAGAATGGAAAGGTGACTTCAGACATTCTAAAGGTGACATTTTAGTGATCTTGTCAGACTGTCTCCAATGAAATGTCTTCCTACTAGACAACAGCCATGTTGTCTTTGAAACTTTCATCCATGTTAATCTTGCTACAGAACTGCTGTTTGCACTGAATCACAAGGGGAATTAGATGTACAGTAGGCTGGAAATTGGGTTTTTTTAAGCTTTTGATTTTTTTAAATCAATAATTCAGCCAATTAAATGCTGGAACGTCAGTGCCACCTGGTGATACTTGAAATCGGGTTTATGAAATTGAGCCTCAAATAAAGGGATGTGTACAAAGCTGGCAAATGATTTTCATATTGATCCATTAGATATGGAATGCAAAACTCAGCTTGATCTTTTTTTTCCTCCCAATGCAGTATGATGAAGAGGGAGAAGAGGCAGATGATGAGGTGATCCTTTTTCCATTTATATGGGGAGAAGTGCTTTGGGGAGAAAATAAGCAATGTTGTGAATTTCTGTTGGTCTTTGTTGTAATAACCTTTTGTCTTTGCTAAAGTACTTGTTGAGTTATGTGACTCCGACTTTTTAAGATAAATTTCAGCCCACCTTTTCTGTCTTTTTTTGTTTTAAGCAGGAAGGGGAGGAAGAAGCAGATGAAGAGAATGACCCAGATTATGACCCTAAGGTGGGATTTTGTTCACTTTCTAAAGTATTTTTTATTCCAGGGAAATTGGGTGCCAAGCTTGCTTTTAACTTTAATTCTGTTCTACATTTGTAAAGGCCACTGTTAATTATTTCATCCAAATATTATTCTCCTTTGTGACGTTTGCAATTACACACGATGTTTTGAAGCATTTTCTCAAATCTTTATCCAACCAAAATGTTGTTGAGTAGGGTGTGGTGTTGACATATTAAATATATTATGAACAATATTTAATTAAGCAGATTACCTTGCAAACTCCTAACCATCATGCGAACACTTTCCCATGAATCATAAGATTGTGGGGAACCCTAAGGTTTTTGGGGAAATTATTACATTTGACAGTGTGCTCTTAGACTTTAATTCCTTCACAGATATTTTTTCTTGGTCGTAGTTTGACAGTTTAATGTCAAGATTATTTGTACCAATGACAAGTTCACAATTTGAGATTTTTCTTCCACCTGTATTCATAAACTTCTTGGGATAACTTTTATGCCCCTTACCTACTTGATTTTATAAGCACCATCTGATTATAAAAGTAAGTGATGTAAGCATTAGAAAGGAATTTCTATGCAAATGGGACAGAATGGTCAGCACCGACTCAGTGGGACGAAGGACTTGTTTTCTGCTGCTTGACCAATTAATCTAACATTACAGTTGTCCAGCATAGAAACAGGCCCTTCTATGTCCTGTTTCTATAGGACATCTGTAGAAGCCATCTAAATCTGCAAAGGTGACAAAACACCCATTTTCTCTTGTCCCATTCTACTTCCTCCACATTCCCATCAGCTCCCTCTGCCCTAAATTCTACAACTCATCTCTGAACTCGAGCAATTTATCTGCAAATCTACATGTTTTTGAAATGTGTGAGGGAACTGGGGCATCGGGGGAAATGCAGTCTTGAGGTTGAACTCTGTTCGCTTGAGCTGCGAGGCAGTAGCTCTGTGCCATTCTCTTATTCTATTCCTGTAGTAAAAATGTTCTTTGTTAGTGGGTGGAATATTGTCTGAAAGTTTACACTGTGTTTCAAGCTGGGCTAAATGTATGAAAACCATTGTCTTGATATACCTACTAAATCGCACTATATTCCTTTGTATTTTTCTAATCCAAATTATTACAAATGGAATAAATATATTTTTTGAAATATTAACAGAATGATTAACATTGCATGCCATTTGGCTGATTATGCCATTTTTGACATGCGAAAGTGTATGTCAAAAATCCATACTTTATGGGCTATAATCACAAAGCACGAGGCTACTGACATTTATAACATACCAGACCAAGTGCGGACCTATTGGGTCCTGTTCCCTCAACACAATATTCCACCAAACTGCGCATGTGCGGCTGACAGGCCCACACTGCGCAGGCGCGGCTGCCGTATTCAAAGTTGTGCCTTTGACGGCAGAAATTAAGTTAACGCTAATAAAGTGAATAGAGGACCCGTGGAGCCGTGTGTGATATAGAACAAAACTTACCCGTGGAGCCATTGGGTCCCCGTTGTGAGGCCAGGCAAGTACATGCGAAAGAAAGAAAAATGGCGATCTGAAAATCCGCAAAGGCCCCAACTGCGCACGCGCGGATACCAGGCCCACTGCGCATGCCCGGGGAGACAGCTTCATTTTGCGTCACCGGCGCCATTTTCAATTGTGACATGGCTGACGGGCCTCCCCCAACTGTGCAGGTGTGGCTGGCAAGTGGGAGCGCTGTTTTAAGTTAATTTAATTTTAAAATATCAATAACTTGAAAAAATATAACATCAATCTGAAGGAAACTTGGCTAATGCACATCACAGGACAAAGGTGGGCCTAAAATTGTAGCGCTATCGTGTACCATTTTGGCGGAATTTCGGGAACACACATAAAGGAAAAGCTCTCCCCAAGAATCTGATTAAAATTGATTTTGTTTTTAAATCTCACTCCATCCTTATCCCCCTTGAGTGGGAGCTGCTGATGACCCTACCCTCAGTCACTCCCTCATCTCTCCCCTTTCGCACTCCCCCACTAAACACAATGATTAAATAACATTTATTTTCCTCCCCTCCCCCACTCATTGCACTGGCTGGAACTTATCCCAACACTGTTCATTGGCAGCTGAGATCCCATTGTGATGTCATTGTCGGGTGGCGGAATGTTCACGGCGGCGTATGTAAATGAGATCCCATTGTGATTGGAGGACTGAGATCCCATTGTGACGTCATAGCTGCTAACTGCCAGAATCTCCGATCAACTGTCACAGCATCTGACAAGTCATTCTTCTCAAAGTGGGGTTTTTTAACTTGTAAATGTCAATAACATGAAATATAACATCAATCTGAACAAAACTTTATACGAACGGCCATGGGACAAAGGTGAGTAAGGTGGTGCAAATAAATGAGCGCTATCGTGTACCATTTTGGCGTAGTTCCAGGATCACATACAGATAGATAGATAGATAGATAGAAACAAGACGAGAGTTTTAGTAATATAGATAGATAGATAGATTAGATTTCTAGAAGCTCGAACACAGCTCAATGATTCAAACTAAAGATATTAATATTTTTGGATAGGTTCTCGTGTTCAAATATTTGAGATTTTAGCAAATGAATTCAAATTGCCTTGTTTGATGGTGACATTGAGAAAAACACTTGGACATTCAGTTCTATTTAAGGTCAGAAGAGAGTAAAGCTAAAATAAGAACACAAATGTCAACTGGTGCTGTTAGTTGCTAGTTGTTAGACAAAAAAGCCATAAATTGGAAATGAGCAATTTGGATGGTAATTGTCAATCAATTCTTGTTTGTTAATTCGTTTAATGGATTCTCAAAGTTACTCAGTTGAGCAGCTAAGTCAGTTTGAAAGTACATAAAGTGAACGGTGCTTGATTTTGATGGCAGTGAATCTACAACCAAGGTAGAGGTTATATACACTGATTAAAAAAAAAAAGGAAATGTGGGTCGGAATTTGAAAATCTGACACCTGCCTATTTGAAGGTCATTGTGTGCAAGAGTCAGCATAATCTTTAATTTAATGCAGAAGAAATGTCGTACATTAGCTGATTAGAAATCCTAGAAGTGCACCTTGTTCTGAGTTGGGAATTGAATTCATTAGCTTCCTCTTTTGTGTCCTTCACACAAATGCCACCTTTATCTTTGCTCTAAATCTTTGAAGATTAAGTCGTTATTTTGAGCTCATCTTCATTCAAAAGTAAAATGAACTTTTTATTCTACCGAACAATTTGTCGTTTTGAGGTTCTAAATTCTGGACTCCAAATGCTACAGTTTATTTCTATGGTCAATGTTTGATTTGCACTGAATGTTTTCTGTTCCACTCCTCCAGAGATGAAGTTAATTTGTCATTTGTCAGCAGATAACATATTGGACAGAAGAATTTGTGGGATTCAATTAGGAAGCTTCATTAAACCAAGCTCTTTAATTTAAGAAATATAGTTCCATTTAGCAGTTGACCTCAAATTTGACACCTGACAGTGTTGGGTGTTAGAATGGGTAAAATCTATTATGCAGGATCAGTTTTAGATGCTGGATGTCAATCATTAGTCATGATAGAAAGTAGAGAATTGAGTCTAAAATTTTTGGACAACACAATGGTGCAGCAAGTGGAGCTGCTACCTCGCTGCTCCAGTGACTTGATTCAATCCTGACTTCCAGTGATGTCTGGAGTTTTCATATTTTTCCTGTGACTGTTTATATTTCCTTTGGGTGCTCCAGTTTCTTCTCTCATCTGAAAAATATGTGGGTGGGTTGGTTAATGGTCTGTTGTATATTGCCTCCATTTTATGGATGAGGCAGAATCCTGGGAGGAGCGATGGCGGGGATTTTTTTTTCCCGTGCTATATTTCTCTATGGCTTTAAAATTGGATGGGTAAAATTAGGTTAAATTAATGACTGCTTTCTACATTAATTTATCATTACCTGAACTAAGATTCAGTTGGAGATGTTTAGATTTTTCTGGGACATTGCCAGCTCTCACTAAAGTAAGTTTTTCTATGAAATTGTTGCAATATGTTTGATAATACTGATTTTTGTAAAAGATTTAAAAAAATAGATTGGGGGTCAAACTGGGGTAATTTGACATTACTCTTCAACCAAATGAGTTGCAAGTCGGTGCTGAATTTTAAGGATTAAACAGCCTTGTGCACAGGATTTGACTTGCCAATTATTAATGTGCAAAGGAGATCTTTGCTGCAGAAAAAATGGGGGGGAGGGTAATCTTAGCTAACATCTGCAAAGAAATAGAAAATCCCTTTAAAAATAGCCTGCAAAGCAAAATGACAATTTGCCAGTCCTTTACCTGCGATCAGTCTTTACCCCATCTTTTTTTTCCATGCTATCTTCAAGGATACGTTAGATGGCATGTAAATTATTTGGTCATGTGTATACTGGTCTGGTTAGTTTACATCAATTTTAAGCACAGGCAATTCTGCAGTGGCCAAGATTGAGTTGAACCTTTTTAGTCTGTAGTCTGCTGCTTGTACTGGAATGTATGTTAAAAGCCGGTTTAAAAAAGTTAAGTAATTATAACATAGTAAGAATTTCACGCAGGAAAATTCTGAATTTATCTTTGGGGCCTTTGGTTAACCCACAGAAAAAGAATAAAGAGTGATTGGTATGATTCTAGAAAGGGAGACCTCTATCTCAGGTTTTCAATGGCTTTACTTATTTGCTGAGCATTTTGGGTAGCTTACTTTTCCAAAGAGAAAGCTGCAGATTAGCTAATCTGTGCCTTTCAGCCTGTCACCCTTAATTATCTACCTCAGCAGTGCGAAATGTAGGTTCACATCACTTTCCGTGATGGTTGGATGAATATTTTGAATGGCCATTAGTTTGATAACTGTTCATGAATTTGGGGTATTAAATTGGCACTTGAGCTTATATTTTCCATTTCCTTTCTATGCAAACTGTCCAAACCACCTAACTTGAATTGTAGGAGCAAGTAATCTAAAGTAAGTTTCATTTTCACAATATTGGGTAGAGTTGTAAACCTTGAATTATGTAGATAATACTAACATAAGTAGAACAGCTAAGAAAGTATTCATTGTTAATTAGAAACTTTACCTATGGATAATAACTGCTGCAAATAGTTCATTTTCAAGTATTAAGTAAAAAGTAAAATGGCAGGATTGCCGCAAATGGTGTTGGCTTTTGATTGGAATAAATGTGGATTGGTGATTTTGATAAATTGGGGATAATAGTATTTAAACATGAAGTTATCGGGATGTTTATCGGTGGCAAAGGAAAAAATAGTTTGTAACAATTAAGCATCTAATTCATATTCTAAAATTATTTGTTGTCACTTAAATGGTTTTATAGCAAAAAAATAAACCTTCGCTGGTAGTGTTGTCCATGGAAGTCCATTAGGAAATATTGGGAATATATCTTTGCTTATTGAAGTACCCAAATTATTTTCCCTTCAGGTGGTGTTTCCTGGCAGCAGTTTGGAGCTTTTTCTGAAGCTGGGAGATTTCCAAACTCTCCTCTGCAGTTAAAATAGGCTGCGTGGTCATTTATTTACTTGATGCTTTCATCATGACAATGACATCAGTGTAAAACTGCTTTGCCCTTTAAGGTCTTAGCTTCTCCATGTACCCAGGACACCCATGTCAATAGAAACTTTTTTTTCCTTCCCATTCTTAGAGCATTTAGAAAGATTTGGCATGGGTTTACATTGTGGGGCAGAATGAGCAATGATATATGTGTATATAACCACGTCTGCATTGCCTAACTGCTAGAACTGTAGATAGAGGATTAAATTATTTTAAATTGTACATAATGTTCCAAAAAGGTCCAGGTCTAACCTTTGTTTATCTATATTATGATATTGTTTGGAAGTTTATTTTTTATAGTGTAACGCAATTTACCTTTATATTGAGATTATTTTAACAGTTGAGAAACTATGTCGATTTGGCTTATACTTAAATTGTTAGTGTGGTTTTAATTTGGAATTTGAACTTTTAAATTAGTTTCGAGTCATGTACTTTCATGTCAGCTGCTCTTTGAATTTTTCCTTACTAGGTTTAAATGATGGCTAGAAATAACCATACCCCTAGTAGGTAAGGCTTTGCTGATCTTTATTACATAATACCTCAACTAACTTATTCTATATGCTTTTGTCAAGTACTAATTAGTGAGTGACATCTTAATCCAACTCTTGCTGCAGTAACTGTCAACGCTTTGACTGATTCCTAGTTTTCTATCCAATCCCCAATCTGGCATAATTACTGCAGTGAGATACAAGCTGAAAAAACACTTTTATTATACAAATGGATATTTTGCGTGCTGTGTAAGTTTTTATAGAAGTGATATTGAATGTGTTGATCTATGAGCTGCTTTCGAAATTGGAGAAATTGAATATAGATGAGTGGTTTTTGAGGACTTTAAATCTTCACTGACTGCTTATATTTTAAGTACAAATTCAAATGCTTTGTAGTAATCTCCAATGTGTTTGATCATCCCAAGTTCACCATTATTTTCTTGATGCCCCTGTATTGTACAGGGCTAAATTCATAAAATATATGTTGCTTCGTGGAGTTTGTGTACGCTCTGGTGTTTGAGATAGAACTTGGATTGCCAGTGAAGAAGACCCTGCTTGATACTGCTAGGTGATGAGATGAAGAGGAGCTGAACAATATATTGGCCATACGTCCTTGCAACAGGTTTATCCACACCACTGCATCAGTTGTCTATGGTGTCAGAAGATAAAACTCATAACTACATTAGTTAAACATGGAGACCATACTGACGTTAAATTGGAATGAGTTTGTGGCTGTTTGCAAAGCACAATCACATTTGAATCAAATAATATTAGCACTGCAGGAAGGAATTGTTATAGATTTGAGAGAATACAGAGCAATTGACTTTTAATTTAATTTAAGAAAGAACTGCAGATGCTGGAAAAATTGAAGGTAGACAAAAATGCTGGAGAAACTCAGCGGGTGAGGCAACATCTATGGAGCGAAGGAATAGGTCACGTCTCGACCAGAAACGTGACCTATTCCTTCGCTCCATAGATGCTGCCTCGCCCGCTGAGTTTCTCCAGCATTTTTGTTTACCTTTAATTTTATTTACGTTTGTCTGCCGGTTGACATCATCTGTCACCCCAACTTCAAATGACTTGAAATTTTTTAAGCAAGTGCTTTGAATGATTAGTCATTACTCCCCACTAAGATCTGACTATCTATCTCACCTTTCCCCTGTATTTTACCCCTGTCTAACTACCCCAATTCCTCCCTCCTCAATTCTCTCCCCACCCACCCACAAAAAATAAATAAGATGTTAGGAAATTAAGACATCTTGGTGTGGTGCAGTAAGTTTTAAATGTTGCCCTTAACTATTGGGTTTCAAGTGCAATGAAATGCTTGATCAACACTGGTGCACTAGTTCAATAGTATTGCCACAATCAGTGAAGAAGTATTTAGAAAGTATTGCTGGGCTCGGAAGCAGGGTCAATGGAAGGATGGCACAATCTAATGGAGTTTGGATTTATTTAAAACTGCACTTCTGGACTTGTTTCAAGCTGCAGATTTATGGACACATTAGCACGGCAATTCTTCAGTCAATTTGTGAGAGCTATCATCTGGCACGTAGATGTTTTACTTCCCTCTGCTTATGCAAGTATTCTGCTCCATTTATATTATCAACTAATTACAGTGGTGATGCTTATTATTGAAGCTGTATAATGCAGAGAGAATAAAACCACTTGGGACCGTGGTTCGGTGGATTCTCTTCATTTTAGCACAAAACTCACTGTCGTTGAGATAAATACTGCTGTGGAATTTTCAACTTGCTGTGCTCATTGACTTTACTCCTAATACTTGGGGGAGAAATCTAGATGATAGCGCAGAGTGTTAACCCAAAACCTAAAATAGTTATTGAAAAATATAAGACTAGTCTACATATTAAGGTCTTAAATTGGAGCAGGGCAAAATTGTGAAGGAATTAGATGGGAACTTGCAAAGGTTGATTGGGAGAGGATGTTTGCAGGTAAAGTGACGTCTGGGTAAGTTGGAGGCTTTTGAAAGTGAGAGTTCAGGGACAACGTTCTTGTTCGAGTGAAGATAAGGGTTGCAGAATCTCTTCTGTTATAATATGAATATGTTCCAATACCTCATATTCATTTAACACATAGATACAAAGAACAGCAGATGCTGGTTTACAAAAATACACTTAGTGTTGAGAGTAACTCGGCAACTCTGGAGAACATGATTAGGACCCTTCTTCAGACTGACTTGTTGAATTACTCCAGCATGTTGTCCTTTATTCATTTAACATATAATTTTGCCCTCTTGTTCTCCCTGATAAGAGTATGACATACTCTTACATCTCTTATCTGCAAGAGATTCACTTAATCCCAGCTGGTTGACGAGGAGTATTGAGGCACTGTTAAGGAATAGACAGTTTGTCAGAGAAAGGCAGCTGGGAGATCAGGTGGGCAAAAAGAGGACATGAAATAGCTTTGGCAGCTAAGCTAAAGGAGAATTCAGAGATTCCATAAGATTATTTGTGAGCAAAGAAATAACAAGGAAGATAATACATCCACTATCAATGTGGCCATCTGTGTGGAATCGCAGGAGATTCGGTGGTTAAATATTTCTCATCTGTATTTATCATGGAGAAGGCCATTGAATCCAAAGAATTAAGGGAAATGAATAGCAACGTGTTTGAAAATATTCAATTTACGCAGAGGAGGTGCTGGAAGATATGAAGCATGAAGTTGGATAAATCCCTGTGGCCTGATCAAGTATATTTTAGGCCATCGGGGAGAGCCAGATAGAAATTGCAGGAGGCCTGGCTGAGATATTTGCATCATCTTTAACTACGGGTGAAGTAGCAGAAGACTGGAGATTGGCCTTGAAGAAAGGCTACAAGGGCAAGCCAAGGAACAAGATGCTGATGAGACTAACATTAATGATTGGAAAACTACTGGAGGGGATTTGGAGACGAGACCTACTACATTTGGCAAAGTATGGACTGATTAGGCACAGTCAGCATGGATTTATGCATGGGATACCGTCTAACTTTGTTTGTAGGGATGACAAAGAGGATTAACAAGGGCAGCGTGTTACAAGTCTGCATTGACTTAAACAAGGCTTTTGACAAGGTCTGACACGGTAGCCTAGTCTGTAAGGTTCTATCAAATGCAGTCCAGGGTAGGTTAACCATTTGGATATAAAATTGGCTTGGTGGGAGAAATCAGAGGGTGGTACTGAATGGTTGTTATTCAAATTGGAGGCCCGTGACCAGTAAGGTGCCACAGGGAATTCTGCTGGCTGTATGGCCTGTCATGTGTATAAATTATCTGGGTGACGATGTTGCTCACATTATTATAAATAACATTTAGATGGGTACATGGAGAGGAAAGGTTGAGAGACCTGGGCCAAACGCAAGTAAATGGGTCTACTTTGGATCGATATCCTATTCAGCATGGGCGAGTTGGGCTGAAGGCCCTGTTTCCATGCTGTTTGACTTTATGAAATAGATTTGGAATTCATAAAATCGTGATGCATGTGGATTAAAGTTCCAGATTCTCAGTCTGCCAGTGTATCCAAAATATTGGCTTTTTTTTGTGATCTTATAATTTCTGGAAGTGAAGCAAAATAAAGTGTCAACAATTTAAGATTTAAGTCTGATCGATGTCTATTTGACTGGGAAATTGGAACTACACTTCCTAAGCGTCACTGAATATACAGGCTTGTTTTGTTCGGTTTGACCTTGATCATCCACCTCGCATTTTTTCAAAGAAAATGTGATGCACGATGTCTTCTTGGGCTACGACGGTATATATTTGACAACATGGTTTGTGATGTAAAATCCTCCTGTCCCGGTGTTCCTCTGTTGGGAAACATATTCACGTGTACCTATGTACGTAGATAAAGGATGTTATCCTACTTTCCAGCACCCATTTCCCCAAAACACAGTGCAGTGGATTATGAACAGAAGCATTTAGACAGGCAGGGAATGGAGTGATGTGGGCCATGTCCAGACAGATGGGACTACTTTAACATAATTACAGGCATCAAGGGCTGAAAGCTCTCCTGTGTACCATGTTATATACCAAGTCTATTCAATGTCACTAATCATTTTTGAAGTATGCAAATTTAATTCCAATGTGGATACTTGAACTAGTTATGATAGCTGGAGAACAAAATGATATATGGAGTGCTGCAGATACTTTTTCCAAGCCATCTCTGCTTCTGCCAATTCTCATTTGCTCTTCTCTCTCAACAGAAGGATCCAAACCCACCCTCTGAGTGCAAGCAGCAGTGAAGCCTGCTTATGTGGCCTTGAACAACTGCACTGTACTGGCTTACTATAAACAACTAATAGTTACTTAACAGCCTTATAATGTTTTGTATTTTCTTGGTAGGACAAATTTCAATTAACATTTTTTTGGTTAATCATGAACCCTTAAATCAGCCAGTTCAGAATATGGTTGGTACTCTTGCATTGTTTTTTTTTTTTAATTGGTTGTTGATGAAATGGAGTTTATAAAAGTCCCAAAATTTGTCATTCCAGTGCTAAAAAATTTGGGTTCTTCAAAATAACATGTTAGAGGCACCACCATTGGCTTTAGGAACAGCAGCATACAGAGACCAATATTTGTTGAGAAATACCTTGCTGGAGAACAATCAACCAAAGTAATTAATCTTTTCTTCAGCTCTGTTGTCTAAATATATAATACTGTGGAAAGATTTGTTTTGTAGCTGGATGAGTGTAATGTGGACTTTATACAAAATTATAGAAATAAAATTGTGCAACATGTCTGTGCTCACACTGGCTGTGCCTTCATTACTCGTGTTCCTGTATAACACGTAGTTCCAGTCAGTTACCTACTGGGAGACGCATTGAAAAATGTGGCTTGCTCTATTAATGGAGTTGCAGAGTAGTTAATAGGTTTACAATATGTCCAACCATCTGTACTGTTCATACATGTTTGCTTAATTATGCTATGATTTTGTTCATTTGTTTTAATGTGAGATTGTGAACAACATAGCTTAACCGTCACCTGAAAGGTCCTGCTGTGCCACTTGGGTTGTGAATAAAAACTAGTATTTTCGGATTTTCTTACTCGTCCAACTTGTGTGGTGTATTATATACAAGTCACAACATGATTTCAGACCCGACTTTCAGTTATTCTTTCAGCTCACTGATTTTTACATTTGCTGCATCATAAAAATCACCTTTGTTTGCCTTTTGTGGACGTTTTTGCCCTCAATTGCGCAATGATTTCTTTATGATTACTGGAGTTGAATAAAATATATTCGTATATAGTTGTCATATTCATTGTTACGAGTTCCTGATTTGGTCAGATATCTTGCTTTGTCAAAAGTGCCATTGGCCAACTTAGTAAGATTTAACTAATTTGACTTGTTTTAATTTAAAAACCTTCCTGTTAAGGTGGCTTAATGGTCAGAGCCAATTTGATAAAATTAAAATGTAATAAATATGAAGGATAAGTTCTGCTTGGGTATTATTCAAATAAATAGACAGTTCTGTGTGTTAGGAAAAAACACTTGACTTTTTTGAGTCTTAATGTGTAAGGATGAGATTCTTAATATCTCTGCCTTGAATTGTTTCCTCTGTGTTTAACTTGAATTTGGCTCTCTATTTCATTGTCATACAGTACAGATGCTTGTGGCGGCACGGTGGTGCAGCAATAGTCATTACCTTATAGTGCCAGAGACCCAGGTTAGATCCTGATTACGGGTGCTGTCTGTACAGAGTTTGTACGTTCTCCCCGTGAACGAGTGTGTTTTCCCCGGGTGCTCCGGTTTCCCCCCACACTCGAGATATACAGGTTTGTAGGTTAATTTGGCTTCGGTAAAAATTATAAATTGTCCCTAGTGTGTGTAGGATTGTGTTAGTGTATGTACAGGGATCGCTGGTCAATGTGGGCCTGTTTCTGCACTGTTTCTCCAACCTCTCCCAGTACCTCAGCCCCTCAATTTCTGGCAATATCATCTTTGCACACACTCCAGCTTAATGATATCCTTCCTATAGCAGTGACTGAAACTGAACACAATACTTAAAGTGTAATCTTACCATTAATACATCATTACCCAGCTCACTCCTTTCTCCACCCTGTTTCAACCAGTCCATTGCTTCTGTGCCACACTGTGGAGGAGCAGGAATTTCCTCCAATTACATGTTGGGAAGGTTTGATTCATTCTTTTCACCACAGCCACAAAGTCTAGCTCCAGCTACCAACAATTCACTCCTTTGCTGGTGTTTGAAATTACATTAGGTGTTTTGTAATCTGAGCTGGAGCTTAATTGTTGACCTTCCCAAAAGTTAATTGTTGAAACCATGTTTTATTGTGGGTGGCACAGCTGGTAGAGCTACTGCCTCAGCCCAGAGATCTTGTTCGATCCTCACCTCTGCTGTCTATAAGTTTGCACGCTCTCCCTGTGACTGTGAGGGTTTCCACTGAGTGCCCACCCACATCCCAAAGGCATGTGCATTTTGTAAGTTAATTGGCCTCTGTAAATTGCCCCTACTGTGCAGGGAGTGGAAGACAAAGTGGGATAACATAGAATTAGTGTGAATGATGGTCACCGTGGATTCAATGGACCGAAGAGCCTCTTTCCATGCTGTATCGCGAAACATGTTCCATAATATTCATTGCTGTCCTTGTATCTCTATCCTCAGTAAATATGAACTTGGTAACGTTCTGCCTGTACTGGGCACAATCATTATTTCTGCTAAAAAAAATCAAAGTACTGCACCTGTTGAAAACCTACATTAATAAACTAAAAATACACAGCAGATCAGGCAGCATACGAGGTGTAGGAAAGAGTCAAGTGTCCAACTAAAGACCTTTGATCATATTTCCTCGTGACAGGAGGCCACTTAATCACTGGATGGATTTAAGAGAAAGTTAGATAAAGCTCTAGTGGAATCAAGGGATATGGGGAGAAGGCAGGCACGGGTTATTGATTGGGGACGATCAGCCATGATCACAATGAATGGCGGTGCTGGATCGAAGGGCCGAATGGCCTGCAACTATTTTCTATGTTTTTATGTTAACCCATCTAGTTTGGCTCACAAGGCAATGCTCTTCACCCACAAATTTTCCCTGAGCCCTGTTTTCAACACATTCCCAGAAAATCTAACACCCACCTACTGAAGAAGGTTCCCAACCTGAAATGTCGTCCATCCTTTTTCTCCAGAGTGGGCCCCTCAAGCACTTTGTGCCTTTGGGATGAATCAGCATCCACAGTTCTCTGTTTCTACTGTAGGGATAATTTAGTTTGCCTGTATCCCTGCAACTTATTCTGTTGCAGATGCCTTTCAACGTCCAATCTTTTTGCGACTTGTATTAATGATTAATTTTAATTAGTATTAACTAATTAACCTATCAGTTCATATCTGGGATGTTGGTAACACCCAGAGCGCTTAGTCGAAATGGGTTGCTTTGTTATCCTGTTGTAAATTCTATTATAACGTGTCTACATTTGTCTTCATTAATCTTTATTTTTACATGTTTGTAGAAACCTTTACACTGTACATATGTATTCCTTCCCAGTTTGTTCTTATTGCACCTTTGCTTGTTTAATCAACCACTTCTGCCAAATTCTAAATTGCTCCTAATCCTCTGCCTTTTTACAGTGGCATTTCAGCATTGAGCTCACCCAGTCTACACATCTGAAAATAGCACACTGGATATTGCCTTGCCAGAGAATGTTTTAAATATTTCTCAAATCCAGTCCTTCAACTGGCAGTCTAACTAATTTAATTGCCTAATAGATGATTCAGTACATGTTGCCTTGTAAAGATAAATAAATTACATTTATGCACCCACTGGATCCTAAGTGTTGATCGTAAATGTAATGGGATATTGTTAGCTCTTTTTCCAAAGTGAAAATATTCTTCTCAAAGGTAATGAATCTGAATATGCCTAGAGGTTTATGTTTTAGCTGTGCTTCTATTTACAGGAAGTTAATGATCTTTGCATCAGAAAGATCATTGACTCATTTTTTTTATCCACAGATGTTAGTTGAATATTTTCAGTTTTTTTTAATTTTCGCCATCTGCAGTTTTTCCAGATGTTCTGACATTATTATCAAGAAATCAAAATTAACTGATAAAGTCCGCATGGTAAGATTCCAGCGTCACTAGCTCTGACCAGTGCCATCTTTAATGTTCACATCCTTGTTTCAGATCCTGCTCTGGGCTTATAGCAAAACCCCCAGCAACATGTAGAAAGAAGGAATTGCAGATGCTGATATACAAAAAAAAAAAGTGCTGGAGTAACCCGGCATCTCGAGAACATAATAGGTGGCCTTTTGGGTTGGGACCCTGCCTCACCCGCTGTGTTACTCTAGCACTTTGTCTCCCGCTAACTTCCCTATTGCCTGAATTACTCTTATTTCGGCACCCAAGATTAAGGGTTCCATATAAGGACATCTTGAGATGTTCTCATTCTTTAGGGAACAGGGGTTCCCCTTTTCATAGATAAGTCCTCCACACAGGTCTACTCGATATCCTGCAGCTCCGCTCTTGCTTCCCCTCCCCCCAGTCGCAACAGGGACAAGAGTCTCCCTACTCCTCACCTTTCACCCAATCAGCCTACAGCACAATTCTCCGACATTTTCACCACCTCCTATGGATCCCACCTCGAGCCACATCTTCCCAACTCCACACTTTTCCGCAGAGACCGTTCCCTCCACAACTCCCTGGTTAACTCGTTCCTTTCCACCCAAACCAACCCCTCCCCAGCACCTTTCCCTGCAACTACAGGAGATGCAATACCTGTCCCTATAACTCCTCCATTGACTCTGTCCAAGGACCCGGACAGTCTTTTCAGGTGAGGTGGAGGTTCGAGACAAAATGCAGGCTCGCCTATCATTTCGCTGAACTCCTCCGTTCAGTCCCCCTAAACCTCTGATCTCCCGGTTGCTAAACACTTTAACACCCCTCCCATTCCTATACTCACCTTTTTGTCATGGGCCGTCTCCACTGCCAGAATGAGGCCCAGTGCAAATTGGAGGCACAGCACCTCATATTTTGCTTGGGCAGCTTACAGCCCAGCAGTATGAATATTGACTTCTCTAACTTAGAAACATAGAAAATAGTGCAGGAGCCAGCACCACCATTGAATATCATGGCTGATCATAGAAAATCAGTACCCCGTTCCTCCTTTCTCCCCATATCCCTTGATTCCGTTAGCCCTAAGAGCTAAATCTAACTTTCTTGAAAACATCCAGAGAATTCCACAGATTCACAACTCTGGTGAAAAAGTTTTTCTTCATCTCTGTCCTTAATGGCCTACCCCTTATTCTTAAACTGACCCCTGATTCTGGACTTCCCCAATATCGGGAACATTTTCCTGCATCTAGCCTGTCCAATCCCTTAAGAGTTTTATAGTTTCTATAGATTCCCTCTCATCCTCCTAAATTCCAGTGAATATAAGCCCAGCCGGTCCATTCTTTCGTCATATGTCAGTCCCGCCATCCCCGAAGTTAACCTGGTGAACCTCCGCTGCACCCCCTCAACAGCAAGAATGTCCTTCCTCAAATAGCAGACTAAAACTGCACACAATATTCCAGGTGTGGTCTCACCAGGGCCCTGTGCAACTGCAGTAGGATCTCCTTGCCCCTATACACAAATCCTTTCGCTACGAAGGCCAATATGCCATTTGCTTTCTTCACTGCCTGCGTGCTTACTTTCAGTGACTGATGCACAAAGACACCCAGGTCTCGTTGCACCTCCCCTTTTCCTAATCTGACAACATTCAGATAATAATCTACCTTCTTGTTCTTGCGACCAAAGTGGATAACCTCACATTTATCCACATTATACTGCATCTGCCCACCCAACCTATCCAAGTTGCCCTGCAGCCTCATAGCATCCTCCTCGCAGCTCACACTGCCACCCAGTTTTGTGTCATCCATAAATTGGGAGATGTTACATTTAATTCCCTCTAAATCATTAATATATATTGTTAATAACTGGGGTCCAAGCGCTGAGCCTTGCGGCACCCCACTAGTCACTGCCTGCCATTCTGAAAAGGACCCATTAATTCCTACTTCAAGTATCCCTTGCTTTACCTCTATCCATCCCTCCCCTTTCCTAGTTCTCTGACTATCCCCTGTTAAATTTTACATCTATGCTTTGTTATCTAGGAGAAGGTGATAGATAACAATGATGTATTCTACATTGTCCTTAATCTGCATCTCCTTTGTGTTGTTTTCACACCTTACCCTTCCTTATCTCTGTCTCCCTCTCCCCTGACTCTCAGTCTGAAGAAGGGTCTCGACCTGAAATGTCACCCATTCCTTCTAGCCAGAGATGCTGCCTGTCCCATTGAGTTGCTCCAACATTTTGTGTCTATCTTCGGTGTAAACCAAATCTGCAGTGCCCTCCTATACATTTACTCTAATTTTGACTCCTTCAACATTCCCAACTTTAAGTGCTCAGCAACTGATGGTAATATCTGCAGCAGGCATGATCCAATGCTCTGCAATTAATTTTCTCCCTAAAAGCAGGCTGTCCTAATAACTTGGCCATTTTTTTTTTTGGCTCTGGGGCATGCTGCAATGTTATTCTCTTAACTGGGCCAATTCTCAGTGAATGTGTGTGGTGTTCTCAACCATTTGCTTCATTAGTCATAGTCTCTTCAAATAATACCCAGCTCAGATGGCAGTGGAACACATCTGTTACTATATATATAGCACATTTGGATCTAATCCCTAAACCTCACATTGCTGTCAATTGCCATTTATTGTCAGCTTTTTATTACCAAGCCAATTAGTCCAGTTATCCAATTTAACAGTAATTATTTGAGCCTTAAATATCAAGGCTGCTTCAAGTGCCAGTAACATTATACCACAGTGAGATTGGACAGTACTAATAGTAATTATGAAGATAGTTTGCTTGTTACAAATTATAATTAATCAATGGGTGTGATTTTCCAAGCGTTAAACCTCATAGGAAGTGGTTTAATCCCCTCCCTCGCTTCTATTCATGGAATTCAGTTAGAGATAGAGTGCAGTCTATGTGTGATTGTTTCGTCTTGGGGGCTGAATGGCCTGCTCGAATGTTCCACTTGATTTGCCAGAGCCTAATTAACCACATGTAAAAGCTTGCTACACATTTCAAAGATAGTAGAATCTGTACTCTTATTGTGTCTTCAGCAGATCAAAGATCTGAATAAGGAAAGTTATTAAAAAAACATTTGGCCCATTGGGTCTGAATGCCATTGTGGCCTGAGCCAATTAGATTCCATGGGAGGGAATTAAAACACATGTAATAGTGTTAGCGGCTTCTTTAGGCAGCTTGTAATGCAAATTAATTGCTGGTCGCCAGTCTGAGCAGGATGTCAGCTGGTTTTGAATGTCATTATTACAACTGTTTGGTATCTACTTCTACCATGCAGACTTGCTTGTAATGTGCATGCAAAGTAACATGGAAAAATTAGCCTGCACTATTCATTGCCTGCATAAATTTAAATACTGGATGAAAGCTAATGAGCAGCACTTGGGTCCGTGTTGTGAGGCAGCACAGCTTTTTGAGTGGCTTGCCACTATAATGTCAATATTGGTGAAATTATGGGAATAAGAGCTACACTTCAAAGAATTAAAAACTTATTGAAATGCTGTTGGATCTCCCATGTGTCAATTACAAGCACATTTGGCACTGGACCATAACAATAATTTCTGTTTTCCTAAGACTACTGCTCTACATAAATCAAATCTCAGTCGTTGGTCGTAACGCCATACATCACAGTAACAAGCGCTAATGGCTCACCAAGTCTGTACTGACCATCGAGCACCTATTTCCACTCATCCCATTTTATTCTGTCCACAATCCCATCAACTCCCAGATTCCATCCCTCACAGTGGCCCTTAACCTAACTGCATGCATGTTTAGGTGTTGTGGAAAGAGAATGGAGTGCCCAGAGGAAATGGACATGCTTATGGGGACAACATGCAAACTCCACACCAGAGGTCAGGAATAGACCCGAGATGATGTGATTGAGATTGAGGTCTCCCAGTCTACTATCTTCTAATCAGTAAAACCATCATAATGACTATGTTCTGTCCTTTAGAGGTAATTTCTTTATCAAGCCTGACCTATTGATTGTAAACCAATTTTGTTCGACAACCTTTTAATGGGATATGTCAAATAGTTTCTGAAAATCCATGTGAAACATCATCCTCTGCATTTATGAATTCCATTAAACCTCAGCACCATCTCCCAAGACTTTGACAGCCTTGCTAAGATATCGCACAAATGAAGTCTAACCAGGGCCGTATAATGATTTAGCTCTACTCTTGCGTCTCTGTCGCCTTGTATCCTATTTAGTCTTTTAACAGCTCTATCAATTCATGCCAACTCCTACAGAGATTTATGAATGCAGCCCCTTGGTCCCCTGTCTCCCTGCACACCCATTACCATTTTGTTTGTGCCTCTCATTTTCTTTCCAAAATTCATCAGGTTCTCATTTCTCCAAATTAAATTTCATCGGCAAACACAGTCAGAAGAAGGGTTCCAACCTGAAACGTCACTTAATTCTTTTCTCCAGAGATGCTGCCAAACCCACTGAGTTACTCCAGCATTTTGTGTATCTTCAGTATATACCAGCATCTGTAGTTCTTCCTACACATCTGCCAATGTTGCCAGTTTGTCCTACAAACAACCTCCATGCCATTCTTTTCCAAGTTTGGCATTGAATGAAAATCCTGCCCCTTTCCACAAATCTGCTATTTTATTTATATGCGAGAAGGTTATGTCTAAGGCCAGGATTTTGCCATCAGTGCCTTTTCATGCCTTTTTGGATGATTTCACCAGGATAATGCCTCTCACAATCGAATGCCTTAATCAGCCTTTTTTTGTTGCCGATTTTCTAAAGGTTGTGTTATTTTCTCTAGTTGTACCATGACTACAATGATGTTTTCTATGTTAACACATTAATATTAATGTTATTATTAACGTGTTAACATAGTATAACTTGCAAGAAAACTTCCACCACCGTGGCGAAACCGGGGGCACCACCGTTGGTCATTCATTCGTTCGTGCTGCTGCGCGCTGGTTCAGTCTTCTCCAAGATTTATTTAAGAAAGAACTGCAGATGCTGGAAAAATCGAAGGTATAATAAAAAGGAGTTTTTTAGTGCCTAAACATCCTGGCTCTTGTTATATCTCTAACAGCTGAGCACATCCCTCTGAAACTGAACCAGATTGATTGTGGTCATGGTTGACTCCGATCTGGGCTTAGAATCCAGATCTTGGAACACTTTGTTGGACATCCTGCAACAAACCCAAAGCAATTGGGTTGTCGGGGACTTTGCTGTTTACTCTGACTTCCGATGTGCATGGAAGCTTGGGTATTTCAGGTTTGTAGGATGCATCACAACATGTTTGGGAACAGCACCATCCAAGACCACAAGAAATTGCAGAGAATTGTGGACAAAGCCCAGGTTATCACACAAGCCAACCTCCCTTCCATTGATTCAATCTATGCTTCATGCTACCTTAGAACGGTCACCAGCATAATCAAGGACCAGTCTCACCCTGGTCACTCCCTCTTCTCCCCTCTTCTCCCCTCTCCCATCAGGCAAGGGGTACAGAAGTGTGAAAATACACACCTCCATATTCAGGGACATTTTCTTCCCAGCTGGTATCGGGCGGTCCTGAGCGACTATCTACCTCATTGAAGACCCTCGGACTATCTTTAATCAGACTTTACTGAACTTTAACATACACAACCCGTATTGGTACTCTGTGGACGGCTCGATTGTAATCATGTATAATCTTTCCGCTGACTGGTTAGCATGCAACAAAAAAGCTTTTCACTGTACCTCGGTACACGTGACAATAAACTAAACTAAATCAAACTAATGGGTGTCATACTTCAGTTGGGAGAAGTGCCCAGCAGATCGTGTAGCATTGGTGGGAAGAGAAATAGAGTTAATGTTTCAGGTCAAGACACTTCGTTCGAACTGGGGAAGGGAGAGAAGCAAATTAGTTGCAGAAATGGTGAGCGGGATGGAAAAGACAAAGCGAATATCTGCTAGGGCGAGTCCAGGTTAAATATGGTTAGACGGTCCTTACACCTCACTGCTCTGGTAATTGATTACACAACTCCTGCACTGTTATGAGGAGGACAATATAAACTTGAGGAACAGCAGCTCTTCTGACTGGGCATTTTACAACCTTCTGGTTTTGGTGTTGATTTTGGTCTAAAACTAGAGAGCAAAGGTTTAAGGTAAAAGAGAAAAGCATTTCTCAATACAAAAGTATTGTGTTAAGTTTTGATCTCCCTACTTTAGGAAGGATGTCATTAAACTGGAAATACTGCACAAAAGATTTACGAGGATGTTGCCAGGAACTCGATGGCCTGAGCTACAGGGAGATGTTGGGCAGGCTAGAACTTTATTTCTTGGAGCGCAGGAGGCCAAAGAGTTATTTTATAGTGTATACAATTTTAATTTATGAAATTCTATACACCTCTATAAAATCATGAGGGGAATAAATAGGGTTAATGCACAGAATATTTTACCTAGAGTAAGGGAATCTAGAACTAGAAGGCATGGGTTTAGGGTGAAAGGGTAGAGCTTTAATAGGAACCTGAGGGACAACGTTTTCCTCAAAGAGAGTGGTGGGTACAAGGAACGAGCTACCAGAGAAAGTTGTAGTGGAAGGTACAATTACCACATTTAAAATACATTTGGACAGGCACGTAGATAGGAACGATTTAAAGGAATATGGGACAGGCGCAGGCAATTAGGACGCTCTCAGGACGGCAACCTGAACGGCATGGATGAGATGGGCCAAAGGGTTTCCATGCTGTAAGGTTCCATGTCACTAAGAAACATAGAAACATAGAAAATAGGTGCAGGAGTAGGCCATTCGGCCCTTCGAGCCTGCACCGCCATTTGATATGATCATGGCTGATCATCCAACTCAGTATCCCATCCCTGCCTTCTCTCCATACCCCCTGATCCCTTTAGCCACAAGGGCCACATCTAACTCCCTCTTAAATATAGCCAATGAACTGGCCTCAACTACCTTCTGTGGCAGAGAATTCCACAGATTCACCACTCTGTGTAAAAAACGATTTCCTCATCTCGGTCCTAAAAGTCTTCCCTCGTATCCTTAAACTGTGACCCCTCGTTCTGGACTTCCCCAACATCGGGAATAATCTTCCTGCATCTAGCCTGTCCAACCCCTTAAGAATTTTGTAAGTTTCTATAAGATCCCCCCCCCCCCCCCCCTCAGTCTTCTGAATTCCAACGTGTACAAGCCGAGTCTATCCAGTCTTTCCTCATATGAAAGTCCTGCCATCCCAGGAATCAGTCTGGTGAACCTTCTCTGTACTCCCTCTATGGCAAGAATGTCTTTCCACAGATTAGGAGACCAAAACTGTACGCAATACTCCAGGTGTGGTCTCACCAAGACCCCGTACAACTGCAGTAGAACCTCCCTGCTCTTATACTCAAATCCTTTTGCTATGAATGCTAACATACCATTTGCTTTCTTCACTGCCTGCTGCACCTGCATTCCTACTTTCAATGACTGGTGTACCATGACACCCAGGTCTTGTTGCATCTCCCCTTTTCCTAATCGGCCACCATTCAAATAATAGTCTACTTTCCTGTTTTTGCCACCAAAGTGGATAACCTCACATTTATCCACATTATACTGCATCTGCCATGCCTTTGCCCACTCACCCAACCTATCCAAGTCACCTTGCAGCCTCCTAACATCCTCCTCACAGCTAACACTGCCCCCCAGCTTCGTGTCATCTGCAAACTTGGAGATGTTGCATTCAATTCACTCATCCAGATCATTAATATATATTGTAAATAGCTGGGGTCCCAGCACTGAGCCTTGCGGTACCCCACTAGTCACTGCCTGCCATTCTGAAAAGGACCCGTTTACTCCTACTCTTTGCTTCCTGTCTGCCAGCCAGTTCTCTATCCACATCAATACTGAACCCCCAATACCATGTGCTTTAAGTTTGTATGCTAATCTCTTATGTGGGACCTTGTCGAAAGCCTTCTGAAAGTCCAGATATAACACATCCACTGGTTCTCCCTTATCCACTCTACTAGTTACATCCTCGAAAAATTCTATAAGATTCGTCAGACATGATTTACCTTTCATAAATCCATGCTGACTTTGTCCAATGAATTCACCACTTTCCAAATGTGCTGCTATCCCATCTTTAATAACTGACTCCAGAATTTTCCCCACCACCGATGTTAGACTAACTGGTCTGTAATTCCCCGTTTTCTCTCTCCCTCCCTTTTTAAAAAGTGGGGTTACATTAGCTACCCTCCAGTCCTCAGGAACTACTCCAGAATCTAAAGAGTTTTGAAAAATTATCACTAATGCATCCACTATTTCTGCGGCTACTTCCTTAAGTACTCTGGGATGCAACTTATCCGGCCCTGGGGATTTATCGGCCTTTAATCCATTCAATTTACCTAACACCACTTCCCGGCTAACCTGGATTTCACTCAGTTCCTCCATCTCATTTAACCCCTGGTCCCTTGCTATTTCCGGCAGATTATTTATGTCTTCCTTAGTGAAGACAGAACCAAAGTAATTATTCAATTGGTCTGCCATGTCCTTGTTCCCCATGATCAATTCGCCTGTTTCTGACTGCAAGGGACCTACATTTGTCTTAACTAATCTTTTCCTCTTGACATATCTATAAAAACTTTTGCAGTCAGTTTTTATGTTCCCTGCCAGTTTTCTTTCATAATCTATTTTCCCTTTCTTAATTAAGCCTTTTGTCCTCCTCTGCTGGACTCTGAATTTCTCCCAGTCCTCTGGTAGGCTGCTTGTTCTGGCTAATTTGTAGGCTTCCTCTTTTGTTTTGATACTATCCCTGATTTCCCTTGTTATCCACGGATGCACTACCTTCCCTGATTTATTCTTTTGCCAAACTGGGATGAACACTTGTTGTAGTTCATCCATGCAGTTTTTAAATGCCTTCCATTGCATATCCACCGTCAACCCTTTAAGAATCATTGGCCAGTCTATCTTGGCCAATTCACGTCTCATACCCTCAAAGTCACCTTTCTTTAAGTTCAGGACCTTTGTTTCTGAATTAACAATGTCACTCTCCATCCTAATGAAGAACTCAACCATATTATGGTCACTCTTGCCCAAGGGGCCACGCACAACAAGACTGCTAACTAACCCTTCCTCATTACTCAATACCCAGTCTAGAATAGCCTGCTCTCTCGTTGGTTCTTCTACATGTTGGTTTAGAAAACTATCCCGCATACATTCCAAGAAATCCTCTTCCTCAGCATCCCTGCCAATTTGATTCACCCAAACTATATGTAGATTGAAGTCACCCATTATAATGTATTGACATGTATTTTTCTCTTTTCGCAGGTGCTGTGAGTCCTCAGTGTTTTGAGGATTTGCTTTATATTTTCAGAGACTGAAACGTTTAGGAAATGACTAAAATATATTCCTCTCCACCTCCTACCCTTCCTTCTCCACCCTTCTCTGATACCACCCCTCCCGCAATTAGCTATGTTTTTACCTCTAATACTATTTTCCAATTATTTCCAATTATTTTAGCATTTTATTTTCAAGCCACTCTCTCTGCCGAGGCTGAAGGTGGACACAAAATGCTGGAGTAACTCAGCAGGTCAGGCAGCATCACTGGAGAAAAGGAATAGGCGATGTTTTGGGTCAATCTTCAGACTTTAGAGTCAGGGGAGAGGGAACCAAGCAAAGGTACATAGAACAAATTAATGGAAGAAACGCAAAAATACAAATCAAAGCCAGCATCGATGATCAAGGAAAGGTGGAGCCCACAATGGTCCATTGTTGGTTGTGGGGAAGGTGATGAGTGGTTATAGTGAAAGTCACCAGGAGATAGTGAAACTAGTAAGACGATTAGGGTGGGGGAGGGACAGAGAGAGAGGGGATGCAGGGATTACTTGAAGTTAGAGAAATCAAAACTCATACCGCTGGGCTGTAAACTGCTCAAGCGAAATATGAGGTGCTGTTCCTCCAATTTGCGTTTGACCTCACTCTGATAGTGGAGGAGGTCTTGCACAGAAAGGTCACCATTTCTAGGCTCCCCCTCTGCCTTTTGTTTCTGACGAGGATGGAGCTTTTACAACGTGGTGGAGTGCGGGGCCGCAGTTCCTCCGGCGGCCGGTTGGTGGGAGCAGAGAGCGAGATGGGAGAGGGAGGTGGGGGAGAGATAGGAGGGGAGAGGGGCTCTGACATCCAGGCTGCAAGCAGGAAGAAGGAAGCACTAGCTGCTGAGATCTTGCTCTACAAGATCAAGAACTTCTCTCTCTCTCTCTCTCTCTCTCTCTCTCTCTCAAGCACCCAGCAGAGGGCCAGGCAGCATGCAGGAGGGGAGTGGGGAGGTGATGAAGGAAGGGGTGTTACAGAAGAGGAGCGAGGGTTTGCTGCAACTGTGGAAGAAGAAACATTGTGTCCTGACCGAGGAAGGTCTCTTTCTGCTGCGTCCCAGGAAATACCTGGAGCTGTCCCAACACCAGACAGAAGCCAGCGGCAACGGAGCCAAGCAGCTCCGCTTCGACGACATGAAGACGGTGGACAGCGTGGAGAGGAAGGGGAAGTATGTGTATTTCACGGTGGTGATGACGGACAGGAGGGAGCTGGACTTTCGGTGCCCGCAGGACGCTGGCTGGAACGCCCTGATCACCCTGGGCATGGTGCAGTATCAGAACCGGCGGGCCATGGAAGCGGTGCAGAGCAGCCGGCAGAAGCTGGCACAACGGGGCATTGGTTTGGGCATCGGTTTGGGCATCCACAACGCGGCGTGAAACTGCCCTGCAGTAACCCCTTGTAGAGGTGAGACCCACCCCCCCCCACCCAACTCTTCCCCCTACCCACAGGACAATAGTACCCCCCACCACCCTCTCCTCTTTGTCCTTGTCCTACCTCTCAGGAGAGATGTAGAGAACGAGGAACCGCAGATGTTGGTTTACAAAAGAAAAAGTCCCAAAGTGCTGGAGTAACTCAGCGGGTCAGGGCAGCAACCCTGGAGGACATGGATAGGTGGTGGCTCCTTCCAAACGACGCCTATCCGTGTTCTCCAGAGAGAGGAAACAAGGAACTGCAGATGTTGGTTTACAAAAGAAAAAGTGCTGGAGTAACTCAGCGGGTCAGGGCAGCAACCCTGGAGGACATGGATAGGTTACATTTCGGGTCTGGACCCGTCTTCAGACACAAGACTCCAATGGCCTTGACAGAGTAGATATTGATTAAAACACAAAGTGCTGGAGTAGCGGGTCAGGGCGGCAGCTCTGGAGGACATGGATAGGTGGTGTTGCCAAACGTCGCCTGTCCATGTTCTCCAGAGATGCTGCCTGGTCCGCTGAGTTACTCCAGCACTTTGTGTCTTTCTCAGGAGAGATGTGTTGAGTTGGGAGGGCGTGCTGGAGCGGCTGGAATCTACCACAGTGTCGACAGCAGCACAGAACGACCTGTATTCCACGGGGAAAATGACCAAAAATAGTTTGACTTGATTACATTGATGACAGGGGCAAGTGTGTTTTACGCAGAGGGTGGTGGGTGCCTGGGACGCGCTGCCAGGGTTGGTGGTGGAGGCAGATATCATAGTGGCTTTTAAGTTATTTTAGACAGGTACATGAAAATGCAGGACAATGGAGACAAATGGATTATGTGCAGGCAGATAAGGGTTGGTTTTGGCACCATGTTTGGCACAGATATTATGACCCGAAGGGCCTGTTGTTGTGCTTTATTGTTCTATATTATATTTATTGTATTTATATATAATATTATCTGACCTGTTTGGATAGCATGCAAAACAAAGCTGTCCACTGTACCTCGGTACAGGTCACCATAATAAACCTCAAACTATGACATTTTCCACGCTGTTCCAAGCTAATGCTAAAATATGTAATTGCTAGGAATTTAGGTTGAGTTATTTTTAATAGTTATTAAACTGACAAATGGCTTTAAGTGTTATAGAATCAGAATCATGCAGTATGGAAACATGCCCTCCGGCCCAACTCGTTCATGCCAATCAACATGCCCATGAATCTAAGCCAGTACCATTTACCCACATTTAGCCCATATCCCTATAAACCTTTATTATCCATGCACCTGTTCAAGTGTCTTTTAAATGCTGTTATAGTACCTGCCTTAACTATTTCCTCTGGCGGCTCATTCGATATACCCGTCACTTTTAATCGAATCTATTTTTAATGAAAATTACACTTGTCAAATGTTAAGCGGGGAGGAAGGAACTGCATATGCTGGTTTACACCGAAGATAGACCCAAAATGCTGGAGTAACTCAGCAGGACAGGCAGCATGTCTGGAGAAAAGGAATAGGAATGTTTCGGGTCGAGACCTTTCTTCAGACTGACTGAAATGTTAGGCGGGGATTGATAGGTAATTGGATGAAGTCTATTTTCGTTTAGGACTGGGGGCAAAACAGTTCAAAGATTAAAAGCCCGTTAGGAGGGAAGTTGGAAACACTTTTGCAAATTAAGACCACTCTTCCACACACATCAAACAATACCCATGCTACAGAAAAGATTAAGTTCTGGATTAAATCAGCGGGTCAGGCAGCTTCTCTGGAGGACATGGATAGGTGATGTTTCGGGTCGGGACCCTTCCCCAGACTGAAGACTGCAGTCTGAAGAAGGGTCCCGACCTGAATCATCACCTATTCATGTCCTTCAGAGATGCTGCCTGACCCGCTGAGTTACTCCAGCACTTTTTTTTTGTAAGCCAGCATCTGCAGATCCTTGTGTCTACATAATACCTAGGCAATGGTCAATTCATAAATTGATATTGATAGATCAAATTAAGGGATGGGGAACAGCTTCTTTCAATTCAAGAGCAGCCTCTCTCAGGAACAGCTTCTTTCCATCTGTTAACAGGCTTCTGAACGCCCCCTCTGTAAGCTAGGGTACTGTCCGATTCACCTCTACCCCTTTGTAGACATTGGACTCTGGAACTGGTGTGCTACAATGCTGAAAACTATATTCTGCACTCTATATCTTCCCCTTTGCTCTGTCTATTGTTTGACTTGATTGTGTTTATGTATGTAGGCTCGTATGATCTGATCTGTTGGGATAGCATGCAAAACAAAGCTTTTCACTTCCCCTTGGTACGTGACAATAATAAACCTAAATCTAAACCTAACGGACCAAATAGCCCACTCAACTTCCTGTGTTCCTGTGTATATTCCTGTGTTATGCAGACTTGAGGAAAGGGATCTGCTATAATGTATCATTCAGCAGAATTACAATGAGGACATGGTAGGAATCTGAATCTGATCAGACATCATTCAGTCTAGGAGTGTAGGAGAAAAGACAAAAGAGTTTGTTGGTCAGTCTTTAGTGTTATTCTCAGTGTACGGGTTAGAATGTGTGTGTAGCAGTTTGCATGTGTTCTGTTAGCTAAGCATGGGTAGGTATTTTACAGGGCATACTGTTTGCTGAGATCTCACCCTCTGTGTTAAGTCAGGGTGCAATGGTTGGAATGTGTGTAGTGACTGGAATGAAACAGACTTGCATCCTGATGGAACGATAATCATTTCACGTCATCTAATTGAAGCATAGAATTCAAGATAAGATTATGGGCATTTAAACAATTATTTATTCAATTATACTTTAATTCAATGATACTTTATTGTCATATGTACCTAGGTACATTGAAATGCTTTGTTTTGCATACAACCCAATAAAATAATATAGCAGACCTCACCGAGGCAGTAAATACACAAATACACAGTCCTAATTCTGGGTTAGTCTGAATTATGTGCAGATTATAAATATGTAAACCGAAGATAGACACAAAATGCTGGTCACTCAGTGGGACAGGCAGTATCTCTGGAGAGAGGGAATGGGTGACTTTCTGGGTCGAGACCCTTCTTCAGACTGAGGGTCTCGACCTGAAACATCACCCATTCCTTCTCTCCAGAGATACTGTGTGACCCGCTGAGTTACTCCAGCATTTTGTGTCCATCTTCAGTTTAAACCAGCATCTGCTGTTCTTTCCTACACATTATAAATGTGTATATCTGTGTTCATTCCTTACAAAAACAATAGGGCTGCAGAGTGGCGCAGTGGTAGAGTTGCTGCCTCGCAGCTCCATAAACCTGGGTTCGAACCTGACCAAGGGTGCTAGCTATATGGAGTTTGCACGTTCTCCCTGTCACTGCGTGTGTTTCCTCCAGGTGCTCCGGTTTCCTCCCACATCCCAAAGATATGCGGGTTTGTAGGTTAATTGGCCCTCTGTAAATTGCCCCGAGTGTGTAGGTCGTGGATGAGAAAGTGGGATAACATAGAACTACTGTGAACGGGTGATCGTTGGTCAGCGTGGCCTCGGTGGGCCGAAGGGCCTGTTTCCACGCTGTATCTCTAACCTAAATAGTTTTGTTGAACCCTTTTATCATGTGCAATGCCATTCTGAGTTTAGTTTTCACCTTGTGCTTTCTGAGGTGTATCTGTGCAAAGTATCTCTTTCTCTTGCGCATGTATATAACCCATCATATTTAGTCATCTACAAATGCACACCCCAGTGGCTTTTTGATATGCGGTTTGTGAGGCATCTGCAAAGACTGTGCAGACCTCTAATGTCCTTGATGCTGATGTACCTCTCCAACTGACCATATGGGATGCACACATTCCTGATAACAACATGGAGGTATAATCAAGCAAAACGCCAAGTGCTGGAGGAGCTCAGCAGGTCAGGCAGCAATACGGGGAGGAAATAAACAGATAACCCTTCCTCCAGGTCCATTTTTCAGTGATGGAATAGGAGGGAGACCGCTGGAAAAGAGAGGTGGGAGCAGGGTAAACCTTGACAAGTGATAGGTGGATACACGTGAGGGGGGGCTGGGGGGGGGGGTGTGATTGGCAGATGAGTGGAGTAAGTGACAAAGGCTGGAGGTGAACAGGAGACAAAAGGGTGTCAGATAAGGCGAGAGAAGGAGTGAAATGTAAAGCCGGAGGGAGGGATGTGGGTGGAAGGTGATGGGGTGGGGGGGAATAACCGGGAAATGGGGGAATCGGGGATGGGAGTTAGGTTTACGAGGAGTAAGGAACAAGGTGTCTGAGGGGGGGGGGGGGTGTTGGAGATGGTGGGAGAAAAGGGAGTGCATTGAGGTGGGTGGAAGGCATGGGATTGAAAGAGGAGGTAGGGGACTATTCATTTAAGTTGGAGAATTCAATGTTCATATTATTTGGTTATAAACTACCCAAGTGTAATCTGGGGGTACATCACCCCGATTAGAGCTCTTCTGAAGTCAATGTCCATAAATCATAGGAGCGGAATTAGGCCATTCGTCCCATCGAGTCGAATCTGCATCCACACTTGCCAAGTCTAAAGGAGGAAGGTTGGCAGATATAATGGACCAGTTAATAGAGAACCTGGGGTGTTCCTGCAGCAGAGAATGTTCTGGAGAGATTTAATATTATGAACACTGAGTAGTTATGCAGAAAAGAATGATAAGCTATTCCCACTGACAAGTGAGACTGTAACTAGATTAACAATGGGAGAGGTGAAGGGAGACTACATTTTACACACATTTAGCTGTCGTGATCTGGAACGAGCTGACTTAAAAAAAATTGGTGAAAGCAGATTTAGTGCTAACTTTCAATAGGGAATTGCATAAGTATTTAGAAAAGACAAAATGTACAGGTTTGTGGGGAAAGCCAGCACATGCCAAATGGCTTCCTCCATAACAAAGGTTCCGTGTCCACTCTGATCTGGATACCCATTGAGAGTGTTTAGTTTAATTTAGAAATATAGCATTGAAACAGGCCCTTCGAGTCCAAGCCGACCAGTGATCACACGAGTTCTAAGTTATCCCACTTTCTCATTGACTCCCTACACACTGGGGACGATTTACAGAGGGCCAAATAAACTACAAGCTTACACGTCTTTAGGACGTGGGAGGAAACTGGAGCACCCGGAGGAGACCAACGTGGTCACAGGGTGAACGGGCAGCGCTGTCGTGCAGCGATAGAGTTGCTGCTTCACAGTGCCAGAGACCTGGTTCGATCCTGTCTACGGGTGCTGTCTGTACGGAGTTTGTATGTTCAACAGTGTGGGATTTCCCCAGGTGTTCCGGCTTCCTCCCACACTCCATAGACGTGCAGGTTAGTAGGTTAACTAGCTTTGATAAGTTGTAAATTGTCCCTAGTGTGTAGTGTTAGTGTACGGGGTGATCGCTGTTCAGCAAGTAACTAAAGTAAGACTAACATGTAAACTCCACTCAGACAGCACCCGAGGTCTGGATCAAACCCGCGCCGCTGGCGTGGCGAAGCAGCAGCTCTACACGCTGCGACACCGTGCCGCCCCTTAGATACAGCGATTCTATTCATTTAAAAAAAGTGTATTAACCTGTATGATGCTGCAGATATTTATAAAGTCATTCTCTGCTTTTTTTTCGCAATTACCCACTGCCAAAGTCTACAGTCCGCTCTCCATTATTTTAATGTACTGCACTGAAATGGAACAAGTCAGGGATATATATATATATATATATTTTGGACTTTTTCTCCAGAAGAATGAACTTCAATTATATCAGTAATACAATACAGAACATCATTATTCTGAATCTAGCTGCTGAATAACGATCTCACATATCTTAACTTGAAGCAAAAATGTAAGCCGATATGATAATTTATAAATACAATAAATGCACAGTAATGTACAAGTCGAGGTTTTTTTGCATTTTTTTCCTTCTGAAGTTATTTATTTATTGTCCAGTTCTAATTTGACATTATATTTTTAACTGCAGTGTAACCATTAGGAGACATATCAAAATGTTAGAACAAAGGACTGCTGATGGTGGTTTATACCAAAGATAGACACAATGTGCTGGCGTAACTCAGCAGGTCAGGCAGCATCCCAGGAGACAAAGGATGGGTGATGTTTCGGGTCGAGACCCTTCTTCAGACCAAAATGTTACCTCTTGCCATCGGGCTTGGATATCACTCAGTTTCTTTTAGCATCCAATAATTTTTAAAACATGATTAGAATCGTTCACTTGGGGTAAAACACAAGACTTGTTCCTTTGTCCATTTCTTTTAAAATAATATATTGTTATCGTTTTTGGCCCCATATAGGTTCGAGAAGGAGGGCACACACAACGGAATCTAGCACACAGGAATGGAAAATGAAAATGCAAAAAACTCTGTCCATTGCAGATATCAGATTAGCTTATTAGACGCTGGAACGGTTTAAGCTGTAAACCCAGCAGACTGAATCGCCAAGAAACATTCAATCAATATTCTCCAGGACGAAGCATTTAATGAATTCCATTACTGGGCAGCTTCACGTGGATGTTTTTTAACATTATTTATAGCAGACTGCGTTTCTTTACATATGCTGGACGGGCCATTGATACGAAAGATGTAATTATAAATTATTGACTTTTGTTTTTGATTTTCATAATTATTGATGTTTGAATTTAGTGCCTGATGTTTTTTGAATGTTTGGGTTTTGTCAAAAAGGAACCAGAAGACTGAAGCGTAAAGAGAGTGGTCGAGGTGAAAGTGAATAGCCCCTTTATTCTGTAACAGTACGTAGAACAGAATGGGTCTATATTCTCTGGTTTAGAAGAAGGAGCTGTGATCTCACTGCCAGGGCATGTAAGAATTTTATATTATTCATAGCGGGTGCCAAAAAGCTCCTTTCGCTGGTTGGTGAGTTTAGAATTAGGGTTCACGGTCTCAAGATAAATGAGATTGTGTGGAGATCCCTTCGCTCAGTGGAATGAGATTTGTTTGAGTATTTAATGCCCTGGGGTGGAGTGGCTCAGGGGGCCGTATGAGAGGGCACTTAATGGAGATGCAGAACTACAGTAAACTCTGGATGACCAGCTATTTATTCCAAGGATGGTGATCAGTAGATACCAACAAAATCAGGAGAACCTGGGTATTGTTTAGTTTTAGCTTAGCTTAGCGATATAGCACGGCAACTGGCCCTTCGGCCCACCGAGTCTGTGCTGACCAACGATCACCCTGTACGCTAGCACTATCCTATACACTAAGGACAATTTACAATCTTCATCGAAACCAATTAACCTACAAACCTGCACGTCTTTGGAGTGTGGGAGAAAACCGGTGAACCTGGGGAAAACCCACGCGATCACAGGGAGAACGTACAAATTCCGTACATTCACCACCAGGATCGAACCCGGGTCTCTGGCGTTGTAAGGCAGCAGCTCTACTGCTGCGCCACCGTGCCACTTGTGTTGATACATTGCTTCCATCTGCATCAGGAGTAAACCATTTTTATTTGATTATGTTTGACTTGCATCATGAGAAATCAGTTTTGTCCACACTTCAAGGAATTATCAGCCATAAACCTGCCTTTCGTTTTATACTATGGAGTTTCTGGTTTCTAAAATGCAGTTAAATTATTATTACATAAATACTGTAATATCATGAGCTAGGATTTTGTCTATGACTCAACAGGTTACAGTAACATTATGTAACAGTGACCCTTTTATTTCATAGCCAGGGCACACCACTGTATGTCACCCACAGATTTTTAGGCCAATTGATGCCTATTCTACACTATTCTGAGTGGGTAGCATTTGTAAATGTGCAATTCCTAATGCTCTAACTATCAAGATAGTGCAGATACAACTCACTCCAGACAGCATTGAGTTAATCATTGAAATGTGTGCACAGTTTGTGGTTGCATGTTATATTTTTTTCCACAAATCTCTTAAGCATTATTATATAAAACTGGAATGCTTAAAAATGCAAAACTGTCCATAATGTTATCTCAATATCATCTGGGAATATGATATTATTTGTGCATCAGTGTTACACCTTCCATATGGAGTTGTGCCTTTCCGCAAATCACCAGATATAAATAGAAGGGTCTCGTGGTTTTGTTCCTTTGCACGATGCCGGTGTCAGGGCCTTGCCTTTGAAGCCAGCAGCTCGCTGAAGCCTGCTGTGAAGCTTCCGCTGTGGTGGTGTGACAGGTAACATGGTGGGTTTGTGTCCCTGAACGACAGCTGTGAACCAGATGGGTCGTTGGGGCTATCCTGTGTAGAGTCAATGAGGCGCAGCATGGAAACAGGCCCTTCGGCCCAACTTATCCATGCCCACCAAGTTGCCTACTCAGCGACATAGATTCATAGTCATACAGCATGGAAACAGGCCCTTCAGCCCAACTTTCCCACACCGATCAATATGTTCCATCTACACTAGTCCCACCTGCCTGTGTTTGGCCCATATCCCTCTGAATCTATCCTAAACATAAAATTATTAAGGGATTAGGCAGGCTGGATGCAGGAAAAATGTTCCTGATGTTGGAGGAGTCCAGAATCAGGGGTCATCGTTTAAGAATAAGGGGTAGGCCATTTAGGACTGAGATGAGGAAAAACTTTTTCACCCAGAGAGTTGTGAATCTGTGGAATTCTCTGCCACAGAAGGCAGTGGAGGCCAATTCACTGGATGTTTTCAAGAGAGATTTAGCTCTTTGGGCTAACAGAATCAAGGGATATGGGGAAAAAGCAGGAACGGGGTACTGATTTTGGATGATCAGCGATGATCATATTGAATGAAGGTGCTGGCTCGAAGGGTCGAATGGCCTACTCCTGCACCTATTTTCTATGTTTCTATGTATTTATCCATGTATCTGTCTAAATGTTTCTTAAACATTCAGAGATAGAGATGGAGACAGCGCAGAAACAGACCATTCAGCCCACCGAGTCCGTACCGACCAGCGATCACCCCGTACATTAGCACTATCCCATACACTAGGAACAATTTACAATTTTTACTGCAGCCAACTAACCTTCAAACCTGCACGTCTTTGGAGTGTGGAATGAAACTGGAGCCCCGGAGAAAACCCACGGGGTCAACGTACAAACTCCGTACAGACAGCACCCGTAGTCAGGGTCGAACAGGGTCTCTTGCGCTGTGAGGCAGTAACTCTACCACTGCACTACTGTGCCGCCCTAAATGAGGAAATGTTCAGTATCTTGGATGCTTCACTTTAAATACCTGCACATTTGAATTGGTGTACAACAATCTCAAATTCACCAGAATTGCCTTTTTATACACAACCCTTGTGGGATTCTCCCTTACGTGAAATGCTTTATGGTTAATTCCAAAAAAGAATTGCATTGCCAAGAAGCCAACTGTGTGTAATCCAGTGTGTGAGCTATAGTCTGGCAGCTAAGACAGTGAAACTAATCTTACTGATATAACTAGATACAATTAATTGTGAATTTTAATGTAAAAGGTACCTGGCCCTAGCTTGTATACATAGAGAGGGAAAGAATGGAGATTTAGACCTCCATTCGGCACAGTGGCGCAGTGGTAGGGTTACTGCCTTACATAGAAACATAGAAACATAGAAATTAGGTGCAGGAGTAGGCCATTCAATATGATCATGGCTGATCATCCAACTCAGTATCCCGTACCTGCCTTCTCTCCATACCCTCTGATCCCTTTAGCCACAAGGGCCACATCTAACTCCCTCTTATATATAGCCAATGAACTGGCCTCAACTACCCTCTGTGGCAGAGAGTTCCAGAGATTCACCACTCTCTGTGTGAAAAAAGTTCTTCTCATCTCGGTTTTAAAGGATTTCCCCCTTATCCTTAAGCTGTGACCCCTTGTCCTGGACTTCCCCAACATCGGGAGCAATCTTCCTGCATCTAGCCTGTCCAACCCCTTAAGAATTTTGTAAGTTTCTATAAGATCCCCTCTCAATCTCCTAAATTCTAGAGAGTATAAACCAAGTCTATCCAGTCTTTCTTCATAAGACAGTCCTGACATCCCAGGAATCAGTCTGGTGAACCTTCTCTGCACTCCCTCTTACAGCGCCAAAGACCCGGGTTCGATCCTGACTAAGTGCGCTAACTGTACGGTGTTTGTGCATTTTCCCTGTGACCTGTGTAGATTTTCTCTGGGTGATTTCCACCCACGCTCCAAAGATGTGGTGGTTTGTAGGTTAATTCGCTTCAGTAAAATTGTAAAGTTGTCCCTAGTGTGTAGGATAGTGCTGGTGTACGGGATGATCGCTGGTCAGTGCAGACTCGGTGGGCTGAAGGGCTTGTTTCCCCGCTGTATCTCTAAAGTCTAAAGTCCTCTAAACCCTTCCTATCCATAAATCTGTCCACGTATCCTCTACCCTGGGGGAAAGACTGTGAGCGTTTACTTTAATCATGCACCTCACCATCTTGTACACATCAGTAAGGTCACCCCTCAGCCTCCTACACTCACAGCCTATCCCACTTCTCCCTTTAACTCAAGCCCGCAGACCCAGGTACATCCTGATGAAAGACACAATATGCTGAAGCAACTCAGCGGGACAAGCAGCATCTCAGGAGAGAAGGAAATTTTATTTCAAAATAGACTTTATTCAGGTAATAAATATATACAATACATGAACCGTGCAAACAATTCATCCGACATTTTCAGAAGCTAAATAAAATATTCAATACAGTCTCCATACATTGCTCAAATTTCACAAATTTGTCCCCCACCCTTGCCACTCATGTGGCCCACAGGCGTGGAATAGAAACATAGAAAATAGGTACAGGAGTAGGCCATTCGGCCCTTCGAGCCTGCACTACCATTCAATATGATCATGGCGTGGAATCCCTTCCCTTGTTTTGAGGGGCGTCTCCACCACACCCTGCCCCCCATGTCCAGCAGCAGAAGGACCCTAGACTGTGGCCCTCCCCCACCGAGCCTTGGCGTTGGCTGCACCGAGCTTCAGTGCGTCCCTCACCACGTACTCCTGCCGTCTGCAGCGGGCCAGTCGGTAACATTCCCCGACGGACATCTCGCTCCGCTGGGTGGTGAACAACGCTCGGGCAGACCAAAGAGCGTCTTTCAGCGAGTTGATGACCTTCCAGCAGCACTCGATGTCAGTCTCTGAATGTGTCCCTGGGAACAGTCCGTAAATCACAGAGTCCTCTGTGACGGAGCTGTTCGGGAATAAACCGTGACAGGGACCCTTGCAGACCTCTCCAGACTCTCTTTGTGAATCCACACTCTGCAAAGAGGTGGGCAACCGTCTCCTCTCCATAGCAGCCGTCCCGCTGGCAGCGTGACGGGTGACGTTTCGAGTCAAGACTACCTTCTCTGCACCCTTTCCAAAACCATTTTTCATTTCACGTGTGACGAATACATTTGACTTTGAATTTAACCTCGACATCCTACCTGCACACAACACTCCACATGCAGCCTAAGTCAAGTTTTATAAAGCTGCGACGTGACTTCCTAACTCTTATACTCTATGCTTCTATGCTTTACTTTATACTTTAGAGTTACAGTATGGAGTCAGGCCCTTCAGCCCACCAAGTCTGTGCCGGCCATCGATCATCCGTGCACCAGCTGAGGGGTGATCTCTTTGAGGTATACAAGATCATGTGGCACATGGACAACTTGAACGCTCACAATATTTCCCCTAGGGTAGAAGGTACAGGAACAAATATATGCATAGGGCGGGATTACAGTTCTATGGGCCCAATACACATTTTCACAGTTGTCAATTTACCTACAAACCTGCACGTCATTGGAGTGTGGGAGGAAACCGGAGCACCCGGAGAAAACCCACGCGGTTACAGGGAGAACGTACAAACTCCTTACAGACAGCACCCGTAGTCGGGATCAAACATGGGTCTCTGGCGCTGTAAGGCAGCAACTCTACCACTGTACCGCCCACCAGCTACTGTTGAAACTGAGCAAATAAGCTGAAAGAAAATCCTTTCCAACCACCTGCAGGTTCTGTCGGTGAGCTTTGCCAGAGGGAATGTTGCCACCCTCTGGGAGCCAAAGTCAGGAGTGTGATGGATCACCCACTTGCCTGGTTGTGTGCAATGCCAACAGCACACAAGCAATTGGAAACGTCCAAGGAGAAGCAGCAGCTAGTGTATACCATCTACAAACTCCATCTGCAGCCACCGCCCAAACTGGTGAAAGGCGAGAACAGCAGGAACAGTGGAATACCAACATGTGTAGGCAGATACAATGGTGGTGTTTAAGTATTTAGATAGGCACATAGTTATGCAAGGAATGGAGGGGTATGGATCACGTGCGGGCAGAGGAGATTACATTGTCTCAGCATCATGTTCAGCATGGACATTGTGGGCCGAAGGGCCTGTCATTGTTCTATGTTCTGTGTTCTCCCTACGTTGCCAAGGACATTACTCACTCTTCTAGCCAACATTTAGGGTGGCACGGTGGCGCAGCGGTAGAGCTATTTACTGCCTTACAGCGCCAGAGACCTGGGTTCGGTCCTGACCATGGGTGCTGTCTGTATGGAGTTTGTATGTTCTCCCTGTGACCTCGTGGGTTTTCTCTGGGTGCTCCGTTTTCCTCCCACATTCCAAAAACGTACAGGTTAGTAGGTTAATTGGCTTCAGTAAGTTGTAATATTGTCCCTAGTGTGTAGGATAGTGCTAGTGTACGGGGTGTCGCTGGTCAGCACGAATTCAGTGGGCTGAAGGGCCTGTTTCAGCTTTTGATGGGGCCTCAGTGGGAGCGATCGCCCTGTACACGAGGACTATCCTACACACTAGGGACAATTTACAATATTTTTTTACCAAAACCGATTAATCTACAAACCTGTGTAAGAAGGAACTGCAGATGCTGGTTTAAACCGAAGATAGACACAAAGAGCTGGAGTAACTCAGCGGGACCGGCAGCATCTCTGGCGAGAAGGAATGGGTGACGCTTCAGGTCGAGACCGTTCCACAGGAAGGGTGTCGAACCGAAGCGTCACCCGTTCCTTCTCTCCAGAGGTGCTGCCTGTCCTGCTGAGTTACTCCAGCTCTTTGTGTCAATCTACAAACCTGCACGTCTTTGGAGTGTGGGAGGAAACCAGAGCACCGGGAGAAAACCCATGTGGTCTCAGGGAGAACGTGCAAACTCCATACAGACAGCACCCATAATCAAACTCGGGTGTCTAGCGCTGTAAGGCAGCAAGTCTACCACGGCGACTCTGCAAAGCCGTTGGCAGCATCTGTGGCAGGGATAGACCAAGGACATTTCTGGTCGAGGCCCTTTGTGAGACTGATTACAGTTTGGGGGAGAAAGCTGGAAAAGAGAAGTGGCGGTGGGCCAAAGTCTGGCAAGCGATAGGTGGATACAGGTGAGGGGATTTTGATCGGCAGATGGGTGGACCGCTAGTGATGAAAAGGAGACAAAAGGGTCACAGATCAGGAGAGCAGAGGAGTGACCTTGGTAAGGCCATCAAAAAGGCCAAAAGGGACTTCTGCTCCAAACTGGAGGAAGAGACAGATGTTCGGCGGCTGTGGCAGGGCCTGAATGCAATCACCTCTTACAAGTCAAAATCAGGAGGCAGCTCGAATGTCGGCGAAACATCACTCCCTGATGAGCTCAATGCGTTCTATGCACGCTTTGATAGGGAGCCCCCATTCGCTGTGATGGTATTTCAGTCTCAGTCACAGAGGCCGACGTCAGGAAATCCTTCAGAGGGGTGAACCCTCGAAAAGCGCCTGGACCTGATGGTATACCTGGTCGTGTTCTAAAAACCTGTGCGGGCCAACTGGCTGAAGTTTTTACGGACATTTTCAACCTTTCACTTCTGAGGTCTGAGGTTCCCACCTACTTCAAAAGGGCATCAATTATACCAGTGCCCAAGAAGAGTAAGGTGGCGTGCCTTAATGACTATCGACCTGTGGCACTAACGCCTGTGGTGATGAAGTGCTTTGAGAGGTTGATCATGACGCAGATCAACTCCTACCTCAACAAAAACCTGGACCCACTGCAGTTCGCTTACCGCCACAACAGATCAACGGTGGATGCGATCTCACTGGCCCTCCACTCCGCTCTGGACCACTTGGACAACAAAAACTCATATGTCAGGCTGTTATTCATCGATTACAGCTCGGCATTTAATACAATCATCCCCTCCAAGCTGGTTACCAAACTCGCAGAACTGGGTCTCTGCGCATCCCTCTGCAATTGGATCCTCGACTTCCTCACTCTCAGACCACAGTCTGTTCGTATTGGTGGAAATGTGTCAGACTCTATAACAATCAGCACGGGAGCACCTCAAGGCTGCGTGCTCAGTCCCCTGCTGTACTCACTCTATACTCATGACTGCGTAGCCGGACATATTGCGAACTCCATCATCAAGTTCGCTGATACACCACTGTTGTGGGACGTATCACTGATGGGGATGAGTCAGAGTATAGAAGAGAGATCGAGCAACTGTCCATATGGTGCCAGCACAATAACCTGGCCCTCAACACCAGCAAAACCAAGGAACTGATTGTGGACTTTGGAAGGAGTAGGATGGGGACCCACAGTCCCATTTATATCAACGGGTCGATGGTTGAAAGGGTCAAGAGCTTCAAATTCCTGGGCGTGCACATCTCTGAAGATCTCTCCTGGTCCGAGAACACTGATGCCATTATTAAGAAAGCACATCAGTGCCTCTACTTCCTGAGAAGATTACGGAGAGTCGGTTTGTCAAGGAGGACTCTCTCTAACTTCTATAGGTGCACAGTAGAGAGCATGCTGACCGGTTGCATCGTGGCTTGGTTCGGCAACTTGAGTGCCCTGGAGAGGAAAAGACTACAAAAAGTAGTAAACACTGCCCAGTCCATCATCGGCTCTGACCTCCCTTCCATCGAGGGGATCTATCACAGTCGCTGCCTCAAAAAGGCTGGCAGCATCATCAAGGACCCACACCATCCTGGCCACACACTCATCTCCCTACTACCTTCAGGTAGAAGGTACAGGAGCCTGAAGACTGCAACAACCAGGTTCAGGAATAGCTACTTCCCCACAGCCATCAGGCTAATAAACCTGGCTCGGACATAACACTGAACTTTATTAGCCAATACTGTTATTTGCACTTTATCAGTATATTGATTCATGTGTGTATATATTTATAGAATGCCTTGTAGTCAATGCCTACTATGTTCTGTTGTGCTGAAGCAAAGCAAGAATTTCATTGTCCTATCAGGGACACATGACAATAAACTCACTTGAACTTGAACTTGAAGTGTAAGGTCAGAGGGAGGGTTATGGGTGGAAGGGGGCAGGAGAGGTGGGGGAGAGGGAAGAGCGATGAAATCGCAGGAGAAATGCGTGAACACCGGGATGGGAGGGGCACAGGAAAGTGAGAGGGGGAAGAGGGGTTGTTACTGAAAATTGGAGAATTCAATGTTCATACCGTTGGGTTGTACGAAGCCCAAGTGGAATATTAGGTGCTGTTCCTCCAGTTTGCGTGTGGCCTCACTCTGCTAATGGAGGAGGCCCAGGACAGAAAAGTCAGTATGGGAATGGGAAGGGGAGTTGAAATGGTTAGCAACCGGGAGATGCAGCATACCTCGGCGAGTGCAATTGTTCTGCAAAATGGTTGCCCATGCTGGGAAATCGATAATGGAAGGGTGATGAGCAGAGGGAACCGGTGGGGGAGTAGACCGGGTGATGCAGGCATTACCAGCAGTATCCTCATCCAATGAACGAGAAAATGTTTGATTTGATTTCCTCGCATGTTATCTCTTTAATGAAAATGTGTTCATTCACACAATGTTTAATTTAGTTTGGAGACACATCGTGGAAACATGCCCTTCAGCCCAACGAGTCCCCGCCGACCATCGATCACCCGTTCTCATCATAGTTCTGTGCTATCCCAGTCTCGCACCCACTCCATTCACACTCGGGGCAGACAACCTACAAGCCTGCACGTCTTTGGAGTGTGGCAGGAAACCAGAGCACCTGGAGTAAAACCCACACGATCACAGGGAGAAAGTACAAACTGCAGTACCTGTAGTCGGGTTCGGACCCAGGTCTATGGCATTGTGAGGCAGCAACTTTACCGCTGCACCACTGTGCCGCCTAACATAATGTTCTGAAATGCTGACATATGGACCTTCCTCTACCTGAGTGGGGCTCTGCATTTTGACACACTGCTTTTATTCTGATCGCCCCTTGCGTGAATGCCATTTGAAAGAAAAATGCAGACAGTGTAAACATTAGTGACGACGATGAGGCAGATATGAAGAACCAGGCCTGTTTGATGAATAAACCTTTTGTATCTTCCGCACAGACAGGAAAGACTTGTGTTTGTTTTGCCAGCAATTTGAAAAGTCATTAAGGGTTTCGTCCCGAGATATTTAGCCCAGAATTGGCCAAATGGAATTTTAACTACTTTTATCTTTGAGCTTCAGAAATAGTGTGTCTTGTTGGAATAAATAAATGTTCTATTCATAATCTATCACGAGGACTTCATAGGGAAGATTCAGCCAATTCCAAACCACTCCCTCTTTCACATCTCTGTAAACTGCTGGGATGTCGGAGTTAGCGGGCACTTTGGTTCCTGTTTACATCGTCTGTGAGAAAAACATGAAGGAAAGGTCTTGAGGGATATGGTCCAAACACGGGCAGGTGGGACTAGTGTAGAAGGGGCATCATGGTTGGCATGGGCAAGTTGGTTTGAAGGGTCTGTTTCTGTGCTGTATGACTTTGTGACCTTATGACTGATTGGCGCAGTGGTGCAGCGATACAGTTACTGCCTTACAGCACCAGAGACCAGGGTTTGATCCTATGTACTGTATGTACAAGGTTTTTTAGGTTCTCCCTGTGGCCGCCTGGGTTTTCTCCGGATGCTCCGGTTTCCTCCTACACACCAAAGACACACAGGTTTTTAGGTTAATTGGCTTCATTTAAATTGTAAAATTAAAGTCCCTAGTGTGTCTAGGATAGTGCTAGTGTACAGGTGATTGCTGGTCGGCGCGGACTCGGTGGGCTGAAGAGCCTGCATCCGCTCTGTGTCTCTAAAGTCCAAAGTCTAAAGACTCTCTGCCCTGGGAATTCAGCGGATCAGGGAACATCTGCGGTTGGACGTGACAGTCAACGTTCTGGGTCATCTGTCTATCCCCTCCACAGACGCTACCTGACACACTGAGCTTCTCCAGCACTTTGTGTTTTGCTCAGGATTCCAGCATCTGCAGTTCCCTGCGTCTATTCTGAACAATAAAACTAATTAGATAATGTTAGTGCAGACACGAGAGACTGCAGGTTTTTGAGTCTTGAGCAAAAAAAAACAAGTGCTGGAGGAACTCAGCGGGTCAGGCAGCATCAGTCATCCAGCACAGTTTTTTGCTCAAAATTCGAGCAAGGTGGCACAGTGGCGCAGCGGTAGAGTTGTTGCCTTACAGTGCCAGTGAACTGGTTTAGATCCACGCTGATTATCTTGCCATTTACGCTAATCTCATTTGCCCGCATTAGGACTGTGTACGTTTATGCCTTGCCTATTTAAAATAAATTATGAGATCCATAGATAGGATAGATAGTCTTTTCCCAGTGGAAATGTCAAAGATTAGAGTTTGTGGCTTTAAGGTGAGTGGGGAGTAGTTTAAAGGTGATTTACACAGAGAGTGGTGGGTGCCTGGAACATGCTGCCAGGGGTGGTGGTGGAGGCAGATACAATAGCAATGTTTAGGAGGCTTTTAGACAAGCATATAAGCAGGCGGGGGTGGAAGGTTATGATCATGTGCAGACAGGGACTCATTTAGATTGATGGTGCTGGTAACCTGTCTGAAGAAGGGTCCCCACCTGAAATGCCCCCCATATCCATTCTCCCCGCAGATGACGCCTGACTCTGGCATTTTGCGTTTTGTTCAAGGTTCCAGCAGCTGCAGTTCCTTGTGTCTCCAAGGATTGTCTTCTTGCAGGAGCCCAGTCTTAGACCCAGGGTGAAACAGGCAGAGAGCAGAGGTTTGCTCCTCAACAGTCCCAGGACTTCCCTCTGACTTTGACAAGATTCTAAAAGATTCAGGGACAGTTTCTTCCCAGCTGTTATCAGCCCTACCACCAACTATCCTATCGCCATCCTATCACCAACTAGAGAGCGGTCCTGACCTACCATCCACCTCATTGGAGACCCCCGGACTAACTTTAATCAGACTTCACTGGACTTTATCTTGTCCTAAACAGCATTGCCTTTATCCTGTATCTGTACACTGTGGACGGCTTAATTGTAATCATGTATAGTCTTTCCGTTGACTGGATAACACGCAACAAGAAAGCTTTTCACTGTACCTCGGTACATGTGACAATAATAAATTAAATAAATACAAGACCAGTGCCAAGGCGATATAATGCCGAATTGTGCTATCAACTCCCACACCCATGCCAGGTTAAATAACTTGAGAATCCTTTCCACTGAGGCAGACTCAGCCATTGCTCTGGTGATCTGTACATCAGTGTACTTGAGATTCCTACCTACAATACAATGGTCTCACATTCTCCTATAATCATGGAATGTGGGCTCTCACTCTAGTATACTGACCATGCTTATACGCTTGAGTCATAGATTCATACAGCACGGAAACAGGGCCTTTGGTCCACCAAGTCTGCGCCAACCAGCGATCATCCGTACGCGGAACTCGCTATCAAAACATGGAGGGGACGGGGGACACAATTTTTTTGGTGGCCGCGCGCGCATGCGCACACTCACACACACACACACACACACACACACACACACACACACACACACACACACACACACACTCACACACACACACTCACACACACACACTCACACACACACACACACACACACACTCACACACACACACTCACACACACACACACATGCGTGAGGCTTCGGAGGCTCAATCCAGCGCTAAATACAGCTCAACACTGCCTGTCTCACTACAGCTCTGCCTGGACTGACGGGATACCAGCGCTGCTTCTCCACGCTGGCCATATTTCCCGCAAGCCCAGGAAGGTTCACCTGGCAGGACAGGCTGAGTTGAGCTGGGTTTAGCGCTGTTTCTCTGCGGTGGCTGTGGGCCTGGGGGCACAGCTCGCGTCTGACTCCCGACCTCTCTGGCCGCGCGCAGGGGGGGGGGCACGCGGGACAGCGCCGGAGAGCCAGCCGGGATCGATCCTGCCTGCGGATGAGGCGCAGGTCTGTGCTACGTCGCCCTCCTCCAATCGCCGTGCTCTATCCTCAGTACCACCCCCCCCCCACTCCTCACTCCTCCCTCCTCCAATCATCACGCCCTCGATCAGCAGTCCCACCCCCACTGTCTCGCGGAAAGCGGAGATTTTAAAATACGGATCACAAAAACTTGGGGGGGACGTCCCCAACCTCTCAAAACATGGGGGGGACGTGTCCCCTCTGCCCCCCCCCCCCGGGTTTTACCGCCCCTGCGGTACGCTAGCTCTATCCTACACACTAGAGACAATTTACAGAATCCAATTAATTGACAAACCTACACGGCTTTGGAATGTAGGAAGAAACTCGAGCACCCGGAGAAAACCCACGCAGTCACAGGGCAAACGTACAAACTCCATACAGACAGCACCTGTAGACAGGATCGAACCTGAGTCTCTGGCGCTGTGAGGCAGCAACTCTACCGCTGCGCCACCGTGCCACCCCATCTATTCACAAGAGACATTGGAGAAGTCCAACAGCACAGTTACAGTTGTGTAGCCTCACTCTATTTCTCTGCAACACTAACCAATTACTTCCATTAGTCGGTGATTTCATTTGTCGAGATTCATACAGCCGGTACATGAAATTAGAATGAATTATGAACCGTCAGAGTAATCGGTGACATGATGGCAATCAGTTGAGTGTATGTCAGGAACTAAGCACAGACTTGAGATATCCCGAGGGCAGATCACAGTTCGGACAAAAGCGGGGCTATTTCAAGCTTCAGTGGCAATTAGGGACCGTGTCAAATCAAACCAATTAATCAGAGGATTTATGAAGAAAGCCAGTATTGTATGGCAGGGCTGCTTCTGACTGCTCCATTCAACTAACATTGTTTTTAATGTCTGGTTACGTTGGGGGCTGTGAGTGTCAGTGAGATGCACTCTCAGTTTACACTCACAAGTCGTACTCTGCTTCAGAAGCTCCCGGCGAGCCGCGGCCACACCCGCGACAGCAGGCCTGGCTCACCCGCCGGGGAACAGGGAGAGGGAAACCGCCGAGCGCGGCCCCTGCCCACCCCCGAACACCGGGAACCAGAGAGGAGGTGGAGGGAGTCAGTGACACCGGCAGACCCTGGACAAGGGGCCAGTAAGAAGAACCGGGGGGGTCTTACCTTCCTCTGCAGGAGACGCCCCCGGGGCACGAAGAGTGAAGAGCAAAGATCATAGAGTGGAGCAAGATACTGAGGCTCCGCTCTATGATCTTTGGTGAAGAGGGCCGGGCGAGGAGAGGGGCGACGGTTCACGGGACAACCGGAATGGAGGCAATGGCTGCAATGGGCCTTGACGGCCAACTGTAGCTGGGACTGTGAAATGGTGCCATTCTGTACTTAACCAGGGATTGAAGTGATGGAGGGCAATTATCTTATGGATCTGTAAGAAAAAAAAGAATCTCACTGTACCTCAGTACATGTGATAATAAAGGAACCATTGAACCAATTAAGGGGATCTCTAGGCTATCACAATAGGCTGGTCAGTCTAATCCTAGTTCATTCTCTTGTTCCCAACAGTATGGGACTGTCTGAGGTGCAGGGAATGAATTAGACATTAAATGACCCCTCTCTGCCCCCTCAGCTAGAATATACAGGGCCTCCTCTGTTGCCAGAGTGAGGTTACTTGCAAACAGGAGGAACAGCGCCAAACTGGAGGGCGGCACAGTGGCACAGCGTTAGAGTTGCTGCCTCACAGCACCAGAGACCTGGGTTCGATCCTGACTACAGGTGCTGTCTATATGGAGTTTGTACGTTCTCCCTGTGACTGCGTGGTTTTTTTCCGGGTGCTCTGGTTTCCTCCCACACCAAAGATGTACAGGTATGTAGGATAATTGGCTTTGGTAAAATTGTAAATTGTCCCTGGTATGTCGGATAGTGCTAGTGTAGGATAGTGATGGTGTGTCGGATAGTGCTAGTGTACGGGGTGATTGTTGGTTGGCGCAGACTCAGTGGGCTGAAGGACCTGTTTCCATGCTGTATCTCTTAAGTCTGATGTCTACAGCACCTCATTTTCCACTTGAGCAGCTTAAAAAACCAACAGTGTGAACATTGAATGTTCCAATTTTAGGTAACCTCTAATGAACCCCCCCCCCCCACCCCCCAATGTCTCTGATCGGAAACATTGACTGATTTCTCTTCCCACCGATGCTGCCTGACTGGTTGAGTTCTTCCAGAGTTACTGCTTTTGCTCCAAATTCCAGCCTCTGCTGATTTGTTTCTTTCCCTTCAGCTCAGCGAATCACTTCCTCACCCCTCTCCTGCTGTGGGAGCTTGCTGTGCATTCTTTCCTGCAATCCCACCTTCAGAAGTACTAGGAGGAACTGCAGATGCTGATTTATACCAAAGATAGACACAAAGTGTTGGAGTAACTCAGCAGGTCAGGCAGCATCTCTGGAGGAAAAGGATAGCTGATGTTTCGGGTCGGGCCCCTTCGTCAGACTTAAAGTTGGGGGAGGTGATGAGCTGGAGACCAGAAAAGACCAGGACCTATCTTTGCCTGCAACAAATGACCTCAGGCAGGTTGGTGCCCTGGTAGGCCCATTGGTGGCTGGGGAAGATGCGATCTCAAGAGGGATACAATGTGGTGAACTGTGGAACTGGTAAAATGACCAGCGTGGAGATAGGGGGCAAGGGGGGAGAAGGGGAGTGTTAGTAGAAGTTACTTCACTGGCTGGAGAGTCATAGAGTCTTATAGCGTGGAAACAAGCCCTTTGGACCAACTTGCCCACGCCAACCAACATGCCCCATCTACATTAGGTCCACCTGCCTGCTTTTGGCTCATATCCCTCTGAACCTAGCCTATCCATGTACCTGCCTCAACTACCTCCTCCGGCAGATCGTTCCATACACCCATCACCCTTTGTGTGGTAAAGTTACCCCCTCGTGTTCCTATTAAATCTTTCCCCCTTCACCTTAAACCTCTGTCCTCTGGTTCACGGTTCCCCTACTCTGGGCAAGAGACTTTGTGTGTTTACCCGATCTCTTCCTCTCATGATTTTGTATACACTCTCAAGATTTTGTACATGCTCTTTGGAAAAAAAGTGCATGGCGCTACTGAAGCTTAAGTTTGTTCTTTTATTCTCTTCCTCATGAGCTGGCAATGGTACAAAGCGCGGGGAGGTGATAGGATTGTTTCAGGAGCCCGTCATCTCCCACTAACTGGAGGAATCAATGCATCTTTCAGCATGATAAAATATAGCTCACCATCTATCAATCAAGAACGTGTCTTGATAAAGCTAATATTTATCACCTTAATAATTGCGCCAGATTTATTTTGATTTCTCTTTTGCTTTCTGAATAATTCAGTTGCAGCAGCTGGGATAAACCGCATGAAAAAACTAGCATTCATTCAATGTTTCTTCATGTCTGTAAAAGTGCTGGTGAGTGCAGATGGCCACAACCCCAGAGTTTTCACAGTGGACTCTCACAGCTGCTCCATGCTTTGTTCACTCAATGAATGGAAGGAGAAGGTGCTGGGATTAGTTTGACCAAAGCCCCTATGGACTCGTCGATGTACAGCACCTCTCTGCTCTGCAATACTCTCTCATATTTTGCTCCCAGAGGGCAAAGGGTACAGAATTGTGAAAACGCACACCTCCAGATTCAGGGACAGTTTCATCCCAGCTGTTAACAGGCAACTGAACCGTCCTACCAACACCGAGAGAGCAGTCCTGACCTCCTATCTACCTCATTGGAAACCCTCGGACTATCTTTGATTGGACTTTACTGGCTTTATCTTGCACTAAAAGTTATTCACTTTATTCCCTTTATCATGTATCTGTACCCTGTGGATTGCTTGACTGTAATCATATATATCCTTTTCGGCTGACTGGTTAGCGCGCAACAACGGTTTATCACTGTACCTCGGTACACGTGACAATAAACTCAACTCAACTCAACTTTACTTTGAGAATTTAGACTTTAGAGATACAGCGAGGAAATAGGCCCATCGACCCGCCGAGTCAGCGTCGGTTTGGAGTGTGGGAGGAAACCGGAGCACCCGGAGAAAACTCACGCAGTCACAGGGAGAACGTACAAACTCCGTACAGACAGCACCCAAGGTCAGGATCAAACCCGGGTCTCTGGCACTGTAAGGAGCAACTCTACTGCTGCGCCACCGTGCCACCCTGGAATAGGAGGAGCCCATTTAGCCCATTGGGCCTATACTGGTTCATGGATCATCTGCTTTAATCCCTTTCCACCACCAGTTCCCCTGAAAACTCTTCTATGCACCATAGGCATACTGCCAGGTTGTATCACAGCTTGGTTTGGCAACAACTCTCCCTGAGACTGGCGAGGCGGAAGAGTTGCTGCCTTACAGCGCCAAAGACCCGGGTTCGATCCTGACTAAAGGTGCTATATGTATTGAGTTTGTACGCTCTCCCAGTGACCGCGTGGGTTTTCTCCGGGTGCTCCGGTTTCCTCCCACACTCCAAAGAAGTACAGGTATTTCAGTTAATTGGCTTCTGTAAATTGTAAATTGTCTCCAGTGTGTAGAATAGTACTAGTTTATGGGTTGATCGCTGGTCGGCACGGACTCAATGGGCCAAAGGGCCTGTTTCCATGCTGTATCCTTAGTCTAAAGACCAATGGCTTCAATTCCATTCCAGGTCAGTTCCCCTGTAACCTGTTCTATGCACCATAGTAAGTAAACTGTCGGGTTGCATCACAGCTTGGTTTGGGAACAGCTCTGCCCAGGGCCACAAGGAATTGCAGAGAGTTGTAGATGTAGTCCAGTCCATCACACAGACCAGACTCCCCACCACTACACTTCACCTTGCCTCGGAGAAGTAGCCAACATAATCAAAGATCTTTCCCACCCCGGTATTTCCTTCTTCTCCCCTCTCCTGTCAGGAAGACGGTACGGAAGCTTGAAAGTACGCACCACCAGCTTCTTTACGAGGTCAGGATTGAACCGGTGTCTCTGGAGATCTGAGGCAGCGGCTCTACCCGCTTCTCCACTGTGCCAACGAACACCCTTCCATCTTGAAAAGGATTCATCTATTCCTGTGTGGTGAACTTCATTGGTAATTCCTGCAAAATCTGGCCATTTCTTTTTCCTGGTGTATGTCTGACGTAGCAAATGATTTCTACCTTAATTATAAATGATTCATAATTATTATCGGAAATATAGTAGCTGCTTCTCAGGATTTTACTGCATAGCACACCTTATACGCCAGATTACAAGGTATGTCAGGTAAAGATGCAGCAGAAGATAGTGTTACAGCTGCAGAGAAAGAGCAAATAAAAAAAGTCCAAAAACTGTGAAGAAAATAAAATTAAACACTTTTTTGCTTATTTTTCTCTTGAACCCCCACTGTTTGATCTCAGATTTATCAGATACTGATCAATATATCTGCATTATGTTTAAATGATTGTGGATTGATCAGTTCCTGATCAATGTCTCTGCATTGTGTCACCTGCAACCTGGGTTCATGTTCACAATTCAAAGGAGCAGAATTAGGCCATTCGGCCCATCAACATCATTCCGCCATTCAATCGCGGCTGATCTATCTTTCCCTCTCAACACAGTCCTCCTGCCTTCTACCCATAACCCCTGACACCCTTACTAATCACGAATCCGTCAATCTCTGCCTTAAAAATATCCATTAACGGCCTCCACAGCTTTCTGTGGCAATGAGTTCTGCAGATTCACCACCCTCTGACTAAAGAAATTCCTCCTCATCTCCTTTGTAAAGGTATGTCCTTTTATTCTGAGGCTGTCCTCTGGTCCTAGACTCTTCCACTAGTGGAAACATCCTCTCCACATCCACTCCATCCAGGCCTTTCACTATTCAATAGGTTTCAATGAGATCCCCTCTCATGCTTCTAAACTACAGTGAGTACAGGCCCAGTGCCATCAAACAGGAGGGTCCATTTACCTTGGCAGACCCTGCGGCATTTTCCGCAGTGGTTTCCGAGCCTGGCAGGAAATGGGAAGCAGGTTCGGCCTGGGCGGAACCAGTCAGGACCGCCAGCTACTGAGGTGTGCCAGGTGGCTTGGAATGGGATATCTATTTACGAAGGAACCACCAAACCATAGCTGCCCCTCAGTCTTAGTGGGTCCTCAGTCTTCGGTTCCTGCTTCCTCTCCAATGCGCTCACATCTCTCACGGTCTTGTACTACCACTGCAAATCCCTGCAAAATCCTGGCATGGCTGTTATATAAACATAGCCAAGAAATCACACAACGCCTCTTCTTCCTTAGAAGTCCAAGGAAGTTCGGCATCTCTCTAACAACTCATACCAAGGTCTACAGATGCAAAGTTGAAAGCAAACAGAAAACTTGATGACACTGGACCTGTACTTGCTGGAGTTTAGGATGAGGGGGCACCTCATTAAAACTTACTGAATAGTGAAAGGCCTGGATAGAGTGGATGTGGAGAGGTTGTTTCCACGAGTGGGAGAGTCTAGGACAAGAGGGCACAGCCTCAGAATAAAAGGATATACATTTAGAGAGGAGATGAGAAGGAATTCATTTAGTCAGAGGGTGGAGAATCTGTGGAATCCATTGCCATAGACCGCTGTGGAGGCCAAGCCATTGGGTATTTTTAAAGCAGAGAGTGATAGGTTCTTGATTAGTTAAGGGGGAGAAGACAGGAGAACAGGGTTGAGAAGGAAAGATAGATCGGCCATGATTGAATGGTGGAGTGGACTTTTCTCTGGGTATCTTATTGGGATAATTAATGCCTCCACTTCCTCTGAAGATTACGGAAATTTGGCATGTCTGCAACAATTCTTACCAGTTTCAGTTTCAACAATACACCTTAGAAAGCATCCTATTAGGATGCATCACAGCTTGGTTTGGGAACAGCTCTGCCCAAGGCTCCAAGGAATTGCAGAAAGTTGTGGATGTAACCCAGCCCATCACACAGACCAGATTCCCCACCATCGATTCCATCTATACTTCACACCACCTCGAGAAAGCAGCCAACGTAATCAAGGACCACTCACACCCTGGTGTTTCCCTCTTCTCCCCTTTCCCATCGGGCAGAAGATTCAAAAGCATGAAAGCCCATACCACCGGATTCAGGAATAGTTTCTTCCCCTCTGTTATCAGACTATTGAACGATCCTCCCATGAGCTAGGGTATCATCCCGATCTCCCAACCTACCTCATTGCAGACCTTGTACTTTTTCATGTATCTGCACTTTTCTCTGTAAGGGCGGCATGGTGGCGCAGCGGTAGAGTTTCTGCCTTACAGCACCAGACTCCCAGGTTCGATCCTGACTACGGGTGCTGTCTGTGTGGAGTTTGCATGTTCTCCCCGTGACCGCGTGGGATTTCTCCGGGTGCTCCAGTTTCCTCCCACATTACATAGATATAAAGACATGCAAGTTTGTAGGTTAATTGGCTTTGGTTAAAAAATATATATAAATTGTCCCTAGTGTGTAGGATATTGCTAGTGTATGGGGGATCGCTGATCAGTGCAGACTAAGTGGGCCAATGGACCTATTTCCATGCTGTATCTCTAAACTAAACTAAACTGAATTAAACTAAACTGCAACGCTATGTTCTGCACTCTGGTATTTTTCTCTTTGCACTACCTGTTGTACATGTGTGTGGCCTGATTGTACTCATATATAGTATGATTTGACTGGATAGCATGCTAACAGGGTTTTTGCTGAACCTCGGTACTTGCAGCAATGATAAATTAATGCCAATTCGTCGATGCTGTCCTGGCAGTGAATTTAGAAGCGTACAACTGCAGAGATTGACATTTGGCACCTCTTGAGTCTGAAACCTCTCCCGGTTTCCAAACACTTTAACACCCCTTTCCATCCCCACACTGACCTTTCTATCCGGGGCCTCTTCCACTGCCAGAGTGAGGCCACACACAAATTGGAGGAACAGTACCTCATATTTCGCTTGAGCAGCTTACAACCCAGCAGTATGACTTTTGATTTCTCTACATTCATGTAACCCCTACATTCCCTCTTTCCCCCCCCTCCCCCACCCTAGTCATCCTACCAGTTCCACTTTGTTTCGTCTGCTATCCGATCAGTGGCGCAGCTGGTAGAAACACTGCCTCCTCAGAGACCAAGGCTTCATCCTAACCACTGGTGCTGTCTTCGTGGAGTTTGCACGTTCTCCCTGTGACCCCATGGGTTTCATTCAGGTGCTCCAATTTCCTCCCACATCCCAAAGACGTGTGGGTTTGACTAATTGGTCCTCAGTAAATTGGCCCCAGTGTGTAGGGAGTGGATGAGAAATTGGGATAACACAGAACGATTGATGGATGATCGGAGTTATTTTAGGAGCTCACGTCATTGGGGTCTGGGAGATAAACCCAGGCAATCACTCGTACACTAGTTCTATGTTTCACATCCTAAACATTAGGGCAATTACCAGAAGCTGATTAACCTACAAACCCTGCATGTCTTTTGGACATGGGAGGAAACCGGAGCACCCGGAGAAAACCCACGCGGTCACAGGGAGAACGTGCAAACTCCACCCAAGGTCTCTGGTGCTGTGAGGCAGCAGCTCTACTGCTGTGCCACCATGCCGCTCACTATTAAATCTTTCCCCTTGACTGATGTAGCGCCTTTTGTCTTTGCTTTTTGAGCGAGTCACTCATTCATTCGGGGGGACACGGACATCATTGGTGAGGTGTCCTTTATTGCCCAACCCTAATTACACTGGAGCAGAGCTACTGAGCCATGCCCTTGAATTCCCATCATCTGTGCGCTGAGGATGCTGAACCGGCACCAATTTATTTCCGGGCTGGCTTGCCACTCAGAAGGGAACCTGATCATCTCTGGAAGCTGTTCCCTAAAGATATTAATAACATTGTCAAAAACACAATAAGGCAGAACACAGGGGGAGATGGACTGCTGAGATGGTTGATATATTATTTCAGATGTGACAGTATATTATCAAAGTGTCCTCTGAATAACCAGAAACAAAGGGCCTTAATTGACAATTGTGTGGAAAATCCATTATTCTGTCAGTTCCATTAATCACTTCAGCGCGTCCAATTTTTAGGAGGTCTTTCGAAAGGTTAAATATTTAAAGGGGACCGGGGCTCTTTCCTTAGAACAATTGAATGTGAAACATCTTTCCTTTGAGGGCAGGACAGAGGAGTAGTGGTAGAGTTGCTGCCTTACATCGCCAGAGACACGGTTCAATCCTGACTACAGGTGCTGTCGTTTTGCACATTCTCCCTGTGATCGTGTGGGTTTTCTCTGGGTGCTCCAGTTTCCTCCCACATTCCAAAGACGTCATGGTTTATAGGCTAATTGTCCCTAGTGTGTAGGATAGAACTAGTGTACGGGGTGCTCGCTGGTCAGCGTGGTGGACCGAAGGGCCTGTTTCCACATTGTATCTCTAAACAAAAGTAAACTAAACTAATCCCTCCTTCCCAAAAATTGATGTTTTTTTTAATCATATGTTCTCAAAGCGAACATATGATGTCCAACGTGATATTTCA
>CM075979.1:69655227-69667727 GCA_038087875.1 Malacoraja senta | reverse complement strand
CACACGCTGATTTCTATAAAATGCATGGCTGACTACTGACATAAATGCAGGAATTAACATACAGTAAGCCATTCATGAATAACCAATCACACAAATACTTAAGCATCAAAATTATTATGGGTGATCACTAATTCCTGAGCTTCACCGAGAGATTTTTTGTTAAATGCATTATTGTTTTTCATTCGTTTATAAGTCATAGGAGCAGAATTAGGCCATTCGGTCCATCAGGTCTCCTCCGCCATTTGATCATGCCTGATCTATCCATCTCGGTCAACCCCATTCTCCTGCCTTCTCCCCATAATTGATGCACCTGTACTAACCAAGAACCCATCAATCTCTGCTTTTAAAATACCCAATGACTTGGCCTCCACTGCAGTCTCTGGCAATGAATTCCACAGATTCACTACCTTCTGACTAAAGAAATTCCTCCTCATCTCCTTTCTAAAAGTATATTATTTTATTCTGAGGCCATGCCCACTGGTCCTGGATTCTCCCGATAGTGGAAACATTCCCTCCACATCCACTATATCCACGCCTTTCACTATTTGGTCAGTTTCAATTGGATCCCCCTTCATCCTTCTAAACTCCAGCGGGTTCAGGCCCAGTGTCATCAAACGCTCATCATAAGTTAACCCTGGGATCTTTCTCGTAAACCTCCTCTGGATATTTTTTTATACATGATAAATAGAAGTACTGTAACAGAAGGTGATCTCACATGTTAAGGTGTGGAAGGATACAGTTCTAATGTGGGCAGATGGGATGAATGTTTAATTAGCACCGATGGGCTGAAGGGCCTGTCTGTGCTGTACAGTTCTATGACTATGACATTCACACACTCAGATCCTTCACTCCTAACCCCACCCATACTGCAGCCTACCTCTCCCCTATCCTCCTAGTGTAGTGATATAAAGAGGAACTGTCAGAGGAAGGTCAACTGTCTAGAATTAGAACTAATAAAATATAGAACAGTACAGCACAGGGACAGGCCCTTTGGCCCACAATATCTGTGCTAAACCTGCTGCCAAGATGATCCAATCACGTGCTGCCTGCACGTGATTCATATCCCTCCATTCCCTGCATATCCATGCGCCTATCTAAAAGTTTCTTAAACACCACAATTGTATCTGCCTCCACCACCACCCCTGGCTGTGAGTTCCAGGCACCCACCACCCTCTGTGTAAAAGAGTGGGAGAGGAAGGTGCATGAGCTCCAAACCCAACATTCAAACCAATTAGAGAAATATAAAGGACTTAAGATGGACACAAAATGCTGGAGTAACTCAGTGGGCAGGCAGCATCTCTGGAGATAATGGATAGGTGGCGTATCAGGATCCAGACTCGAAACATCACCTATCTTTTTTCTACAGAGATGCTGCCCGACCTGTTGACTTACTCCAGCATTTTGTGACTATCTTTGGTGCAAACCAGCGTCCGCAGTTCCCTTTTGTTAAATGTAAAGGACTTAACTGGGAACCATTTCTAACCCAAAGATTCACCAGCTATTAAATGCTACCTCCAGATTCAGGGACAGTTTCTTCCCAGCTGTTATCAGGAAACCGAACCATCCTATCACCAACTAAAGAGCAGTCCTGACCTCCCGACTACCTCAATGGAGACCTTCGAAATATCTTAAATCAGATTGTGCTGGACTTTATCTTGCACTAAACATTATACCCATTTATCCTGCATCTGTACGGCTTGATTGTAATCATTTATAGTCTTTTCGCAGACAAAAAAAGCTTTTCACTGTACATGTACACGTGACAATAATAAACTAAACTAAACTCAACTACAGAACACATTCAAAGCCCAATGTCAACGGCACATTCCATGATCAAAGGACTATTTTATTAACATTCACAGCATAGTTCAGAGGATTAAATGGAGAAAATGAATGTTTTAAATTTCCCATTCTGCTCACTACGTTTAAACAAAATATGTCCAAAAATAACTGCCTATATTTCTCTTGGCAAGGCATTGAGCATACGACACAGGACGATGGTTAAATATGGACTGAATCCAACTCTTTCCATAAAAATCCAAATCCCTGGACAAGATACTGTGTACCATTCTCAGCGCCAGAGACCCAGGTTCGATCCTGACTACGGGTGCTGTCGTATGGAGTTTGTACGTTCTCCCCATGACCTGCGTGGGTTTTTACCGGGTGCTCCAGTTGCCACCCACACTCCAAAGACGTGCAGGTTTTTAGGTTAATTGGCTCGGTAAAAATTGTAAATTGTCCCCAGAATGGAGGATAGTGCTAGTGTACGGGGTGATCGCTGGTCAGCACGGACTCAGTGGGTCGAAGGGCATATTTCTGCACTGTATCTCTAAACTAAACTAAACTAAACCCACGCGGTCACAGCGAGAACGTGCAAACTCCACGCCAAGACAGAACCCAAGATCAGGATAGAACCCAGGTCTCTGGCGATGTGAGGCAGCAAAACTACTGCTGCATGTTGCCTATTTCCTTCGCTCCATAGATGCTGCTGCACCCGCTGAGTTTCTCCAGCACTTTTGTCTACCTTTGACTTTCCAGCATCTGCAGTTCCTTCTTAAACACGACTACTGCACCACCACTGTCTATAGGTATATATTTACAAAGAAGATTAATTGTGGTCACGGTCTTAGAGTCATAGAGTCATACAGTGTAAAAACAGGCCCTTCAGCCCAACTTGCCCACCGACCAACATGCCCCATCTACACTAGTCCCACCTGCCTGCGATTGGCCCATATCCCTCTAAACCTGTCATATCCATGCAACTAATTGCTTCTTAAACGTTGCAATAGTCCCTGCCTCAGCTACCTCCTCCGGCAGCTCGTTACACACCCTCCATCCTGGGAGGTGGGAAGATTAGGGTTTTCTCCTTTGAGGAAGGATGGTGGGTGGCCAGAATATTAACAGCTCCACCACTAAGCCCTGGCGCGAAGGAGTGAATGGAACGGCAGAAAGGATCTTTTCAACTAGATTCTTTACAAGACGAATAAGGAGCAGCAGCTTCACGCGTCGAACAAAGCCGTACTTGATCACACCTGCTCGTCCCAACAGCACGCATCCGATAGCCGGTTGCTATGGCGACGGATGATAAATTCCCACCTCCTTCTCGGGAGATCGAGTGTGGGGAGCGGAGGGAGAGTCGGGAAAAGTCACTCATTTCCCCGGGAGTGGAACACCTCTGATGTCAACGACGACCTCTGACTCCCGCAGGAAGAGCCAATGGTAGCCCAGCACCCTCCTTCCCAAACACGTGCCGGCCTGACTCCAGCACATCTGCAGAACCCAACCTCTGGAATGTGTGGGAAGGAACTGCAGATGCTGGTCTACACCAAAGATATGCTCAAAGTGCTGGAGTAACTCAGCGGGTCAGGCAGCATCTCTGGAGAAAAGGAATAGGTGACATTTCGGGTCTGGACCCTTCGTCAAACTCTGGACTTGGCTTCCAACATCTGGAATTGCAGCTGGCTGAAGGATAGCAACTTGGAGCCGTGGCCTTTCTTTTAGAGATACTGCATGGAAACATGCCGACCAGCGATTACCCATGAGCTATTTCTATTGCGCACACTAGGGGATTTTACAGAAGCCAAATAACCTACAAATCTGCACTTCTTTGGACTGTGGGAGGAGACAGCACACTTGAATCTCCTTTGCACCCTCTCTTCCCCCAGGATCTCCAAAGGACTACATTGGGCCCAGCATCTGCTAGAGCGGCTGCCTAATAGCTCCAATGTTCGATCCTGACCCCAAGTGCTGTCTGTGTGGAGTTTGCACGGTCTCCCTGTGACCACCTGGGTTTTCTCCGGGTGCTCCAGTTTCATCCTACATCCCAAAGACCTCCGAGTTTGTAGGTTAATTGGCCGCTGTAAATTGCCCCTATAGTGTAGGGAGTGCCTGAGAAAGTGGGATAACATAGAACAAGTTTGAGCAGGTGATCGATGGTCGGCATGGACTCAGTGTGCTGTATCTCTTTCAAAAACAAACTTCTTGTTTAGGAACGTTCCATATTAATGATGACTGGTTTCCCTTTGAGAGATTCAGATGCTACTAAACGTCATTCCCTTTATCCTGTTTTTGTACACTGTGAATGGCTTGATTGCAATCATGTATAGTATTTCTGTTGACTGAACTTTTCACTGCACCTTGTTTCAAGTGACAATAAAGTAAAAATAAACCAGACCAAGGCAGTTGAACAATTTTCCGTGTAATTTGTGTATCATTTAGTGTCAACGAGTCATCCAGCATGGAAACAGGCCCTTCAGCCCAACTTGCCTGCACCGACCAACATATCCCCTCTACACTAGTCCCATCTGCCTGCGTTTGGCCCATATTCTAAATCTGGCCTATCCATGCACCTGTCTAATTGTTTTTTGAAACTTTGCAATTGTTTCTGCCTCAACTACCTCCTCTGGCAGCTCGTTCCATACACTCATCACCCTTTGTGTAAAAAAGTTACTCATCAGATTCCTATTTAATCATTCCCCCCTCACCTTAAACCTATGTCCTCTGGTTCTGGATTCCCCTACTCTGGGCAAGAGACTCTGTGCGCCCACCTGATCTATTCCTCTCATGATTTTGCTTTTTTGTGTGTGTGTGTTGTCTGAGCCTCTGCGCCTGTGATGCTGCTGCAAGTGATATTTTCATTATACCTGTGCCTCACCATGTGTGTGTGTGTGTGTGTGTGGCAATAAGCTGGAAGATCAGAACACTTTGCGTTGAGAAAGTCAGCAAAATGTCAAGAAAGCCCACGCAAGGTGTAAAATATTGGATAAACTCAGTGGCATGTCCCACAGATATTCATTTAACAGATAGGCAGCACGGTGGCGCAGCGGCAGAGTTGCTACCTTGCCAGTGACCTGGGGTCGATCCTGACCACGGGTGCTGTCTGTACGGAGTTTGCACGTTCTCCCTGTGTCCGTATTGTGTGCATAGCATAGTATTAGTGTACGGGGATCGCTGGTCAGCGCGGACTCGGTGGACTGAATGGCCTGTTTCCACGCTGTATCTCTAAACTAAACTAAACTAAAGATAGTGATTTAATGGCCTGTCCATTAGCCAAGAGACTGACCTTCCTGTGAATATTTTGTGGCAGCTCTTTACATTTCCAGCTTCACCTTTACTTTCTTCAAAGGCAAAAGAATCGCAGAGCTGCAGAAAACTGGCCCAGGTCCTTTCTCAAATCCCACACAGAGAGCTATTTATAATGCGTAATCCTGCTTGCAAAAGCCATTCCAAAAATTCCCACATCCTTTTCCTGATTGGAGCTGCAGCAAGGTAGTTTGGTGCATCAACGCAAGTCTTTGCCAAATTGTGTTTTAACACATTTGGGCAAATCACAAATAGCTGGCGGAACTCAGCGAGTCAGGCAGCATCTATTCAGAGATACAGCACGGAAACAGGCCCTTCGGCCCACCGAGCCCACGCCGACCATTGTTCACCCATTCAATCTGGTTCAATGTTATCTCACTTTTGCATCCACTCCCTACACGCACGGGACAATTTACAGAGGGCCAATTAACCTACACCCCCCCCACCCGCACGACTTTGGGATGTGGATGGAAACTGGAGCACCCGGAGGAAACCCACGCCCTCACAGTGAGAGTGCACAAACTCCAACACAGGGAGCACCGAGGTCAGAATCAAACCCGGATCTCTGGGGCTGTGAGGCCACAGCTCTACCAGTTATGCCACTGTGATGCCCATATCTGGATTGGCTTCCAGATACAATGTTTAAGAAGAGTTTAGACAGGTGCTCCAATAGACAAGGCACTGAATGATAGGGTCCTAAAGTGGGCAAAATGTTTGTTTTAATTTAGCTTAGTTTAGAAATTCGGGGCGGAAAAAGGCCCTTCGGTCGCCCGACTCCACCGACCAGCGATCCCCGCACACTAGCACTATCCTACACACACTAGGGACAATTTGCAATTATGCCAAGCTGATTAGCCTACAAACCTGTACGTCTTTGGAGTGTGGGAGGAAACCAGAGATCCCGGAGAAAACCCACGCAGGTCATGGGGAAAACGTACAAACTCCCTGCAGACAGCACCTGTAGTCAGGATTAAACCCAGGTCTCTGGCGCTGCGCCATTGTGTGTCCCAAATGGGATTAGTGTAGGTGTGGATAAGGCTAGCACGGGTGTAGTGGGCCAAAGGACCGGTAAGTGTGTAAGGCTAGTACAGCATAGAAACGATGCAATACACCAAGTGTGTTGTTCAGTGATCAAGGCCAGTGCTGCTTCTCCACACCCTGGCTGAAGCTGTTTAATGTGAAGCTCACATCCTTCACTATTCCTGGGAGCCCAGAGAAGACTACAGTCGCCATATGGGAAACTATAATTGCAAAATCACCTACTGCCAACACACACCCCACTGCATCCCTGAACAAACAGCCTCTGGTACCAGGGCACCTTGAACCAACGCTGCCAGCTTAGGATAAATATTTACCCTGCAAGAAAAGCAGGAACAGGTGGGACATGGGAATAAATGATTCCAGGACAAATATCAGGCAAAGTTAGTTGAAACCATTGGCAACAGATGATCAAGACAGTAGAAGTTGTGTTTGGAACCAATGAGAGAAATATAAAGGACTTAAGATGGACACAAAGTGCTGGAGTAACTCAAGGGGTCAGGCAGCATCTCCAGAGCTAAAGGATGGGTGATGTTTCGGGTTGGGATCCTTCTTCATATTCCCGACCCGAATTGTCACCCATCCTTCTTCTCCAGAGATGCTGCCTGACCTGCTGAGTTACTCCAGTACTTTGTGTCTTTCTTTGATATAAACCATCATCCGCAGTTCCTTGTTTCTACAAAGTTAATGGAAAGTTGGTCTTTATCTCGAAAGGATTGGAATTATCAAAGAGACACAAGGAACTGCCGGCTGAGAAAAATTAGTATCGTCTCCAGAGACTTACAAACTTCTACAGACGCACCACAGAAAGCATACTGTTGGGTTGCATCACTGCTTGGTTTGGGAACAGCTCTGGCCAAAACCGCAAAGTTTGCACAGAGTTGTGGATGCAGCCCAGTCCATCACACTGACCAGACTTCCCACCGTTGACTCCATCTACACTTCACTCTGCCTCGTAAAGCAGCCAACGTAATCAAAGACTTGTCCAACCCCGATCATTCCTTCTTCTCCCCACTCCCATAGAGCAGAAGGTTCAGAAGCGTGAAAGCACATACCAGCAGACTCTGGAACAGCTCCTTCCCCTCCATTACTGGGCTTCTGAACTTGATCTGATTGGAAAGCATGCAAAACAAAACTTTTCACCGTACCTCGGTATATGTTACAATAATATGTCGAAACTTATGATGCTGCAATCTTGAACAAAACACAAAGTGCTGGAGGAACTCAACAAGTCAGGCGAGGGGACCTGATGTAGAGGGGACGTTTCAAGTCGGGACCTTTCTTCAGTCTGAAAGCACAACCATTCCCTCCACAGATGCTGCCTGACCTGCTGAGTTCCTCCAGCACTTTGTGTTTTGTTCTTTAGGTTTAGGTTTATTAATTATTGTCCCGTGTACTGAGGTACAGTGAAAAGTTGTGTTTTGCATGCTATCCAAACTGATAGTGGGCTGAACAAGGTGGGCCGAAGGGCATGTTATCCTGACAAATGATTGGCCGGACTCCCTCAGGGACGAGTCGTAAATGGTTCTCTCCAAGGTTTCACCGGGAATAAAGTGGGAAATTGGGACAAACATTGTTGGAATTCTACTCAGCCACCATCTGGCCAGAACCCATTTAGTTTAGTTTAGTTTTAGTTTAGAGATACTACGCAGAATCAGGCCCTTCGGACCATCGAGTCCATGCCAACCATCACACTGGTCTGGCCGACCAGTACGCTAGCACTATTCCACACATGAGGGACAATTTATAATTTTTACCAAAGCCAATTAGCCTACAAAACTGTACGTGGGAGAGAACCGGAGCACCCGGGGTACACCCGGAGAAAACCCACATGGTCACAGGGAGAACATACGAACTTCGTACAGACAGCATCGGTAGTCAGGATCGAACCCGGGTCTTTGGCGCGGAGGCAGCAACTCTACCACTGTGCCACCATTCTAACAAAAACAATTATCAAGCTGACACAAGGAACTGTAGATGTTGGAATCTTGAGCAAAAACTAAACTCAGCAGGTCAGGCAGCATCTGTGGCGGAAATGGATAGACGATGTTTCAGGTTGGGACCTTTCTTTAGATCATTATTAATAATAACCATTATTAGTTTTACTTATTCCTTTCGTGACCTTTCCCTCCACTCCCTGTCAGCGTCCACCTATATTCTTTCCTCTGGCTTCACATTTCAAGCCTCTTCTAATCTTATCTCACACCTTTTGTGCCCCCCCCCCCCTCCTTAAATTGTATCCACCCATCACTTGTCAGAGTTTCTCCCTCCCTCTCCTCTCTTCTGGCTTTCTCCCCCCTCCCCCTCCTCTCTTCTGGCTTTCTCCCCCCAAAATCAGTCTAAAGAGTCGTGACCCGAAACGTCGCCTATCTCTGTTCCCCAGAGATGCTGCATGACCCGTACGAGCTCCAGCACTTTGTGTCTTTTCTCTGTGAAGTAAAGGGCCTGTCACACATGGGCGTCTTTTGCGCGTAATTTATGCGGCATCATTTACGCGTCACGACGCACGACGTGAGTGTCGTGCCGCGCACGTGATGCACGCATGATGCGCATTATACGCGCATGGAGCGTGGTGATGCAGGCAGGGTCGTGTGTGGCACCCCAGGATTTGGGGATGTACAAAATCTTCACGCGCAATCTGCGTGACGCGCAAATTACTTCAAGTGGGACAGGCCCTTAAGGACCTTTACATAACTCTGTCTAATGCATTCACTGTGTCTTGGTTGATTGCATTAAAAAGAACAAGATGTTGAAAAGAGGTGGGAGATTAAGATAATTTCAGTTAGACTATTGTCTGCGGAATTGTAAGAAGAATTATACAAAGCCATCAATTAGCACTAATGACAAACGAGGATAGGCAATGTTAGCAGCTAATTGGTGGGAGATATCTTGTCAGTGTTGGTGTTGTCATCGAACCATGAACCCATTAAACAACTCTATGGAATGACAAGATAATTCTCTCATTATTGATCACCACTCATGTTCGTTTGCAGGGAAAGGTGCCTTTGTACAGTATTAACAGGGAGAGACAGGTGAAAGGGAATGGTGAGTGCTGGGGTGAAGGGAGGGGGCACACATTGGGGTGTATCGATAGTACAGTGCAAGGCAATGTGGACTGACCACAACCCAGACCGGTGAGTCTTCCTGTTTAATCTGGCAGTGCACGGTTCAGTTTAGAGATACAGCGTGGAAATAGGCCCTTCGGTCCACCGAGTCCATGCCGACCATCAGTCACCCATACACTAGTTCTATGTTATTCCACTTTCTCATCCACTCCCTGCACACCAGGGGTAATTTACAGACGAACAATTAACCCACAAACGTTGGAGTGTGGGAGGAAACCGGAGGTTTTGTAGGTTAATTAGCTTCAGTAACAACGTAAAACTTGTCCCTAGTGTGTAGGATTGTGTTAGCATATGGGATTGCTGGTCAGCACGGACTCAGTGGGCCGAAGGGCCTGTTTCCATGCTGTATCTTAAAGTCTAAAGACAATTAACACACTTGACTCTTCTCTCTTGACGACTTTGTCACTTACTCCACCAATCCACCAATCTACCAATCAACCGCCCCCCCCCTCACTTATATCCACCTATCACTTGCCTGTTTTTGTCCTGCCCCCACCTCCCTTTTCCAGCTTTTCCCTCCCTTCTCCATCAGTCTGAAGTAGGATCCTGACCTGAAACGTCATTTGTCAATTCCCTCCACAGATACTGCCTGACCCACTGAGTTCCTCCAGCACTTTGTGTTTTCCTCAAGTTTCCAGCATCTGCAGTTCCTTGTGTCTCTGGACACTTGACTGTGCTTTGCTTTGTAAGAAAGTAGTACAGAGTTATTGATGGCGGCTTCGTAATCCAGCCACTTCCCTTCAAAGAAACAGTCTCCAATATTGAAACACGCATAATTGAGACAAATGAATTACGGATTTATTATTATTAATAAACAGTGATTTGATTTCTCTCGAGGAGATATTTAATTGTGAAGGTATTACAAGACGTACTTTACTCCTGGGAGGAATGATGACGAGGGATATTTTGCTTGTTGGAGCGGCACAGAATAAAGTCTGACCATATTGCAAACATTCAAAATGGATTTCACATCCAACGACTCCGACAGATCCCTTCAGTGGTGGGGAGGTCAGTACCCGGGATGGACAGGGCAGTGTCCAACACTCTCTGTAGCCTTCTTTGTTCCTGGGCATTCGAGATGCCGAGCCAGGCCGTGATGCAACCAGTCAATATGCTTCATCCCCTACACCTGCAGAAGTTGAAGAGAGTATTAGTCGACATACCGAATCTCCTCAGTCCGATACCCAAAAGGAGAATGGGGGACGCAAGGAACTTCAGATGCTGGAGTCTTGAGCAAAACACAAAATGCTGGAGGAACAGGTTGTAACGGATTTTCGGTTATAGCGGATCGAATCTGTTGTAGACCGAGTTTGTTGTTTCACAGAATGACCACGAGGTGGATGGAACAAATCTTAGTTTCGTTTCGTTTTACAGATACAGGTACGTTGTTTAATATCCTGTCCTTACTATTGTACTAATAAAAGTGTTTTGAATACTTTGGAGAATTACACATTGGAATAGTGTTTTGTGAACCATTTTAACAGTTTAGTTTAGAGGTTCAGCGTGGAAACACCGAGCTCACGCCAACCAACGATCATCCGTTCACCAGTTCTATGTTACCCCAGCTTGCTAACCTACACACTCGGGGCAATTTACTGGACAGAAGCCAATTATCCTACAAACCTGCATGTCTTTGGAGTGTGGGAGGAAAACTGGAGCACCTGGAGAAAACCCACGCGGTCACAGGGATAATGTACAAACTCCGTACAGACAGCACCCGAGGTCAGGATCGAACTTGGGTCTCTGGCAGTGTAAGATAGTAACTCTACCACTGTGCCACTGTGCTGTTCCAAGGTGTGTATTTTGTGTCCTCTACTGTTTATTGTGTTGTGTTAGTTTACTGGCTGTTTTTCCAATAGTACTGTATTGCATATATGAACCCCCTTATTCGGTTATAGCAGACAATCCACAAAAACGGACACCATCACACCCCCCACCACCCCCCCCAATGTGGACACCATCACACCCCCCACCACCCCCCCAATGTGGTCACCATCACACCCCCCACCACCCCCCAATGTGGTCCGTTATAGCAAGGGTTTACTATTCGATTTTTTTGTCTCTACTTGCGTCCCAAAATGACAGAGGCATCAGGCAGCAGACATTTCCAATGGCCTCAGGGATAAGGCATCTGCAGGCTATTGTGAGCAGCTGTTTAAGTCGACACTTGTCATCCAAATTATAGTGTCTGCTGTAGTGTATAAAATGAGCAGCGTTAATGGAAGCAGACAAAGACTGTGCGGCTGAAAGATTAGGATTGTCACTGAACGAATGGGAGAGATTAGCTATTCTGTTCACTTTATGACAGCAGAGAATATCGTTTACATGGTGGAATATACTTCACGGAGCTCTCAAAAGCACCACGCTGATGTTCCCACTTTATGCACCTTGGTTTCTGTTTGGATTTATTAAACCCTAACTTTATTGTTTAGTGGAGGAGAAAAAAGCAATCATCTGTCACAGGGGTTACTATATTCCCTTTGCAACATTCCAATTATTTAGTTTAGAGATAGTATACAGCGTGGAAACAGGCCCTTCGGCCCATCGAGTCCACGCCGACCAACGATCTCCCATTCACGCTAGTTCTATGTTATCCCACTTTCGCATCCAAACCTTACACACCAGGGGCAATTTACAGAGGGCCAATTAACCTACAATCCCGTGCGTCTTTGGGATGTGGAAGGAAACCGGAGCAGCCGGAAGAAACCCACGTGGCCACAGGGAAAACGTGCAAACTCCACACACAGGCAGCACTCGAGGTCAGGGTTGAACCCAGGTCTCTTGCGCTGTGAGGCAGCAACTCCACCACTGCGCCACCTTTCTGCTTCTTCTGTTTTTACCTGGAAATAATCACTTGGGCGACCTAATCCGTGAGTTAAGAAGAGTGTCTTCGACCTTCGAGCTCGAGGACACTCGCCTGGAAAGCCTCGAGCTGGATCGACCGACCGCGCACACACACACACACACACACACACAGAGCAAAGGCGGGGGCCAGGGAAAGGGGAGAGTAAAGGGGAGAGAAAGGGGGGGGTGGGGAGAGGGGGAGAGAAGGGGGGAGAGGGGGAGAGTAAAGGGGAGAGAAGGGGGGGGGGGGAGGAGTGGAGACACTTTAAAGAATTAAAGGAGGAGGAGGAGCCATCTTGGGGAGCGGCTGCTAACGAGCAGCCCGTCCGTTTAAATCACTTTTTTTTTTACCAATTTTACCAGTTTTAGTGAGTCTTCGTTTCGTTTGTTGGAGCTATTCTTCTTTTTAAT
>CM075979.1:69611782-69655027 GCA_038087875.1 Malacoraja senta | reverse complement strand
TCTGCATTCAGGAGCAGCTTTTTCCCTACAACCATCAGGCTATTTAACACTACAATCTCCAAATAAGCTCCAAACTACAGACTTGGGGCATTGGTTTTGTCTTTTTATTGTTTGTTTGTTTGTATTTACAGTATGTGTGTATATGCATGTACGTATTTTGGTATGTATATATATATATATATATGTATGTATGTATGTGTATACATACATATATTTACATACACACACACACACACATATATATGTACACACAAGCGCGCACACACACACAGATATATATATATATCATCTCTGGAGAAAAGGAATATTTAGTGTTTCGAGTCAAGTCCCTTCTTCAGATTCTATTTCGGGTCGATATACACACACACACATAAATACTGAACTTTTTTTCTACTATTATATTTTTTTACATAGTACTATGTTTACATATTCTGTTGTGCTGCTGCAAGTAAGAATTTAATTGTTCTGTCCGAGACATATGACAATAAAACACTCTCGACTCTTGACTGCTGAAACCTACCCAGAGTATCAGTGGGTTGCATCACGCTGCTCCTGACAAGATGTGTCTTGGGATTCGTATCACACTGTTAACCATGTCACTCTAGTTGACACTAAAGAGGGTTTGTTAGCGATCTTGTGACATTCTGCAAGAAAGTGACAATCAACAAAGACAATCTCCTCTCCCCTTCTTCACAGCCCGATTCCAACGCAGAAAGTACAGATCGGGGATACAACTCACCCTTCGATAGACACAAAGTGTTTTGTTTAGTTTAGAAATACAGTGCAGAAACAGGCCCTTCGGCCCACTGAGTTCGTGCCAACCAGCGATTCATCCTGTACACTAGCACTATCCTACACACCAGGGACAATTTATAATTTTACCAAAGCCAATTAACCTGCAAGTCTGTACGTCTTTGGAGTGTAGGGGGGAATCTGAGCACCCAGAGAAAACCCATGCAGTCACAAGGAGAACGTACAAACTCCGTACAGACAGCACCCATAGCCAGGATTGAAGCTGGGTCTCTGGCGCTGTCAGGCTATAGTGACAGATTTTCATATTGTTCAAGAAATCTTTCCTTTAGTCACTATGATTGAAGACATGGGTTCAAGAGATAATCGAAACACACTCACGAGCTCTCCACGAGACATTCAATGTCGTCGAAAGATAAATCTTCCAAACACAGTCTTTTAATTAATAGTTTCTTTATTGTAGCAGTAAAAACAGTAAGATATTCACCCAAACTTCTTCTTGTATAAGTACATTTTGATCTTACTCGTGGTCAAACTCGTGCATGGCCGAAAGCTGTGACCTCTCCCCCATGCTTCTTCAAACTAAACTAAAACTACTAGGGAGTTTGCGCCAGAATCCCAGCCGCACACACGCCTCAGACTACGTATAAATCCCACCCACAAAATTACAGGCAGATCAAATGTAAAGGTAACTGGTTATAGTTCTAACATATACTGAGTTAAGTGGCTACTACAAGGCAGCAACACTGGTGTTGCACCACCGTGCCACCCCCAATGCTGGAGTAACTCAGCGGGTCAGGCGGCATCCATGGAGAAAAAGGATCGGTGACACTCCCGACCTGACCCGAAACGTCACCCATCCCTCTTCTCCAGCGATGCTGCCTGACCCGAGTTACTCCAGCACTTTGTGTCTATAACTTACCCTTGATTATATTTTTCCTTTGCAATTGCGTTTTGAAGTTCTAACATAGAATCTAGGAGCCCAGGTCTCTCTCACCCGCATTTTCCCCGAGAAAATGCGACTTTTGATCCTGGTGAAAGGTTATCAGCTTGAAACCTTACCGTTTACCTCTCCAGGGAAGCTGCCTAACCAGCTGAGTATTGTCTGCATTTCCTGTTATTTCAGGTGTCAGCAATCGGCAGGTTTTGTGTTGCTTTCACAAGTTCATAAGTTATAGGAGCAGAATTAGGCCATTCCTGCCCATCGAGTCTGCTCCGCCATTCGATCATGGTGGGGGATTCATGCCAAGATTTATACATACATGTTCCAACAGAACTGGATTTTTTGAAGTGGCATTTACAGAGCCCACGTTAGCACAGTGCACACTGGGCATCAGCTATAGAGCACATGTTTCTACCCTTTTATTTCTGCACGGTCTGCTATGTCACACATTGAGCGAAGATGAAATATCAATAAGGAGCTTGGTTCTAATTTGACTGAACAGGAAACACGTGTATCCGTCAGGGAGATTGATCTGGTCTTGTGATTAAGTGTCGGGCTTGTCACCATTGGAGACAGGAAAGTGCGGACAGCTCTTGTGATGAGCAACTCCCAGATGAGGGAGCTCAGTGCAAAGGGACTGGAGAGAGCTGGCGTTTGCCCAGCACAGCATAATCAGCCCGACTTTAGAGCCCTTTAGACTTTAGAGATACAGCGTGTAGGATACACTAGCGCTATCCCACACACTATGGACAATTTACAATTTTACCGAAGCCAATTAACCAGCAAACCTGCACGTCTTTGGAGTGTGGGAGGAAACCGGAGCACCCGGAAAAAACCCACACACTCACAGGGAGAACGTACAAACTCCGTACAGACAGCACCCGAGGTCATGATCGAACCCGGGTTTCTGGCGCCCGTAAGGCAGCAACTCTACCGCTGCGCCATATGCCTTGATAGATACAAAATGTTGGAGTAACTCAGCGGGTCAGCAAACATCTCTGGTGAAAAGGAGTATGTGACGTTATGGATCGAGACCCTTCTTCAGACTGAGAGTCAGGTGAGAGGGAAACGCAAGGTATGAAAAGGTACAGAAATAATCAGAGCCAGCACCGATGACCAAGGAAACGTCATCCCATTCCTTGTGGGAAGGTCACTTCTAACCAATTTGCTTTCACGTGGGACTTATACATCCCAGTAAACTTGAAGCTTAGATGACGATGATGCTATTTTATTGCCACATATACCTAGGTACCGTGAAATTCTTTGTTTTTGCAAACAAAATACACAAAAGAGACGTCATAATGGTGCAGACAAAGTTACAAGAAGTACTCATCCCTTTTTCATCTCACCCCTCGTACCCCCACTCCGGGGCCCCCTGTGTTCTCAGCGATGCAGCCCGTCCACCTCGGCCCGACCACTGGTACTCTGACCTCAGCCCGTCCTCCAAGGACTTTGACCGCTGGCACTCCAACCGCTGACACTCCAACCTCGGCCCGATCCCAGGGACTGCCACCTCGCTCCGCGCCCTCTCCCTGGGCGTACCATGGCTTCTGAGAAGATCTCAGCTGGATTGCGGCCAACAACAAAATTCACAAAGTTAAATTGAGGTCCTTGCAGGTGAGAGGTCAACCCTGGTATTATTTACCTTTTAGAGTCATAGAGACCCCAGTGGAAATGTGGCCGGACGAAAAATGGCATGTGTGATCTATGCAAAAAGAATTTCACTGTGCAATGCACACATGACAATAAAGAGCCATTGCACATACAACACGGAAACAGGCCCTTGAGCCTAACTCGTCTATATTGCACAAGATGCCCCATCTGCACTTGTCTCACCTGCCCACATTTGCCCATATCCCCCTGAATGCTTCCTATCCATGCACCTGGCCAATGTCTGTTGTTGTGGTGCCTGCCTCAACTACCTCCTCCAGCAGCTCCTTCCATACACCCACCACCCTCGCTGTGGAAAAGTTGGCCCTCAGGTTCCTATTAAATCTTTCCTCCCTCACCTTAAACCTATGTCCTCGGGTTCTTGATTCCCCTATTGAACGTGCATTCACCCTGTCTATTCCCCTCATGAGAAAGTGAAGTGAACCCTTCTTGAACCCTCTTGAAGGTGCTCGTGCAGTGCTATTGGGGAGAGGGTTCTGCAAATTAGACACTATGTGCTGGAGTAACTCAGCAGGCCAGGTAGCATCCCTGGAGAACATGGATAGGTGACCTTTCAGGTTGGGGTCTGACTAAAGAAGGGTCCCAACCCAAAACGTCACCTATCCATGTTCCCCGGAGATTCTGCCTGACCCGCTGAGTTACTCCTGCACTTTGTGTCTTTTTTTGTGGACCAGCTTCTGCAGTTCCTTGTTTCACTACCCTTTCCCTCTAATTTCACCCAATTCCCAATCCTATTCCCCCTAATTCTCTCTCTCTGCCCTATCCATCCCAACTATTCCCGACCCTCTCGCGCCATTTCCAGACCTCATTTCTACATTTCCCATGAATTCTCGACCCTTTCCCATCAATTGCTGCTGCTTTCCCCACCAATTTCCTACCCCATTCCATCAAATCTACCAATTCCCCACATTATTCCCACAAATTCCACAAATGCTCCCCTCCACTCTCACCAATTTCCTGCCCTAATACCTATCCACAAGTGCTGATCAATAGACCCAACCAGCACTGCCCCAAGACAGCAGATGTTGTGCGAAATAATGGCTCCTTTGACTCCTTACACTTGTACTTGATCTACTTCGATGTGCTTATGCAAAGTAATGCTTAACTGAAGAAGTATGAGGAAACATAGAAACATAGAAAATAGGTGCAGGAGTAGGCCATTCGGCCCTTCAAGCCTGCACCGCCATTCAATATGATCATGGCTGATCATCCAACTCAGTATCCTGTACCTGCCTTCTCTCCATACCCCTTGATCCCTTTAGCCACAAGGGCCACATCTAACTCCCTCTTAAATATGGCCAATGAACTGGCCTCAACTACCTTCTGTGGCAGAGAATTCCACAGATTCACCACTCTCTGTGTGAAAAATGATTTTCTCATCTCGGTCCTAAAAGACTTCCCCCTTATCCTTAAATTGTGACCCCTTGTTCTGGACTTCCCCAACATCGGGAACAATCTTCCTGCATCTAACCTGTCCAACCCCTTAAGAATCTTGTAAGTTTCTATAAGATCCCCCCTCAATCTTCTAAATTCTAGCGAGTACAAGCCGAGTCTATCCAGTCTTTCTTCATATGAAAGTCCTGCCATCCCAGGAATCAGTCTGGTGAACCTTCTCTGTACTCCCTCTATGGCAAGAATGTCTTTCCTCAGATTTGGTGACCAAAACTGTACGCAATACTCCAGGTGTGGCCTCACCAAGACCCTGTACAACTGCAGTAGAACCTCCCTGCTCTTATACTCAAATCCTTTTGCTATGAATGCTAACATACCATTCGCTTTCTTCACTGCATGCCTACTTTCAATGACTGGTGTCCCATGACACCCAGATCTCGTTGCATCTCCCCTTTTCCCTAATCGGCCACCATTCAGATAATAGTCTACTTTCCTGTTTTTTCCACCAAAGTGGATAACCTCACATTTATCCACATTATACTGCATCTGCCATGCATTTGCCCACTCACCCAACCCAACCCAAAACATCACCTACCCATATTCTCCAGAGATACTGCCCGACCCGCTGAGCTACTCCAGCACTATCTTTGGTATAAACCAACATCTGCAGTTCTTTCTTTTTACTTTCTAGTCTTTAAATGTTCCCTTTTTTTCTTACAGATTCTCAGATATTTTATCTGCAATAAGCACTCAAGGATAATTAGTTGCTGAAAGAATTCAGAATGAATTAAAACCCCACTGGAACCATTTTTCAACGCCACAAACCATCTTGAGTAAAATTATTTTGGGGTATTCCATCTTTTCTCTAACAAATCTTTTAAGCAAGTAGTCCGATGTGTAAAAGATTTAACATGGAGTAATAAGAATCAAGTCATGAGTTTTTACTGCCATTAGTTTAGTTTAGTCATTTGAATGGAGTCAGAAAACCGTAAAATTCTTACTTGCTACAACTTTACAGACACATTCGACAATGAATGTATTAACACAGCAAATAATATATAATAAACAATGAATGTACAATAAATGATCAGTTATACTAGATAACCAGACCATAATAGTATGCAGTCTTTGGTAGGTACAAGCAACTGTAGATGTTGGTTTACAAAGAAAGAAAGAAAGTGTTGGAGTCAGGCAGCATCTCTGGAGAATGTTGTAATGTGCTGGAATAACGTGGTATGTACTGGAATAGGTACAAAGATAGAATGACATGGAGTCACAGATCACACAGCACGAATACAGGCCCTTCAGCCCAACTTGTCCGTGCTGACCAAGATGCCCCATTTAAGCCAGTCTCATTTGCCCACGTTTGGCCCATATCCCTTTAAACCAGGGTATCGATCCAAAATGCCACCTACCCATGTTCCCCAGAGATGCTGCCAGACCCGCTGAGTTACTCCAGCACTTTATGTCTCTCTAAATATTTCCCATCCATGTACCTGTCCATGTGTCTTTAAATGCTGTTATAATATCTGCTTCAACTCACTCCTTTGGCAGCTGGTTCCATGTACGCTCCACCCTCTGAGTGAAAAGGTTACCCCTCAGGTTCATATTAAATCTTGTCCCTCGCACCTTAAACATTTGTCCTCTTGTCTTTGATTCCAATATCCTGGGTGAAAGACATACCTAGTCAGTGTTTTTTGAAACACACAGGACTACTTTAGCACATACTTTCAGGGTAATTAGAATTTCCAAAACGTACAATGGGGAATGATTGCAGCTGCTCTTATGCCCGTAATTGTCTTTGCACGATTAAATCTCACTTATAATTAGTCACTGATCTGGTGAATTGCTTCTATCTGCAGATTAATACTTGCACAAAACAGCTCAGGAAATCTGCCAACGATTCTCGATCTGGCCTTCAGTTCCTTGAGAGGACCTGTCCGTTTCTCAAAATCAATTCAACAACTTCCCCCATCACCTTGGAAGCCATTATTTCTCAAAATAGCATTTGGTAAATTGAATGAAACTGCAATGGCTGGAAGTTTGAAATGGAAAGAAAAATCCTGGAGGAACATTATTGCTATTGAGGGAGTGCAGCGTGGGTTCACCAAGTTAATTCCCGGGATGGTGGGACTGACATATGTGAAAGAATGGATCGACTGGGCTTATATTGACTGGAATTTAGAAGGATGAGAGGGAATCTTATAGAAAAATATAAAATTCTTAAGGGATTGGACAGGCTAGATGCAGGAAAAATGTTCCCGATGTTGGGGGGAGTACAGAACCAGGGGTCACAGTTTAAGAATAAGGAGTAGGCCATTTAGGACTGAGATGAGGGAAAACTTTTTCACCCGGAGAGTTGCAAATTCTCTGCCACAGAAGGCAGTGAATCTGCGCTGCACTCCCTCAATAGCAAGAATGTCCCTCCTCAAATTGGGAGACCAAAACTGCACACAATACTCCAGGTGTGGTCTCACTGGGGCCCTGTACAACTGCAGAAGAACCTCTTTGCTCCTATACTCAACTCCTCTTGTTATAAAGGCCAACATGCCATTTGCTTTCTTCACTGCCTGCTGTACCTGCATGCTTACTTTCATTAACTCATTTTTTCATCTTCACATATCTAAAGAAGCTTTTACTATCCTCCTTTATATTCTTGGCTAGCTCACCATCGTACCTCATCTTTGCTCCACGTATTGCCTATTTAGTTATCTCCTGTTGCTCTTTAAAAGTTGCCCATTCCTCTGGTTTCCCACTCATCTTTGCTATATTGTACTTCTCTTTCATTTTTATACTGTCCCTGACTTTCCTTGTCAGCCACGGTCACCCCTTACTCCCCTTGGAATCTTTCTTCCTCTTTGGAATGAACTGATTCTGTATTGTTCCTAGAAACACCTGCCATTGTTGCTCCACTGTCATCCCTGATAGGGTATCTTTCCAATCAACTTTGGCCAGTTCCTCCCTCATAGTCCCCTTTGTTCAACTGTAATACTGACAACTCCGATTCACCCTTCTCCCTCTCAAATTGTAGATTAAAACTTATCATATTATGGTCACTACCTCCTAATGGCTCCTTTACCTCGAGTTCCCTTATCAAATCTGATTCATTACACAACACTAAATCCAGATCTCGAGTGTCAAGGGTGCTTAATTGTCATATTTAGCCACAACAGAATGATTAAATTCTTACTTGCAGCAGCACAGCAGGTCTGTAAACACAGTACTCAATTGATAACATAATAAATCAAATTAAAAAAGAAGCTAAATAAATAGAAAAGGGAATATTTGTGCAAAACAACACAAAAGCCCAATGTCTCAAGTGCAACCAATTTAGTTCATAGTTCAAAGTTTAGTTGTTATTTGTAGTTTTAAATAGCTTGATGGTTTAGTTTAGAGATACGCCATGGAAACAGGCCCTTCGGCCCACCGAGTCTACGTCAACCATCGATCACCTGTTCATACGAGTTCTACGTTATTGCACTTTCAAATCCACTCCCTACACACTTGGAGCAAATTACAGAGGCCAATCAACCTACAAACCTGGCTTAATTACATTAAATTAAGTCCAATTATCCTGTTTGCAGGGTAGAAGCTGTTCCTGAACTGCAGGTCACGTTTACTGACTCTTGTACCTTCTTCCCGATGGCAGGACTGAAGTGAGAGGGTGATGTGGGTCCTTGTTGATGCTAGTTCTTATAGATCTTTTTGATGGTGGGATGAGGAGCTGTGAAGGACTGGGTAGTTAGTGTTCATGGATCCTGTGCTGTCTGCTAAGTGTTTTCAGCATTTTCTGTTTTAATTTGCCAATTCTGCAATTGATAGATCAGGTAAATGTATCAAGAGTTTTCCCCAGAGTAGGGGGATCGAGAACCAGAGGACATAGGTTTAAAGTGAGAGGGGAAAGATTTAATAGGAACCTGAGCAACAACTTTTATTTACACAAAGGGCGGCGCGTGTATGGAATGAGCTGCTGTAAGAAGTAGATCCTATCACAATGTTTAAGAAACATTTAGACAAGAACATGGATAGGGCAGTGTAGATAGGGCTTATTGGTCAAGTTGGGCCTGCTTCCATGCTGTTTGACTGACTATGACTCTGAATGCATGGGATTTTAATATCACATATTGAAGCACTAACTCTACATCTTCAGAGTGGCAATCATACATAAGGTGGGGGCTTCCCCTTTAGAAAGGATCAGACAAAATGGCACCTTTAGTTTGGAGATACAACGTAGAAATAGGTCCATGCCGACCAGCAATCCCCGTACACTAGCAATATCCTACCCACTAGGGACAATTTACAATTGTCAATTTACAATACAAATCTGTCCATCTCTGGAGTGTGGGAGGAAACCCACGCGGTCATGGGGAGAATGTACAAACTCCCACCGTACAGACGGCACCCGTAGTCAGGATCGAACCCGGGTCTCTGGCGCTGTGAGGCAGCAACTCTACCGCTGCGCCACTGTGCAGCCCTCTTGCATATGGACTCAGTGGGCTGTTGTATATATTCTGTACTAACCAGGAGATTGTGCTTGTGTATGGAGATAGTCTTGCTGATCAACATGCATTATTGAATTAAATTATCACTGAATGCAAACATTATTGAATTGATTCATTTAATATTTCACTGTACCTTGGTACACCAGATAATAAAGAAACCTTTGAACCATATCCTTCAAAAGAAAAAGGGCATGACCCCTTTAAATGTTAAGTCGCTTTACCTCTGAGCCTCACCCCTCCTATTTGGGTGATTTATGGATGATGGGCCTCACCTGGGTTGCTCCTCTTCACAGAGATACGATAGTCCGCTCTAGGAGGGAGAGAAGATAGCCCGTCTCTCGCTCAACATGTTGCCCTGGGGTGGTGGGAGTCTGGCGTTCCTCGTCGCCACCATTCTGGTACCGGACGTCCCAACAGGTAATGCAAACAACCGCTTCCAAAGGTCCGGGACAAGTCTGGAATTGTGACAAAGATAGTCACATAATGCTGGAGTCACTCAACGGGTCAAGCAGTGTCTCTGGAGAACATGGACTTCGGGTCGGGGCCCTTCTTCATCCTCCCCCCCCCCCCCCAGAGATGCCGCCTGACCCGCTCAATGTAACTCAAACATTGTGTGTCTAACTTTGGCATAAACCAACATCTGCCGCTGCTTGAATTGAGACCTTGGTTTCCTCCCGAGACTCGCTTAACGTCTACGAGGGTGTTGTCCGGGAGAGCGAGAAACCTCCCCCTTATTGCTCTCAGTCCCTGGGGTCGAGTAAATGATGTACACACACAAACTGGGCAAACTGCGTGACTCCCATGAAGATGCTCTTCTGATCTCCGCTTCATCCCAACCGTGGCCCTTTGGTCAGTGGGCTTGAGACATGCGGCGTTCATGCAAGGATTGAAGATGGACCCAGGGCTAAACCCTGATCAATGAACCAAGTTACCCTAGGGATAACAGCGCAATCCTTTCTAAGAGTCCATATCGCCGAAAGGGTTTACGACCTCGATGTTGGATCAGGACATTTCCTTCGGTCAACTGGAGATTGCAGCTTAATTTCCGGATTGGGGCCATTGACCGGTTCAAACCCTTTCCCCGGGAGCCGAGGGTTCGATTCTTGATGCTGCCCTTGAGTGTTCCCACTGTCAGCGGACTGGAAAGGGGTTTTAGATAGAAGCAAACAATTGCTTAATTTCATAGGAGGGAAGGGGAAAATAGCAACCGACAAAGAAGGTTAATTTGCACCGAGTGGTGGCTAATTAATCAGATTTTGTGTGTTTTGTAATTAATTTTAAAAAAGCCTCCTCGGAGCTGGAGGTTGAGCAAATAGGGCGAAGGCTCCCTCTGGTGGCGACGGACGCCACTACAGGAGCGCCCCGCTAAGAGTTTCTGAAGGTACACAAAAATGCTGGAGAAACTCGTGTTAAAGAAGGAACTGCAGATGCTGGAAAATTGAAGGTACACAAAAATGCTGGCAAAACTCAGCGGGTGCAGCAGCATCTATGGAGCGATGGAGATGGGCAACGTTTCGGGCCGAAACCCTTCTTCAGTGTTTCTGACCGGTCCCACTCATAGTCATAAAGTCTTACAACGTGGAAACAGGCCCTTCAGCCCAACTTGACAACACCGTACAACATGTCCTATCTACACTAGTTCCACCTGCCTACTTTTGTGATAGTACCTGCCTCAACTACCTCTTCTGGCAGCTCGTTCCATAAACCTTTGCGTGTAAAAATGTTACCCCTCGGGTTCCTATTAAATATTTCTCCCCTCACATTAAACCTATGTCCTCTAGTTCTCGATTCCATTACTCTGGGCAAGAGACTCCGATCTATTCCTCTTGTAATTTTATACACCTCAACAAGATCACCCCTCATCTTCCTGTGCTCCAAGGAACCGAGTCCTAGCCTTTCAAACCTCTCCCTTTCGCTTAGGCCCTCGTGTCTTGGCAATATCCTCGTAAATCTTGTCTGTACCCTTAGTCCAATTCCCAACCTTGATGGGTTAGTTATGTCTTGTGCATCTGGATGTTGGGTTTGGAGATCATCTATCTTCCTCTCCACCCCCTCCTCCTCATTTACATGGAGGCTGGTGGGGACCTGCAACCTATTGCCAGGGGTAATGGTGGAGGCAGATACAATAGCAGCATTTAAAAGGCTTTTAAATAGACACATGGCAGTGGAGCGATATGGATCATGTACAGGCAGATGAGATCGTTTTAACATGGCATCCTGTTTAGCACCAACTTTGTGGGTCGAAGGGCCTCTCCTGTGCTGTACTGTTGTTTGTTGAAACCAAGAACTGCAGATGCTGGTTTATACCAAGGATAGACACAAAGTGTTGAAGTAAGTCAGTGGGTCAGGCAGCATCTCTGGAGAAAAAGGATGGGCAATGTTTCGGGTCAGGATCCTTCTGTAGATCCAAAACATCTTGACCTGCGTTACTCAAGCACTTGGTGTCTGTACTATTCGATGTCCTACATCAAATAAGTAGTCAGCACTCTACCTGTGGACTTATCAATGTTTTAAATAATTCTTGCATTATCTCCCTGATCAAACACTGCAAAATTCTTTCTGAGGGTAATATTTTTGTCTTGTTTTTGAAGGATCAGCATCAGTAACCTGTGGTACTGTTTCACTGTGCTGGAATATTGCATCAAATGTCACTTTCACTGGGTAAGTCCATTTTTGGGGCCCATATCCGAGGATGGAGAGGGTCCAGAGGAGGTTTACGAGAATTAACCCAGGGGTTAACATATGAGTATTTGACGGCGCTGTCCTGTACTCTGGAGTTTAGAAGGATGAGGGCAGGATCTCATTGAAACTTACCAAATAGTGAAAGGCCTGGATAGAGTGGATGTGGAGAGGATGTTTCCACTAGTAGAAGAGTCGAGGACCAGAGAGCACAGTCTTGGAATAAAAGTACGTACCTTTAGAAAGGAGATGAGGAGAAATGTATTTAGGCAGAGGGTGGTGAAGCTGTGGAATTCATTGCAATAGATGGCTGTGGAGGCCAAGTCAATGGATATTTGTAAGGCAGAGATTGACAGATTCTTGATTAGTACAGGTGTCAGGGGATATGGAGAAAAGGCAGGAGAATGGGGTTGATGGGGAAAGATAGATCAGCCACTGTTGAATGGCGGAGTAGATGCAAATGGCTTAATTCTATACTAATATATATTTCCTCCAGTAGGAGTATATCCTTTTGTTTAATTTTTCCACCACAAGTTTAAGGGGAACACTTTATCTGAAGGACAGCTTCTAATTCAAGGGGCTGGAAGAGTGTGGAATTTAAGAGGGTTAAAACGGGTCATTCAGCCCAGATGGACTAGCAACCAATAGTCACAGATTCAGCAAGTGAGACAGCATCCCTGGAAAACATGGATGGGTGGCGTTTCGGGTTAGGACCCTTCCCCAGACGCTTATAGTATTGTGGAGTTGGATATGCATCCATCATACAGACCATTAGGGTTGGGCAGCGGTAGAGTTCTTGCCTTACAGTGCCAGAGACCCAGATTCGATCTTGACTACGGGTGCTGTCTGTATGGAGTTTGTACGTTCTCCCTGATTGCTGGTCGGTGCGGACATGGTGGGCCGAAGGGCCTGTTACCATGCTGTATCTCTAAAACTAAATCTTCAAGTAGATGGTTTGACACCAACATCTTGGGGACAAATGTCTGGCCAGCAAACATTGGCCACATACTAAGAATCGGGTTTTTACACAAAAATTAGATTGTGCTTGAGAATTGGGTACTATTGCTTCGTTTCTATATTTTTAATGACTTTATTACTGTTTTTGGTAGGAAACTTTATTTAAACCACTACGATGTCCTTAAGGCTGGTGGGATAAGAAGATCGGGGTCCTGGTTGCTGGAACAGAGGGAGGAACACACCCTACACTTGATGTATCCGGCCCGGTCACTAACCTGGAAAATCTACACCATGTGTAGGTTAAGCTGCTGCTCACAGTGTGCCTCGCCCTATACCCTTCCACTTCTTGATTGCCTCAATACTAATGTATATAATTAATGCTAGTCGCTAGATGGTTACGTCACTAGTTACTAGATAATTACTAGTTACTAGATACTAGATAATCACTAGTCACTAGATAATTGCTACTTATGAATTGCTAAATAATTACCAGTTACTGATGGATGGATAAGTACCAGTTACTACTTGCTAGGTAATTACTAGCTGCAAAATTACTCTGCTTCTTCTTCTTGTGTATGGCGTGCACAGCCTAAAGTTGTAGGACAATTTGTTCCATTTGATCTTATTTAATTGTGCACACCAGGTTGATTGCATTTGTCGAAACAGGGCGGACCACGTGAAGGTTGCAATCTCCCACCCCACAAAATTACTAATTACTAAATTACCAGTTACCAATTGCTCATTGCTAAATGTTAGACAATTCCTAGTTACTAAATTACTAGTTACTAAAGAATTACTAGTTGCTAGTTGCTAAATAATTATTAGTTACTAAATTCTAATAATATATCTAATTAGTACTAATATTGCCTCCAGTACTAGTATATCCTCTCGTTGAGTTTATCCACCACAAGCACCAGTTGAAGGGGAACACTGTATCTGAAGGACAAAGTTTAATTGAAGGGACTGGGAGGATGTGGAATTTGGGAGGGTTAAAACAGGCCATTTAGCCCAGATGGGCTAGCAAGCAATAGTCACAGGATCGAGGGAATTAGAGGTGGTATGTTGTTGAACCCAAGAAGCCGTGGAGGTCTGGAGATAGCTGTGAGGCAGGAGTTTTTTTGAATATCTATATTACTAAAAGTCTGATCTTGACAGCTTTTGGCTCACTGTGCTGTGATTTCCGAGAGAAGGCCACCGCCACCTACTGCCGTCATTTTTGACCACCTCGCTCAGAGCCCCCCTCCGCCTTCCTGGACCAGAGGATTTTTCCCATCGATGAAAAATCAGAGAGATATTAATGTTTATTAAAAAAATTGCCATTCTCTCTGCTGCCCCTGCTGGAGGGAGGGGGAGGGACTATAAAACCAGGAAGTGGTGTGCCTCACTCAGTCTCTGCAAGATGGAGGAAGCCAGAGGGTCATGTCTCTCTGAGCTCTGAATAACACTGAACACATGTCTACTCAACTGTGAGTGCCCTTAATGTGGTTTGAAAATGAAAATATGGTTGGTTTGAAGTAAAAAGGCACTGCCTGCAAATGGTTGTTTGGGGGGGTTGGGTTGAAGTGAAAAGGCACTGCCTGCAAATGGTTGTTTGGGGGGTTTGGGTTGAAGTGAAAAGGCACTGCCTGCAAATGGTTGTTTGGGGGGTTTGGGTTGAAGTGAAAAGGCACTGCCTGCAAATGGTTGTTTGGGGGGTTTGGGTTGAAGTGAAAAGGCACTGCCTGCAAATGGTTGTTTGGGGGGTTTGGGTTGAAGTGAAAAGGCACTGCCTGCAAATGGTTGTTTGGGGGGGTTGGGTTGAAGTGAAAAGGCACTGCCTGCAAATGGTTGTTTGTCTAAACTTGACAACTTCCTGTTTGCATTATATTGATTTTAGATAAAACTCTACCACTTACGGCTGTGATTTTTGGCGATCTTACTCATTCCCCTCCGCTCATCAGGTGCAGAGGATTCTTCCCATCAATGAAAAACAAAAGTTATTAGTGTTTAAAAAATGTTGAGAATCTCTCTCCTGTCAATCACGCCATGAAGGCCACACCTTTTCTGGTGGGAGGGGTAGGGATTATAAAACCCTGAAGTGTGGGTGTGGCTCAGTCTTTGCATGATGGGGGAGGGAGAGGTCATGACTCGGTCAGAGCTGTGAATCAACTGAACACACTGTGAGTGTGGTGTTTTGTGTGGTTTTTTGGTGGTTTTTATGGTGGTTTCACCCTGCTTGAAATAGTATGAAACTGCATTTGAATGTGGTGGCCTTGCACCCTGCATGAAATGGTATGAAACTGCATTTGAATTTGGTGGCCTTGCACCCTGCTTGAAGTGGTTGGAAACTGCACTTGAATTCGGTGGCCTTGCACCCTGCTTGAAGTGGTAGGAAACTAAACCTGAATTTGGTGGCCATGCACCCTGCTTGAAGTGGTATGAAACTGCACTTGAATTTTGTGGCCTTGCACCCTGCTCGAAGAGGTAAGAAACTGCACTTGAATTTTGTGGCCTTGCACCCTGCTTGAAATGGTAGGAAAATGGATTTGAATTTGGTGGCCTTGCACTCTGCTTGAAATGGAATTTCAAGGAATAGCCGTGAGTCAACTGCCAGCCCACCAGCCGTGAGTGAGCTGCCAGCACATCAGGCGTGAGGGACTGAGCTGCCACCCCAAGGATCCATTTGGCCCACAATGTCCATACTAGCTCTCTGGAGACCAGTAGTCCCTGCAGCCAACAACACCCATACCAGCGCTCCAGAAAGCCCCCCCCCCCCCCACTGGCCACCAATATTGGAATTGGTGGAGAGGGGGAATATTGCGTCGGGGGACCAGCCCTCCCGTGTGAACATGGGACCCAACGGGTCCCACTTAGTCTAGTACATTGCTAAATTCCTTTAGTCTAATTCCAATTTTCAGACAACGAGCTGGAAATTGGAAATGGACTAGACAGCTCTTTAGCTAGTATGGAGCTGATGGGCCAAATATGGTCATCTTAAAATGCTGTAATTTTCTGATCTTTGTGCTCCACTTTCCACCTTTTGTACTGTAAAATAAGCCAAAATGTAGTTGTTAAAATGTGTTGGATGTGTCAAACGTGCATTTTATTTAAAGTGTAAATAAATGTCATTTTTCTTCTTTTCGTGTGACAACATTGAGGTCCCCCACATCTGGAAGAATTGTCAGATGGAAACGTTACAGAAACTCGTGTCTTGGTAAGTGGTGAGTGGTTTTGTGCGAGCTCCACACTTTTGTTTAACGTGGGACTTCAACTTGGAAACAGCAGCAATTGTTCTTTTGCCCACCAGGGATTAGACACTGCACAAAGCCTCCTGTTCCAAAGCAAATCAAAACTCGGCTGTGAGGGAGAAGTCCTTTACGTTTCAAGGATAAATGTTTTGTTATTGACTGTAGGTGAGTCGTGCTTATTTTTCTTTGCAAAAGAGAGGTGGCACAGCTGTAGAGTTGCTGACTTACAATGCCCGGGTTCGATCCTGACAACGGGTGCTGTCTGTACGGAGTTTGTACGTTTTCCCTGTAACCTCGTGATCTGCGTGGGTTTTCTCCGGTTTCCTCCTTCACTCCGAAGACGTGCAAGTTTGTAGATTGACACAAAGCTGGAGTAACTCAGCGGGACAGGCAGCATCTCTGGAGAGAAGGCATTTGTGGGTTAATTGGCTTTGGTAAAATTGTAAATTATCCCCAGTGTGTTGGATAACGCTTTAAACTAGATAAACAAATAGGCGCGGTGGTTAAGTCCAGCTTCTTTCACCTAAGGAAGCTGGCAAAGGTGAAGCCCATTCTCGAGCGGCAGCATTTTGAAACAGTAATCCATGCCTTTATTACATCTAGGCTGGATTACTGTAACGCACTCTACTCTGGAGTCGCACGAGCTTCATTGGCTCGTCTCCAGCTGGTGCAAAATGCTGCCGCTCGCCTTTTAACCGGAACTCGAAAGAGGGAGCACATTACGCCAATTTTGGCCTCCCTTCACTGGCTCCCAGTGCACTTTCGAGTTCATTTTTAAATTCTTTTATTTGTTTTTAAATCTTTGAATGGGCTCGCCCCGCCTTACCTCTCTGAGCTGCTCCACCTATATGCTCCTGCCCGGTGCCTCGGGTCAGCTGATCAGCTGCTCCTGGAGGTACCGAGGTCTAAGCGGAAGCTCAGAGGGGATAGAGCCTTCTCTGTTGCTGCTCCGGCACTCTGGAACACCTTGCCATTGCACATCAGACAGGCCCCCTCACTGTCCATCTTCAAATCCACCTTAAAAACTCACTTTTATTCTCTGGCTTTCGACACTGGCTGAGACATTGCTCCTGTTTTTAGTGCTTTTAATGTCTTTTAATTTTTACTGTTTTATAGTCCTTCGTTTTACGGTTTGTAATGGTTTGTAATAACTTCTTGTCCATGAGTTCTCATGTACAGCACTTTGTGGCAACTGCAGTTGTATAAAGTGCTTTATAAATAAAGTTATTATTATTATTATAATAGTGTATGGGATGATTGCTGGTCGGCGCGGTCACGGTGGGACCAGTACAGACAGCACCCTTAGTCAGGATCGAACCCGGATCTCTGGCACTGCAAGGCAGCAACTCTGCCATTGTGCCGTCACTAGGACTAGGTCAGATATGGCCACATGGGCGCATTGGGCCTGTTTTCTGTGCTGTAGAAAGAACTCTCATTGCTAACTTTTAAAATCTCTCCCAGTTTCTGTAGATGGCTTCCCTTTGAAGATGGATACCACTCCCACTGTGCTGAGCTTGTCTCTGGACTTTAGGGTGTGTTTCCTTAAGGATCACCTCTGCACCCTTCAGTTGTCTGATGTGGAAGGCAACAAAATGCAACAGATGTTCGTCCAAGACTCAAAGCTTGAAATCACCGGTTTAACACCATGTAAATCCTATATTGTTTGCCTGAACATTATGGACCATGGTGTCTGTGCTAAAACGATAACAGGTAATGTATGTGTGCTTGATGGCATTTCCCCATCTCCAGATATTAACAAATACTGTACCACTTGTCCCACAAACCCATTGTCCCATTTTTTAATCAACATTGACACTAACGCATGCACCAGAGACCCGGGTTCCATCCTGACTACGGGTGCCGTCTGTACGGAGTTTGCACGTTCTCCCTGTGACGGCGTGGGTTTCCTTCGGGTGCTCGGGTTTCCTCCCACACTCAAAAGACATGCGGGTTTGTAGGTTAATTGGGCTCTGTAAATTGTTCCTAGTGTGTAGGATAGAACACGTGTAAGGGTAATCGTTTGTTGGCGTAGACTTGATGGGACGAAGGGCCTGTTTCCATGCTGTTTCTCCAAAAGACTAACTGGAAAAGTCTTTAACGACAACTCAATAACTTAATTATCACCTTATTAACTCCTTCCATTTTCACATTGGAGTCACACAGCACAAAATCTGGTCCTTCAGCTCACTGAGTCCATGCTGATCTTCAAGCACCAATTTACACCAATCCCCATTTGTTCTCTCCATGGTCCCAGATCCACCTGCACATTAGGAGCAATTTGCAGTGGCCAACTATCCTACACGTCTTTTAGGATGTGGGAGGAAACCATATTTGGTGATTGCTGTTCGGCACTGAGTCGATGGGATCTGTCTTCATACTGTATCTGTAAATAAAAAAATAAACTAAAAATCTCTGTGCAGATTGTTAAGACAGTGATATTTTTATTCATCAGTTCTCCAGTATTTTTAGGGATGGAAATATACTGAAATCTTGCTGTAGCATCAATGTAGTTGGACGTTGGTACCTTGTGTTGATTTTTAAAGAATTATCTTTTGCCCAGATTCCTTGCCAGCCACCAACCTGGGCCTAGTGATGTCCAGTTCCAGTAGTCTCACCATTTATTGGGAGAAGCCAGCTCTGGGGGACGTGCACTGGTTTCGGCTGGATGTCGCCTTGCTTGGACAGGCCGGAGAGGTGGCAGCGTCGCAACTTCGGTCGTACAGCTTAACGCAGAGTGGGACTGCGTTCCTCATCCAGGGCCTGCCTGCTTGCAGGAAGGTCCACGTTTCTCTCGCGAGCGTGTGTGAAGGGGCCACAGTGACGGAGAGTGCAAGGGTGTCTTTGGTGGCCATCACAGGTGAGATGTTTAGCAGCAGCAAGCACATTCCACCCTTGAGAATAGATGGGCAACTCGAGTGTTTGATTGTCATGTGTTCCCGAAACAGAAAACAATGGAAATCTTTCTTGCAGCAGCACCAGGGTTTAGTTTGGGTTTAGGTTTAGGTTTGGTTTATTGTCATGTCTGCTGAGGTACAGGAAAAAGCTTTTTTTGTTGTTGTGTGCTATCCAGTCAGCAGAAAAACTATATGTGATTACAATCAAGCCGTCCACAGTGTACAGATACAGGATAAAGGGAATAATATTCAGTGCAAGGTAAAGTCCGATTAAATGTTCAAGAAGGAACTGCAGATGCTGTAAAATCGAAGGTAGACAAAAGTGCTGGAGAAACTCAGCGGGTGAGGCAGCATCTACGGAGCGAAGGAAATGGGCAACGTTTCGGCCCGAAACCCTTCTTCATCCCGATTAAAGTCCGATTAAAGATAGTCCAAGAGCTTCAATGAGGTAGATGGGAGGTCAGGAGGTAGATGGGGTGGTTCAGTTGCTTGATAACAGCTGGGAAGAAACTAATAAACAAAAACAGTTCAGTATATATATATTTTTTAACAAAACAACCGTGCAAAGACAAAACGAATGTCCAAAGTCGATTTAGTTTGGAGCTTATTTAGAGGTTGTAGTGTTTGATAACCGGATGGTTGTTGGGAAGAAGCTTTTCCTGAACCTAGATGTTACAGTTTTCTGGCTCCTATATCACTTTCCCAATGGCAACAGTGAAACGAGAGCGTGGCCAGGGTGGTGTGGGTCTCTGATGATGCTGGCTGCCTTTTTGAGGCAGCAACACCTGTAGATCCCTTCGATGGTGGGGAGGTCGGTACCCGTGATGGACTGGGCCGTTTTCCCCACTTTTTGCAATCTTCTTCATTCCTGAGCGTTCGAGTTGCTGAACCAGGCCGTGATACAACCTGTCAATATGCTCTCTACTGTCCACCTGTAGAAGTTCACAAGAGTATTCGTCATAAGGAGAAACTCAACAAAACTTCACCAGAATGCTGCCTGAATTGGAGGGGTTCAGCTGCCGGGAGAGGTTGGATAGACTTGGGATTGTTTTCTCTGCGACATCGGAGGTTGACGGGAGAATTGATAGAAGTATATAAAATTATGAGAGGGGTAGATAGTCAGAGCCTTTTACCCAGGGTGAAAATGTCCAATACGAGAAAGCACAGGTTGAAGATGAAAGAGGGAAACTTTAACTGAGATGTGTGGAGCAAAAGGTACAGAATGTGCACATCACCAGACTTGGGAACAGCTCAGTCCCCTCTTATCAGGCTTTTGTACGGTTCTTCCATAAGCTAAGGTACTGTCCGATTCACCTCCACCCCATTGTGGACATTGGACTTTGTCTCTGGAACTGACTAGCTATAATGTTGAGATCTATATTCTGCACTCTGTATCTTCCAACTCGAAGCTAGAACCAGACGACATAGTCGAGCTTGCACACACACACACACACATGCCCTTTTACGTTGATACTTGCTAAAGTTTTTTATTCTATTCCCTCGACCACTGCTTTCAGCCATTCCCACGATTACACTTGTTTATAAATGAAATGCCTTCTACTGTTCTCAGCCCCGGTGAAGTTTGTGAAGCTTGCCCAGACGGCTGCTGCTGCCGATGGATACAAGGTCTCTTGGTCAATCTGGGGTGATCCTTCGGAAGTCCTCATCCAAGTCTACAGAAATGGAAGCCTGCAACTGACCCTGCAACAAGCAGAGTTTGCCTCCACAGGACTCGAACCCTGCACCCGAGAGACATTCACACTGGAGGCAGTGTGCAGGAATGGAGTCGTGGCCGACAGAGGGACAATCGCTGTGGTAACAGGTCTGTGCTTTTAATTGAGATCTCTGAATATTTCTTGAAATTGTGCTAGTACCTGTAATTCTCCAAAGGGATCCCCATTTAATCCCTGTATTTCCATGCATCATAGAAGCTATTCCTTCACAGGACCATCCCATACCTCACTCATTTTTCCCCACAATCTATTAAACTTCCATCAACTCTGCCTTCCCTATTGTACCACACACTGGTGAGAGCAATTAATAACGGCAAACTGTCCCTCCCCTTTCCTCTCACCTTTTTCATTTGAAGCTAATCTTTCAAATGTGGGGGGAAACCTGAGCACCTGGAGGAAACCTACACGGTCACAGGGAGAACGTGCAAACTCCACACAGGCAGCGCCCGACGCAGGGATTGAACCCCATTATCGAGAGCAGAGAGGTAGCTGTGCACATTTTCTGTTTCCTGAACACCAGGTATTTCAATTACTATAAAGTGCTTTGGGGATTCAAGTGGATATGACACAAGGCGAGAAATTTGTTTGTTTTATGTGGAGTCGGGAAGCAGACCCTTCAGACTTGTCCATGCCGACCAAGATATCCCACCTACACTCGTCCCACTTTCTCATATCGTTCTAAACCTTTCCTATCCATGTACCTGTCCAAGTTATCTTAGCTTAGAGGTACAGCATGGAAACTGACCTTTTGGTCCACCGAGTCCGTGCTGATCAGCAATCACCCGTACACTAACACTCTCCTACACACTAGGGTCAATTTACAATTTTACTGAAGCCAATTAACCTACAAGCCAGGATGTCTTTGGAGTGTGAGAGGAAGCCGAGCACCTGGAGAAAACCCACAGGGCGAATGTACAACCTCCGTACAGACAGCACCCGTAGTCAGGGTGGAACTCTGGTGCTGTAAGGCAGCAACTCTACCGCTGCGCCACTGTTGTTATAGTACCTTCTCCAACTTCCTCCTCATTCCATATACCCACCACACTCTGTGGAAAAGTTGCACCTCTGGTTCCTATAAAATCTTTCCCACTCTCACCTTCGCCTCTTGCTTCAGGTCATTTAACGGTGCCACCATTTTAAATGCCCCTCTTTCCCCCAGCTCCAGACAAGATCACTGACCTGATCTACAAGCAGACCATTGACGGGGGCTTCTTCTCCTGGCGTTCCCCACCAGCGAGCCACGGGACACTCGTCATGGTTAACAACATTTCGGTGGCCTTCACCAAGAGGAGTTACTACCAGGTTTCGGGTTTGTCGGCCTGCACTTGGTACCTGTACACCTTCCGAGCAAGCTGTGGGCAATGGATGAGTGAAGGAACCTCCTGGGCCGCTGCTACAGGTACCTGTGTGGGGTGAAGTTAGCTTTAAGTGGTTTAATAACAAGGCCAAGGTTCAACGTTGGGCATTTTACCATGCAACTGAAGATAGGCCCCAACATGAAACATCACCAGTCTGTGTTCTCTAATGATGCTGCCGTACCCATTAAGTTACTCCAGCATTTTGAATTTTGTGTCTTTCCTTGGTAATCCAGCATCTGCTGTTCCTTGTTTCCAAGGTGCGAAAAGACATTGGTGAGCAGAGGGTACATACAACGGTAGACAGGACTTTCTTCCGACTGCGTATTGGGATTCGGGGACAAGTTGACGGTTGTAGCACCATCTTGTTATAGTCGTATAGCATGGAAACAGGCCCAAGGCCCCATCTAAGATAATCCCGCCATAGAACTCATGTAAATGGGTGATCGGTGGTCAACATGGATGTGGTGGGCTGAACGGCCTGTTTCCATGCTGTTTCTTTAACAAAAACTCTGACTAACTCTAGTCCACACCATATTACAATCTACATCCTCACATGTCCAAATATTAGGATCTCTCCAGGATTAGCAACTTCATAAAGGCTTAGAAGGATAGAAGCCAAGTGCGGTAATTTGGTCGGCACAGACGAGTTGGGCCAAGAGACGATTTCCATGTATAACTCCATGAAACCTCTCCAGGATAAACCTCTCCAGGATTAGCAACTTCCTGGAGAGGTTTCATGGAGTTATACATGGAAATCGTCTCTTGGCCCAACTCGTCTGTGCCGACCAAATTACCGCACTTGGCTTCTATCCTTCTAAGCCTTTCCTATACATGGACCTGTCCAAATGTCCTTTAAATGTTGTTATAGTACCTGCCTCAACCTCCTCCTCTGGAAGATCGTTCCATACACCTACCACGTCTTTGTAAACATCAGACTTTGTAAAGGCCAGGATCTGTTGCCAAGACAGGAGGACCCATGATGGCGGAAATATATTTATAACGTTGTGGCAATCAACTGCAGAGGAAAAAGTCCAATGTCTGCAATGAGGTAGGTTGGAAGATCGGGACTAGTTTATGGGAGGACACCCTAGTTTATGGGAGGACTGTTCAGTAATCTGATAACAGAGAGTGCTTCTGTGATACTGTAATAGCAAGGAACTGCAGATGCTGGATAATACCAAAGAAAGACACGAAGAGCTGGGATAACACAACGGGTCCGGCAGCATCCCTGGAGAACATGGATAGGTGACATTTTAGGTTGAGATCCATCCTTAGACGGTCTGAAGCAGGGTTCTGACCTGAAACGTCATCTATCTATGTTCTTCAGAGATAATGGCAGTGAACAAATAGCCATCAACGCAAGGGGAAAGAGGTTGGGACTAACTATCTGGACAGTTGTATTGGAGGGGTACTGGCTCGAGTCAGAAAATCTCTCTGGAAAAGTTGGGATAAAGAGGATGAAGTTTGGGAATGGAAGGTAACTGATATCCACGCTGGGCCTGCTGGGTGGAGGTGCCTCTCCTTTGACCTCCACTAATTTTGGGAATTCCGTAGGCTGCCCAACTGAAGTCCAGCCCTCCGCCCGTAGGAGAATTATCACACTGCCTGAAACGTTGCACGTCAGCATTCGCTTCCCCTGGAGGTTTGAGGACTACATGGATGATCCCAGTTCTCGAACTTATCTAAAGCTGGCAAACATCGCCAGCTCTAAGGTGAGATGGAGGTGAAAGGCCCAACGTCAGCTGAAGAATGGGTGCAGGAGGATTGTTGATTGATTGAGGGATACAGCGCGGAAACAGGCCCTTCGGCCCACCGAGTCCACGTCGGCCAGTGATCCCCGCACACTAACACTATCCTACACACACTCTAGGGACCATTTACAATTTTACCAAAGCCAATTAACCTACAAACCTGTTCATCTTTGGAGTGTGGGAGGAAACCGGGGCGCCCGGAGAAAACCCACGTAGGTCATGGGGAGAACGTACAAACTCCACACAGACAGCACCCGTAGTCGTCTACTTCAGGACTGTTCTTCAGACTGAGAGGATTGTTGCAGAGCTCTCGTCGGAGAGAAGAGGAGAAGTTCTTCAAAGTAAGCACACCTTGAGGAGATTTCGCAGCGGTGTTAAAGAAATTATCTCGGTCTGAAGAAGGGTCTCGATCCGAAAAGTCACCTGTTCTTTTTCCCCAAGATGCAGCCTGAGTTACTCCGGCATGTCTATCCGCGGAGAGTTGAGGTTGGGGCTTGTCGGGTGATGATGTGTTTGCCAAGTTTCTCGCCCAGACTGGGACTCGTTTGGGATCTTTAACGTGAGGACTGTGTTCATGTGACAGATTGGGCGGCTGTTCCTGGAGTCGGGCACGTTCACCCGTGCAGAGGTGGAGATGCTGTATCTGGTGGAATCCGGCGACGCTGTGGAGATGCACATGGCGGCACAGGTCCAGCTCGGTAACTTGCCGGCCAACCTCCGGCAGCTTCTCTCCGACCTCCGGTACTCCCACGTGTCTGTCGAGGGAGATGCGCTGTTCTGGAACGGTAGGTGACGTACCTCCTCGGTCACCCCATCCTGACCTTCACTCCCAACTTCACCCTCCGCCCCCAGTTAAGGGATCAGGCTTTGGAAGAATGGGTATCTTTCATTGAAAGATACAGCATGGAAACAGGCCCTTCAGTCATACACTCATGAGACATAGGAGCAGAATTAGGTCATTCTGGCCCATCAAGTCTACTCTGCCACTCAATCATGACTGATCTATTTCTTCCCATCTCAACCCCATTTCCCACCTTCTCCCCATAACCTTTGACACCCTTACTAATTAAGAAGCTGTCGTTATCCGCTTTGAAAATACCCAATGATTTGGCCTCCACCACTGTTTGAGGGGGTTGCTGTGTGTCTGGAGAAAGGAAGGAGACCCTCTTCACCAGATGGACAAGAACCAACCCACAGAGGAAGGTGGGTGGACACAAAATGCTGGAGTAACTCAGCGGGTGAGGCAGCATCTCTGGAGAGAAGGAATGGGTTACTTTTCGGGTCTCGACCCGAAACGTCACCCATTCCTTCTCTCCAAAGATGCTGCCTCACCCGCTGAGTTACTCCAGAATTTTGTGTCTACCTTCGATTTAAACCAGCATCTACAGTTCTTTCTTGCAGAGGATGGTAGGTATATGGAACAAGCTGCCAGCGGAGGCAGTTGTGGCAGGTACTATAACAGCATTTAAAAGACACGGTACATAGATAGGAAAGGTTCAAAGCGGATATATGGGCCAAATGTGGGCAAATGGGACCAGTGTAGATGGGGCATCTTGGTCCTCATGGACAAAGCAGAGGTGGTGTAATTCATTGCCGCAGACGGCTGTGGAGGCCAAATCATATGATATATTTAATGTGGAGGTCGATAGGTTCTTGATTAGGAATTGCATCAAAGGTTTTTCACACATAGAGGATTGTGAATCTGTGGAATTCTCTGCCTCAGAAGGCAGTGGACGCCAATTCTCTGTATGCTTTCAAGAGAGAGTTAGATAGAGCTCTTAAAGATAGTGGAGTCAGGGGATATGGGGAGAAGACTGGAACGGGGTACTGATTGTGGATGATCAGCCATGATCACTGTGAATTGTGGTGCTGGCTCGAAGAGCCGAAAGGCCTACTCCTGCACCTATTGCCTATTGTTACAGGGAGAAGGCAGGAGAATTGAATTGAGATGGAAAATAGAGAAAATGATCGAATGGCGGAGCAGACTGTGCTGAATGACCCAATTCTACTCCTATGTCTTATGATAAGTTGGGCCAAATACCCTATTTGTGTGCAGTATGGCTCCATGACATAATTTGCATTGTGCTGGTTGTTTGGGAACTGGTTTATTTGTGTTCCAGATGAAGATGAATGTGACTCCGCTGAGAATGACTGTCCTGAAGTAGCTGACTGTATCAACACATTTGATTCATTCACATGTGTCTGTCACCAAGGATACTATGACTCTGATCAAAGTCGAGTTTGTAGAGGTTGGTTTTCTCAAATTATCATAATTTTTTTTTAAATTAAAACGCTACTTCCTATGTTAGCGCTGATGTCTCACAGAGCCAGAGACCCGGGTTTGATCCTGACCTGGGTGCTGACGGTGTGGAGTTTGCACGTTCTCCTTGGGTTTTCAATGCTTGCTCCAGATTTCTCCCATGACCCAGAGATGTGCCAATGGGTTAATTGGCCTCTATAAATGACCCCTGATGTAGGTAAGTGGGTGTATGACTTGTAGATATGGATAGGGGGGGTTTAGAGGGTGATGGGCCAAATGCAGTTAAATGGGTTCAGTTCAGTGGCTTTCGGTTTAGCAGAGTGACGTTTAGTTTAGTCTAGTTTAGTGTCGTGTCTTTTAGTTTGGTTTAGTGTCAAACTTTGTTACGTGATGTCCAATTAGTGGAAAGACAGGGTGGGAGATTGCAACCTTCACGCGGTCCACCCTGTTTTGACAAATGCAATCAACCTGGCGTGCACAAACAAGATCATACAGAACAAGTTGTCTTACAACTTTAGGCTGTGCACGCCATACGCAAGAAGAGAAGAAGTGAAAAGACTATACACGATTACATCGAACTGTCCAGTGTGTAGATACAGGATAAAGAGAATAATGGTTAGTGCAAGTTTAAGCCCAGTAAAGTTAGATTAAGATAGTCTGAGGATCTCCAATGAGGTAGACGGTAGGTCAGGACCGCTCTCTAGTTGGTGATAGGATTCTTCAGCTGCCTGATAACAGCTGGGAAGAAACTGTCCCTGAATCTGGCCATGGACACGTTGGGCCCCAAGGGCCTGTTACCTAACTCTATGGCTCTGAGTTGTGGCTTCTGCACCTTGCCACCTGTTTTGTGCCCTAGGATTGTAATGTTAACTATGGGAACCTTTTATTTCCATGCTAGATCAAGGGGTGTTCGCAAACTGCGGGATGGATTCAATGAAAATTAGCGTATCGAGAGAATTCCTGGCGGAACAGCTGTCGACGGGATTAGATCTGGTCTTGAACGACGGGGAGTGCGGAGTCGAAGAGGAGACAGACTTCTACCTGTTCACTGTCACCAAAACCAGGGCTTACTGTGGAGCGCAGCTCCTGGTGAGTTCGTAAGTCAGAGGAGCAAAATTAGGCCACTTGGCCCATCGAGTCTACTCTGCCATTCAATCATGGCTGATCTACCTTCCCTTCTCAACCCCATTTTCCTGCCGTCTCCCCATAACCTTTTAACAGGGTGGCATTTTGACGCGGCAGTAGAGACCAAGGTTAGATCCTGACTGCAGGTGCTGTGTGTATGGAGTTTGTACATTCTCCATGTGACCACATGGGTTTAACCCGGGTGCTCCAGGTTCCTCCCATACTCCAAAGACGTTCAGGTTTGTAGGTTAATTGGATTTGGTAAAAATTGTAAATGGTGTAGGATAGTGCCAGAGTACGGGAATCGCTGGTCGGCCTGGACTCAGTGGGCCTAAGGGCCTGTTTCCGCGCTGTATTTATAAACTAAATTTTTTTTTAAACTAAACCCTTGGTAATCACAAACCTGTCATTCTCTGCTTTAAAAATACCCAATGACTTGGCCTCCACAGCCATCTGTGGTAATGAATTGCACAGATTCACCATCCCTCTGATGAAGAAATTGTTCCTCATCTGGTACATTCTTTTATTCTAGGCCTGCTGGTCCTAGACTCTCCCACTAGTGGAAACATCCTCTGCTCATCCACTCTATCCAGGCCTTGCACTATTTGGTAAGTCTCAATGAGGTCCCCCCCCTCATCCTTCTAAACTCCAGCGAGTACATGCCCAGTGCCGTCAAACATTCACCATACGTTAACCCAATCATCCCCAGGATCGTTCTTGTAAATCTTGTAAAACATTTAATAGATGTTGCATGCATAATAAAAGTATCGATCCCCTGTTATTTTGTGTAACTGTGGTTGTCTCTTTATTTCCCCCCCCCACCAGATGAATGAGACTCACCAAATATTCAAACATGTGATTGTGAATGAGCATCATTCTGAATCTCCCGTCATCAGGGAGCCTCCCCTGACCCTCTCTGTGATCTGCGCCTATTCACGAAGCTCCTCGGCAAAAATGCCTATGGATGTAATCCCACAGATTAGGTACGTTTCAAGTTTGACCTTTGGTCTGAAGGTTCTGTGAAGCTGTGTGTGTGCGGGAGGGAGTGCGTACACATGTGTGTGAGAGAAAGCATGTGTGTGTCTCTTTCCATCCCCCCCCACCACTCTCTTTATTTCTCCTCCCCCCTCTCCCCTACCCGCCCCCCCCCCCCCCCCACCCTTTTATCTCCCTTTATTATTAAACTTCTGAAATTATCCTATTTGATTCGGTCTATTATTGGCATGTGCTTTTTGCTGCAGAAGTCCTGATGAGGTTGAGATCGGCCGCCTCACCCGACCTAGGCGCCACATTTTCGGGGTAACTTCCGAGGGGGTGGATTTCAAGTGCGCTCTCATAATTTTCTCCGGATTTAATGGAGACATCCGGATCATCAGGGGGTGGGATCTGTATTATTGAAGTGGTTTAAAAATGACCAAAGTCTCCTAAACCGTTTTGTTTTTTTGTTGAAGGATGTTTGAACCGATAGTGGGATACAATGAAGACCCACTCAAGCTCGCTATCTTTCTCTACAAAGATGACACCTTCTCGCCAGACGCCGTGTATGAAAAGGCACCAACCATCCAGCTTAACGATGACCTGTACTTGGAGGTGGGACCATCGGTGGCTGGGAGCGCCGGAATGCCATTCATCACAGAAGTGACCTCGTGTTGGGCCACCGTGTTGGCGCATTCGCTGGGAAGAAACGCCTTCTACTTCCTCCGGGATGGGTGAGAATCTCTTTCCCAAAAGGAGGAGGTCGCGCATTCCGATCCTGGAATGGGCGGGTTGCCTTGAGGAAAGTTTTTCACAGGCTGCTGTTTGCTGGTAGAACACAGAACAGCACAGCACAAGGACAGGCCCTTTGGCCCACAATGTCTGTTCCCAACATGATGCCAAGACCAACTGTTACCTGCACATAATCCCTATCCCTGCATAACCTCTCCCTGTAGCTAATACCCCTGATCCCATCATAATCCATGAATGAATGAATGAATAAGTTTATTGTCCAAGTATGTACACATACAAGGAATTTGCCTTGGTGCTCCGCTCGCAAGTAACAACATGACATACAGTAACAATTAAGAATGACACATAAAACATTAAACATTAATAATAAAATTATTCTCAAGGTGCCCAAGCCGGGCGACTCTTTGTGTGCTAAACTCAACTATCAAAAGTGTAGCGTAATGCTGGTGTGTGGGGAATTACTGGTCGGCATAGACCAATTCGAAGTTGATTCCAGTTTATTCTCCCCGCATTCTCATCAACTATCCCCAGATTCTACTTCTCACCCGCACACTCGGGGCCATTTACAGCGGCCAATTAATCTACCAACTCGACCAGTTGTGGCTTCTACATAATAATGCATGTTAAGCTGATGGTATCTCTGACAGTGCAGTTCTCCCTTAGTTCTGCACAACTGTCCACTGTGTGTTTGTTGCTGATGAGATGGATTTGGTGATACAAGGAACTGCAGATGATGGTTTACAACAAAAAAAGACAAAGTGCTGGAGTAACTCAGTGGGTCAGTCAGCATCTCTGTGAAACATGAATAGATGATATTTCAGGTCATAGAAAACATAGAAAATAGGTGCAGGAGGAGGCCATTCGGCCCTTCGAGCCAGCACCGCCATTCATTGTGATCATGGCTGATCAGAAAGGTCGTGACCCTTCGCACTGTTTGTTGAGCAAGGGTGATAAGCTGGAAGAAAAGTGGGGGCAGGACAAAGCCTGGCGAGTGATGGGTGGATACAGGTGAGAGGGGGGGGGGGATTTGATGGGCAGGTGGTTGGACAAAGGCTACAGATGAAAAGACAAAAGGTGTGAGATCTGGATAGAAGAGGTACGAATTGTGAAGCAGGAGGAAGGAACATAGGTGGAGGGGAGAAATGGTTGCAAATCCAGATGGGGCACAGGGGGGAAGAAAACATGATGGTGATTGTAGGGGGGTTTGTAGATTGGTTATCTAAAATTGGAGAATTCAAGTCTGAAAATGGGTTCCCGACCCAAAACCTCACCTATCCATATTCCCTAGAGATGCTGCCTGACTTGTTCAGTCACTCCAGTACTTTGTGTCTTTGGTAAACTAATATCTGCAGTCCTTGTTATTTCAACTGGAGAATTAATTGTTCATACTGTTAGGTTTAAGCTACCTGAGGTTGTTTCTTACTCTGCTCTACTCTCCCTCTCCCATCTCCTCCTCTGTAGCTGTCCAGTGGACGAGACCTTCAGATGGCATTCCGTGAACGGGATGAACAATAGTACTCGATTTGCCATCAAAATGTTCCACTTCACGAAAATGGAGAAGCATCCTGTTTACCTGCATTGTCAGACAAAAGTCTGCAACGTTGAAGCTAGGGCAGATTGTTTGACGGTAGGTTGGCCATTTAAATCTAGTTTAGTTTATTGTCACGTGTGCCGAGGTACAATGAGCAGCTTTTTGATGCGTGTTGACCAGTCACCTGATTTAAATCGACCGTCCACAGTGTACTGATACAGGATAAAAGGAAAAATGTTCAGTGCAAGATAAAGTCTGATTAAAGATAGCCCGAGGGTTTCCAATAAGGTAGATTGGAGATCAGGGCCGCTTGCTAGTTGTTGATGGGATGGTTCAATTGTTTGATAACAGCTGGAAAGAAACTGTCCCTGAATCTGGAGGTGTGCATTTTCACACGTCTGTACCTCTTGCCTGATGGGAGAGGGGGAAAGAGGGAGTGACCGGGGTGAGACTGGTCCTTGATTATGCTGGTGACCTTGCCGAGGCAGCGTGAAGCGTAGATGGACTCAGCATATGGAGGAAAGTCAGCATGTCTCAAATGAGTCATCAGTTTCTACAGATGCACCATAAATTATTTCCTTTCCTTCCACTCCTATTTCGTGCTACCTGTTGTATGCATGCATGGATTTATTGTAATTATGTATGGATAATTTTTAACGCAAGCAGCGTTTTTCACTTATCTCGGTGCACATGACCAATAAACCAATACTGCCTATATAACACCAGTGATTTTCAAGGTTTATTTGACTGATAACAACTGAGAAGGAACTACAGTATAGTACAGAATCTGCAGTACATCCTCATTATTACAAACCTCTTTATAGCGGATTTTGGTTACAGCGGACTGTCTTGTAGGCAACTAGGAGTATGGATGCATGGAGGATCTATGGGGAATGAGGAAGAGGTGATTTGGTTCTGTGTTTTATGGTATGTCGTCTCAGTGATGAAATGTCAAGTTTCGTGTTTAGTTTTTGTTTTGTCACATGTACCGAGATACATTGAAAAACTTATTTAGTTTAGAGATACAGCGTGGAAGCAGGCCCTTCGGCCCACTGAGTCCATGCTGACCAGCGATCACCCAGACATTAGTTCTATCCTACGTACTAGGGTCAATTTACGGAAGCCAAATAATCTGCAAACCTGGACGTCTTTGGAATGTGGGAGGAATCCGGAGCACCTGGAGAAAGCCCAGGTGATCACTGGGAGAACGTACAAACTCCGTACTGACAGCACACGTGGTCAGGATTGAACCTGGGTCTCTGGCGCTGTAAGGCAGCAACACTATTGCTGAGCCACTGTGCCACCTCTTTTGTTTGCATGCTTTCCATTCAAAGAAAAGCACTACAGGTACATAATTACAATCAAGCCATCCACAGCGTACAGATAAAGGATGCCACATTTAATGCAAGATATAACATTGAAATTCATTGCATCGACTACACCGTGTGTGAGGGTAGGACTTCATGTTGGGGCAGGGTGGTGGGACCATAAGATCGAGTTCTTTGCTCTTTAAAATTGCAATGGTCTTCTTGCATTACACATCGATAATCAGAATGTTTTCTTTCTTCCCCCAGAAATGTCCCAGCCCACAGATTCTCAAAAAGCAAGACCAGAAAATGGAGGCAGTGCCTCCCGAGCCCGGGACTGGTATGGTTTCCACCGGCCCCATCGCGCTGCACGGTTCTCCGAGACAGCCGACAGATCGGGGAGAAACGACCACACACTGTGCGTACCAGGGAACTGGCTTTGCTAAAGACAGTTCCCTGTCTTTGCTATGACTACTCTGTAAAACTCTGGCTTGTAATGAAAATCAAAGGTCCACATTCATAATGGCAAGTCGAGGGGCAAGGTGTTTCAATGTATAATTCCAATGGCAATTATGACCAGAGTTTTTTGTGTGTGGTTTTGGTCTCTATGTTGGAATACCCTCAATGAACGTAGCGATGGTGAACCGATTAAATACAGGCGAGAGTTCACTCCCTCCCTTAGCTTGGCTAACGCCTGATGGTGTGTCTACACTAGCATGTGCATGTGAGCGAGTTTGGAAGATTTGAGCTTTAATATTTGACACAAAGCCTTTATTAAAATGTTGATTTGTACAGCACCTTGGTGTAACGTGTTGCTGGGGGGGGGGGGGGTGCGCCACAGTGGCTCAGCGGTAGAATTGCTGCCTTACAGCCCCAGAGGTTCGGTCCTGACCATGGGTGCTGTCTGTACCAAGTTTGTATGTTCTCCCTGTGACTGTGTGGGTTTTCTCTGGGTGCTCTGGTTTCCTCCCACGCTCCAAAGATGTGCAGGTTTGTAGGTTAATTGGCTTCTGTGAATTGTCCCTAGTGTGTAGGACAGAACTAGTGGACAGGGTGATCGCTGATCGGCATGAACTTTGCCTGTTTCCACGCTGTATCTCAAAGTCTAGAGTCGAAGAGAATTATGGGATAGTAAAAATGGTAGAATATCCAAATGAAGCAGCAAATGGTAGGGATATCAATCAGCCACAGATATGGGTGGAGAAATGGCAGATGAACTTTAATTGGAGCAAGTGTGAAGTGTGATACTTTGGGAGGTTGACTATAAGGGAAAGTATACAGTTAAAGCTGGGCCTTGGATCACCCTGTACACCAGCTCTATCCTAGGAGGAGGCCATTCGGCCCTTCGAGCGGTGCTGGCTCGAAGGGCCAAATGGCCTCCTCCTGCACCTATTTTCTATGTTACATTCCAGTATCAATTTACACAAGCCAATTAACCTACAAACCTGCACATCATTGGAGTGTGGGAGGAAACCCACGTGGTCACAGAGAACGTACAAACTCCATACAGACGGCACCCACAGTCAGGATCGAACCTGGGTCTCTGGCTGTGTGGTAGCAACTCTACCACTGCGCCACTGTGCTGCCCCCACTGTTATGAGTGTGGGCTTCGTCAATCATCTTGGGGAGTGAATATCTAAGCCTGTGTTTGTTATTGCACTGCAGGGCGTGACGTGAAAGTTCTCCTCTGGATATCCGGCGGCATGACTGGAACGTCCCTGCTGATGGTGGCTGCAGCTGTTGTGATGAAGGTTATGAAAGACCGTGCACGGTTTAGAATGGCCGCCAGATTGATTGAGGGTCACGCAAGTTCTGCTCTCTGAGAACTGCTTAGACGTTCACTCTCTGGGAGCGAGGTGCGTTCCGAGGGTGTCCAATGGGTGTCCAAAATAAAAGTAAATTGTCCCGTCTTGGGTGTATTTTCTGTCTTTTTTTGGATTTTCTTTGCTTGAACTGCTTCTCCTTGGAACAGAAGAATATGAAATGTGTGGATGGAGCATGGGGAGGAGATGTTCTCATTCTCACTGGCATGGAAGGGGCAAGTACCGGGGAGGTGTGTGATTAGTAAAGGTAATTCACTGGAGTTTAGAAGGATGAGGGGAAATCTTATAGAAACTTATAAAAGGACTGGACAAGCTAGATGCAGGAAAAATGTTCCCAATGTTGGGCGAGTCCAGAACCAGGGGCCACAGTCTTAGAATAAAGGGGAGGCCATTTAAGACTGAGGTGAGAAAAAACCTTTTCACCCAGAGAGTTGTGAATTTGTGGAATTCCCTGCCACAGAGGGCAGTGGAGGCCAAATCACTGGATGGATTTAAGAGAGTTAGATAGAGCTCTAGGGTCTAGTGGAATGAAGGGATATGGGGAGAAGGCAGGCATGGGTTATTGATTGGGGATGATCAGCCATGATCGCAATGAATGGTGATGCTGGCTCGAAGGGACGAATGGCCTCCTGCACCTATTTTCTATGTTTCTATGACAGTGTTACATGGAAAAGCTCAATGTAACAAGTGGTTTGGGTCTGGATACATTGCTGGGAGGAGCAGCGGCGCAGCAGTAGAGGCGCTATCTCACAGAGACCCAGGTACAATCCTGACTACAGGTGCTGTCTGTGTGGAGTTCGTACGTCCTCCCTGTGGGTGTTCCAGTTTCATCTGGGTGTTCCAGGTTCCTCCCATATCCCAAAGACGTGCAGGTTTGTAGGTTAATTGACCTCTGTAAATGGCCCCTAAAGTGAGGGGTGTAAAATGAGGGTAGAAGCAATAGGTAGCAAGGTGAAAAGTAAAAGTGGCAGGCAGACAAATCCAGGGCAAAAATCAAAAAGGGACACTTTTCAACATAATTGTATAAGGGGTAAGCGTGTTGTAAAAACAAGCCTGAAGGCTTTGTATCTTAATGCAAGGAGCATTCGTAATAAGGTGGATGAGTTGAATGTGCAGATAGTTATTAATGAATATGATATAGTTGGGATCACGGAGACATGGCTCCAGGGTGACCAAGGCTGGGAGCTGAACATCCAGGGATATTCAATATTCAGGAGGGATAGACAGAAAGGAAAAGGAGGCGGGGTAGCGTTGCTGGTTAAAGAGGAGATTAACGCAATAGAAAGGAAGGACATTAGCTTGGAGGATGTGGAATCGATATGGGTAGAGCTGCGAAACACTAAGGGGCAGAAAACGCTAGTGGGAGTTGTGTACAGGCCACCTAACAGTAGTAGTGGAGTTGGGGATGGCATCAAACAGGAAATTAGAAATGCGTGCAACAAAGGTAAAACAATTATAATGGGTGACTTCAATCTACATATAGATTGGGTGAATCAAATTGGCAGGGGTGCTGAGGAAGAGGATTTCTTGGAATGTATGCGGGATAGTTTTCTAAACCAACATGTAGAGGAACCAACGAGAGAGCAGGCTATTCTAGACTGGGTATTGAGTAATGAGGAAGGGTTAGTTAGCAGTCTTGTTGTGCGTGGCCCCTTGGGCAAGAGTGACCATAATATGGTTGAGTTCTTCATTAGGATGAAGAGTGACATTGTTAATTCAGAAACAAGGGTCCTGAACTTAAAGAAAGGTGGCTTTGAGGGTATGAGATGTGAATTGGCCAAGATAGACTGGCAAATGATTCTTAAAGGGTTGACGGTGGATATGCAATGGAAGGCATTTAAAAACTGCATGGATGAACTACAACAATTGTTCATCCCAGTTTGGCAAAAGAATAAATCGGGGAAGGTCGTGCATCCGTGGATAACAAGGGAAATCAGGGATAGTATCAAAACAAAAGATGAAGTGTACAAATTAGCCATAAAAAGCAGCCTACCAGAGGACTGGGAGAAATTCAGAGTCCAGCAGAGGAGGACAAAAGGCTTAATTAGGAAAGGGAAAATAGATTATGGAAGAAAACTGGCAGGGAACATAAAAACTGACTGCAAACGTTTATATAGATATGTGAAGAGGAAAAGATTAGTTAAAACAAATGTAGGTCCCTTGCAGTCAGAAACAGGCGAATTGATCATGGGGAACAAGGACATGGCAGACCAATTGACTAACTACTTTGGTTCTGTCTTCACTAAGGAAGACATAAATAATCTGCCGGAAATAGCAAGGGACCGGGGGTTAAATGAGATGGAGGAACTGAGTGAAATTCAGGTTAGCCGGGAAGTGGTGTTAGGTAAATTGAATGGATTAAAGGCCGATAAATCCCCAGGGCCAGATAAGTTGCATCCCAGAGTACTTAAGGAAGTAGCCGCAGAAATAATGGATGCATTAGTGATAAATTTTCAAAACTCTTTAGATTCTGGAGTAGTCCTGAGGACTGGAGGGTAGCTAATGTAACCCACTTTTAAAAAAGGGAGGGAGAGAGAAACGGGGAATTACAGACCAGTTAGTCTAACATCGGTGGTGGGGAAAATTCTGGAGTCAGTTATTAAAGATGGGATAGCAGCACATTTGGAAAGTGGTGAATTCATTGGACAAAGTCAGCATGGATTTATGAAAGGTAAATCATGTCTGACGACTCTTATAAATTTTTCGAGGATGTAACTAGTAGAGTGGATAAGGGAGAACAAGTGGATGTGTTATATCTGGACTTTCAGAAGGCTTTCGACAAGGTCCCACATAAGAGATTAGTATGCAAACTTAAAGCACACGGTATTGGGGGTTCAGTATTGATGTGGATAGAGAACTGGCTGGCAGACAGGAAGCAAAGAGTAGGAATAAACGGGTCCTTTTCAGAATGGCAGGCAGTGACTAGTGGGGTACCGCAAGCTCAGTGCTGGGACTCCAGTTATTTACAATATATATTAATGAATTGAATGCAACATCTCCAAGTTTGCGGATGACGCAAAGCTGGGGGGCAGTGTTAGCTGTGAGGAGGATGCTAGGAGGCTGCAGGTGATTTGGATAGGTTGGGTGAGTGGGCAAATGCATGGCAGATGCAGTATAATGTGGATAAATGTGAGGTTATCCACTTTGGTGGCAAAAAACAGGGAAGTAGACTATTATCTAAATGGTGGCCGATTAGGAAAAGGGGAGATGCAACGAGACCTGGGTGTCATGGTACACCAATCATGAAAGTAGGCATGCAGGTGCAGCAGGCAGTGAAGAAAAGCAATGGTATGTTAGCATTCATAGCAAAAGGATTTGGAGTATAAGAGCAGGGAGGTTCTACTGCTGTTGTACAGGGTCTTGGTGAGACCACACCTGGAGTATTGCGTACAGTTTTGGTCTCCTAATCTGAGGAAAGACATTCTTGCCATAGAGGGAGTACAGAGAAGGTTCACCAGACTGATTCATGGGATGGCAGGACTTTCATATGAAGAAAGACTGGATAGACTGGCTTGTACACGCTAGAATTGAGAAGATTGAGGGGGGATCTTATAGAAACTTACAAAGTTCTTAAGGGGTTGGACGGGCTAGATGCAGGAAGATTATTCCCGATGCTGGGGAAGTCCAGAACTAGGGGTCACAGTTTAAGGATAAGAGGAAGTCTTTTTAGGACCGAGATGAGAAAATAATTTTTCACACAGAGAGTGGTGAATCTGTGGAATTCTCTGCCACAGAAGGTAGTTGAGGCCAGTTCATTGGCTATATTTAAGAGGGAGTTAGAAGTAGCCCTTGTGGCTAAAGGGATCAGGGGGTATGGAGAGAGGCAGGGATGGGATACTGAGTTGGATGATCAGCCATGATCATATCGAATGGCGGTGCAGGCTCGAAGGGCTGAATGGCCTACTCCTGCACCTATTTTCTATGTTTTTATGTTTCTAATGGGATATGCATGTGAATAGGTCATCAATGTTTGGTGTGGACACTGTGGGTCGACGGGCCTGTTTCCATGCTGTATCTCCAAACTAAAACTGAAGTAAGTTTATGTTTAGGTTTATTATTGTCACGTGTACAGAGGTACAATGAAAAGCCTCGTTTTGCATGCAATCCGATCAGATAATACTGCCATAAATACAATCTGTTCACACTCTAATATAATAGGTAGGGCAAAGGGAAGATACAGCTGATGTTGATCATCTGCCCCTCAAACTATTCGATTGTGTTGAAACCATTCAGTCAAACAAATGCGAGTTGCGCAGCATACACATACAGTGATGGTGCTGGAGTAGAGATTGATCTCCCGGTTGCTCAGCACTTCGGTCGCCTCCTCCACGGAGAGGCGACTTTTTCCATGTCGCCTCCCCCGTGGCCTAACATCGAGGATCGGTGCGACCTTTCCCGGAGGCGGGCCCGAGGCTTCAGCTGCGGGCACAGTGTGGACTCTCGTCGCCGAGCAGGCGAGGCCCTCACCAGGGCTCGCCAGAGGGGAGCACTCCGTTCGCTGGCCCTCGTCAGCCTGAAGCCGCAGTCGCGGAGCTCCAGCTGGCGCGGCGTCCAGGTCCTGGGATCCATCGTTGGGGACCCGGGAGAAGAGCTCCCGCCTGCGGCCAACTTCTACCGCGGGCACGGTGTGGACTTGCCATCAGGAGCGGGGACGCTCGCCGGGGACCCCTGGAGAGGTGCTCCGACCGCCGGCCCGCAGTCTGCGGTGCTTCTGGCTGCGACACGACGGGGACTTTAGATCTTCGACCGACGGCCTGCGGCCTATAGCAACCTGAAGCCGCGGTCTCCGGTGGGGAGGCACCGATTCAGAACTTACCTGGACTTTACCTTGTCTCCTCATCTGGATGCCCGCAGTGGCGGCTGCGGAGGGTTGAGGTCCTGACCACGGGGGAAATAGAGGAGGACTGGACAAATTTTGTGCCTTCCACCACAGTGATGAATACTGTGGTGGATGTTTTATGTTAAATTTTTATTGTGTTTTTGTGTGTTCTTTTCATTGTACCGCAGTTGTCAAATTCATTTCACTTGCACTTTATGTGCAAGTGACGAATAAAACTGATTGTGATTGTGATTGGATGAACATTGACTTCTCTAACTTCAAATAGCCCTTGCTTTCCCTCTCTTTCCATCCCCTCCCCCTCCCAGTTCTCCCACCAGTCTTGCTGTCTCTGACCACATTCTATCTCTATCCCGCCCACTCCCCTGACGTCAGTCTGAAGAAGGATCTCGACCCGAAACGTCACCCATTCCTTCTCTCCAGAGTGCTGCCCTTCCTACTGAGTTACTCCAGCATTTTGTATCTACCTTTGATTGAAAACTTTAATTCCAAGGAGTAAATATCACCAGCAACTTGTCCTGGACCAGCCGTATCAAAGCAATGGCCAAGAAAGCACACCGATGCTTCTACTTCTTTAGAAGGCTTAGAAAGTTTGGTATATTCCCAACAACTGTCACCAACTTCTATAGATGTGCTGTAGAAAACATCACAGCTAGGTTTAGAAAAACTCCATCCAAGATCAAAGAAATTGTAGAGAATTGTGGACACAGCCATCACACAAACATATTTCCCTTCCATGGACTCCATCTTACTCGTCACGCTGCCTCAGCAAGACCGCTAGCATAATCAAGGCCCAGTCTCGCCCTCATCACTCCGTCTTCTCCCCTCTCCGTTCAGGCAAGATGTAAGGAAGTATGAAATGCACACCTCCAGATTCAGGGACAGTTTCTTTCCAGCTCTTATCAGACAACTGAACCATTCTATTACCTACTAGAGAGTGGTCCTGACCTCCCATCTACCCCATTGGTGACTCTCGGACTATACTGGACTTTATCTTGCACTAAACGTTATTCCCCTTATCCTGTTTCTGTGAACTGTGGACAAATGGACTGTAGTCATTTATAGTCTTTCCGCTGACTGGATACCATGCAACATAAAAGCTTTTCACTGTACCTTTGTACATGTGACAATAAAAACTAGTGTGTGTGTGTTCCCTCCCTCCCTCCCTCGACAGCATCAGTGGAGGGGAATGGGCAGGCAATGTTTGGGGCCATGGCCATGCAGCGAGCTGTGTGAGGGGGTGAGTGTCACCACCCTGGGGGAGAGGCTGTGTGGGGTGTTGTGTGATGATCTTTGATGGTCACCACCCTGGGGGGGTTGAGGGGGGCGGCTGTGAGGGCCCCAACCCCGGGGCGGCTGTGAGGGCCCCAACCCCGGGGGAGGCTGTGAGGGCCCAAACCCCTGGGGGAGGCTGTGAGGGCCCCAACCCCGGGGGACGCTGTGAGGGCCCCAACCCCGGGGGAGGCTGTGAGGGCCCCAACCCCGGGGGACGCTGTGAGGGCCCCAACCCCCGGGGGCGGCTGTGAGGGCCCCACCCCCGGGGGAGGGCTGTGAGGGCCCCAACCCCGGGGGACGCTGAGAGGGCCCCAACCCCGGGGGACGCTGTGACCGTGACCGTGACCGTGACCACGTGCCTGAGCGCTCAGCCCCGGCGGGGGGGAGGCTCTTCGCCGCTGCACCGGCGGAAGTGGCCGTGGGAGACGGGCGGGCGCTGCAACGGCATGGCGGCGGCCACAGGCGGGAAGAAGCGGAGGAAAGACGAGGTAATGGCCGGCCCGGGCTGCGGGAGCCGGTATCTCCCACTGTCTGTGGAGGGGGGAGGGGGGCCCCGGATCTGTGGCAGGCCGCCCTCCATATCTCACTCTCCCCCACCCTCTCTCTCACTCTCTCCCCCTCCATTTCTCCCCCTCCCCCTCTTCTCTCCAGCCCCTCTCTCTTCCCCCTCTCTCCCTCCTCCCCCTCTCTCCCTCTCTACCCTTCTCCCTCCCCTTCTCCTCCCCACCCTCTCTCTCCTCCTTCCCTCCCCCCTCCCTCTCCACCTCCCCCCACCCTCTATCCCCTCCCTTTCCCCCTCCCTCTCCCCCCCCTCCCTCTCCCCCCCCTCCCCTGTCCCCCCCCTCCCTCTCCCCCTCCCTGACCCCCCCTCTTTCCTCCCTCTATCTCCCCCCCTCTCTTCCCTTCTCTCTCTCCCCCCTCTCTCCCCTCCCCCCCTCTTTCCCCTCCCCCCCTCTTCCCCCCCCCTCTCTCCCCTCCTCTCTCTCCCCCCTCTCTACCCCCCCACCCCTTGCGCGCCCCCACCCCATGATGACCCATCCCTCTCCCTTCTGCTCCTTCACACTCTGCCTCGTCACCTCCTTCCCCTTCACTCCCGTCCCCGTCGTTTGCTTATTATCTCTGCCTCTTCTTCATCACTGCCCCTCTCCCCTTCCCTTCTGCCCAATTCCCCCCAGTCTCAAACCATCCCCTCTCTTTTATTTTAATACGTCCAAGTCCAAGCACCATGTTGCACATTGTATTTATGTACATGGAAACAAACGCGTTCCAAAGATTTCGGATGTCTGTACATGTTGCAGGAATGCAAATGTTTACATTGTCAATGGGCAGATGTTAATTTTGAGGATTTTTTCTACAGTGGACGAAAGTGAGCTGTTGACTGTACCGGAGGATGGAAGAAGCACCATTTACCAAAGAGGACAATGTCCATGGTCTTCTGGAAGAGAGCAGCTTTGCAACGCTCTTCCCCAAGTACAGGAGGCATATCTGAAGGAATGCTGGCCTTTGGTGCAGAATGCGCTGAGTGATCACGTAAGAAACTTTGATCAACAATAAATGCTGCAATGGCGATTTAAACGTTAAAATATTCCAGAGCACCTGACAGTGATTTTCAGATGAATTTTGACTATGATGATGTGAGGGATAGGGGTTGTAGAAGGAAGGAAGGAAGGAAGGTGAAGGAAGGAACTGCAGATGCACGTTTACACTGAAGATAGACACAAAATGCTGGAGGTAATTCAGCGGGCCAAGCAGCATCTATGGAGAAAATAAATCTGTGATGTTTCTGGTCGAGACCCATCTTCAGACTGAGTCAGGGGAGAGGTAAACGAGAGATATAGAAGGTACATAGAACAAATGAATGAAAAAGATATACAAAAAGCAACATTGAGCAAGGAAAGGTGGAGTCCACAATGGTCCATTGTTGGCTGTGGGGAAGGTGATAACTAATAAACTCAGACTAAAACTCAGCAGGATGACAGTGAAACTAGTAGGATGACTAGGCGGGGGAGGGACGGAGAGAAGGGGTTTCAAAGGTTACTTGAAGTAAGAGAATCAATATTTACTTGAAGTTAGAGAAATCAAGTCAAGAGTCAAGAGAGTTCTTGTCATGTCCCAGATAGGACAATTAATTCTTGCTTGCTGCAGCACAACAGAATATGTAAACATAATACGGAACAGGAGATAAAAGTTCAGTGTGTCTATATACCAGAGACCATATTTATACACAATAAATAAACAGATAAAGTGCAATATTACTGTTATTGTTCAGAGTTTGTTTGATGGCGAGTTTAATAGCCTGATGGCTGTGGGAAGCAGCTGTTCCTGAACCTGGATGTTCCAGATTTCAAGCTCCTGTACCTTGTTCCCGATGGCAAGGATGGTGTGGGTCTTTGATGATGTTGGCAGCCTTTTTGAGGCAGCGACAGCGACTGCGATACATCTCTTCGATGGTGGGGAGGTCAGAGCAGATGATGGACTGGGCAGTGGTCACAACTTTATGCATTCTTTCCGCTCTTGGACGTTCAAGTTACTGAACCAAGCCACGATGCAACCAGTCAATATGCTCTCTACTGTGCACCTGTAGAAGTTCGAGAGAGTCCTCCTTGACATACCGACTCTCCGTAATCTTCTCAGGAAGTAGAGGCGCTGATGTGCCTTTCTTTATAATTGCATCAGTGTGCTGGGACCAGGAAAGATCTTCGGAAATATGCACGCCAGGAATTTGAAGTTCTTGACCCTTTCCACCATCGTCCCGTTGATATAAACGGGATTGTGGGTCCCCATCCTGCCCCTTCCAAAGTCCTCAATCAGTTCCTTGGTTTTGCTGGTGTTGAGAGCCAGGTTATTGTGCTGGCACCATTTGGTCAAATGGTCGATCTCACTTCAATACTCTAATAATCAATAAGGAACGGTTGGTTTAGAAATCTGCCGATATCAAAGATCTGAAAAACGAGAATGCAGCTTCTGACAGTGATGTTATAATGATCCGGGAGACCATCAGCAGTGGAAAGGTGATGGGGAGAATGTTACCACAGTCGGTTGGAGCATTGACTCGGAGGTTGCAGTCTTTACAAGATGACTGATCTCCATTAAACCCTGACCTCTGCCATTCAGATGCCACCTCTGAGCACCAGAGAACATCAGGATTACAATGTCAATTGCTCCACCCTAACTTTCCCCAACAAAATCCTGGAACTCTTGAACCTGAAAATGGGCGGCATGGTGGCACAGCGGTAGAGTTGCTGCCTTACAGCGCTCGGTTCGATCTGACTACAGGTGATATCTGTACAGAGTTTGTACATTCTCTCTGTGACCTGCGTGGGTTTCTCCGAGATCTGCAGTTTCCTCCCACATTCCAAAGACGTACAGGTTTGTAGGTTAATTGGCGTGGTATAAGTGTAAATTTGTCCCTAGTGTGTGTGTTCTTGTGTCTACTGGTTATTTCCAGCATCTTGTTTTTATTTCATATTTCCAGCATTTGAAGTTTTATAAAAATTATAAT